>JANCRA010000028.1:6196475-6446822 GCA_024362935.1 Setophaga petechia
TGTTAAGGATCCTCCCCGAGGGGATACAGAGGGAAAATCCTACAATGTTTGTGATGCTTTTAATCCCCAGCCTGTCTACAGACTGAAATAAATAGAGCATTCACCTTTCTGCTTTCAAATACAATTTCAACGTCACCTGTGGCATCCTGATTCATCAAGATCTGTTCTAAGCACTTCTGAATCTTATTGACCACTTGTTTTACAGGATGATAAATCCCTGTTCTCCCAGAGCAAATAGATTTAATAGAGCAGGTTTTTTTCCTTGATTTATGTTTGTCATGACCAGAAAGCAGGATTTCAGCATCCAGCAGATGCTGCTCCACAATTACAGAGTCACAAGCAGGCAGTGGCTGTTTTGCTGCTGAATGACAAATATTGTCAGAGGATCTGGTGACAGTTTATGTGTTCATATAGAACCAAAGCACGTGGTGCAATTGTTACTTCAAGATTAGACTTTCTTGAAACCTATTTTTGATTTTAGGGGATGCCTCTGAGACAGGGACTCGGGAAGTTACTGGTGAGGGAATTCTGAGACAGGGACTCGGGAAGTTACTGGTGAGGGAATGAAAATTGGCAAAAAGAGTGTATTAGAAGCAAAAAGAGTGAATTAGACTTGAAAACAAAGATGAGATATTTTTAATGTGTGTATTCTTTAAAAAGTGGAAGCAGTGTGTACTGTACAAGGTTTGGAAGACGACTGTGGACATTCGAAAATTATTTTTATTCCACCTTTTGTAACATCATAAGGGCATAAAAACAACCCTAACTGCATTTTAACAAGCCACAGTGTTAGTGCCCAACAGCTGAAGAAATGAAAGACTGATGTGCTAAATTGTGCCTGTGTTGTACAATTAGTTGGACTGGGAAAACCAAAATCAGAGTTTGGCTGAGGGGATGGGTCTGTGGTGACAGCCCTGTGCTTGTACATTGTCACAATAAATGAGTTGCAGGAATAAATGAGTTGCAGGAATTAGTGATGATGATGCCCCCACACTTTATTGATCAGGAGATTAAATACAAAATGGTTTCTGCAGCTGCTGGCTCTTGTCACCGTGGCTTTGTGTGATGTGGAAGGGGAGCCTTGCACTGGGGTATTCATGGGGTGTTTGGGTCACTTCCCAAAGCTTTGGGAGTCAGAGCCAGGGGATATAGTCCAGAACAGCTCTGAGTATTTATTGCCATCCTTACATTAGAGCAAGACTCGTCTTCATAATGAAATCCTCCAAGAGCAATATCTCCCCTGAAAACCATATGTCAATAGAGCTTTAAAATTGCTCAAATATGAAGAGGACGTTACACAAAATAGATGGATTCTGCCAGCCTAAGGAATAGGAATTGACATTTTTCAGAACAGATGTCATTGATAATTTATAGATGGCTTTAAAAATTAAACTTTATATAGAAGCTGGCTTAAAAATGAAGTGTTGTCAATGTTCTGAGTGCATTGGGTACATTAAGCAGAAACGTTGGTGTCGCTCAGTGGTATTTAAATAGTGCAGAAGTCGGGAGCAGCTGTGTCCTCTGAAAGTCTGCTCCTGTTCAATATTAAAGGCTCATGTGAGTCTGCTGCTTTCCAGATGATGTAGCTGCACTCCTAGGAAGTGTTTTGAAACGAGTAATTATTGATTTTGTCCTTTACACTTCTGATTGAAACCTGGAAGTGAAGCGCGTGACTTCTGGAGAAAAAGACAATTTTATGTCCAAAGATGCCAGCTTGGCTTCGTGGTTTATAAGCTGTAAAAGCCTCATATTGATGCCCTCCTAGCTTTAAAAACAGAGTGACAGTCCTCTCTGAAAGAGAGGCATCTGCTCTAAGTGCACTAACACGGGGAAATTATTGGAAAGCTTTCTAGTGCTTTTGCAGAATCAGGATTTCTTTTTTTTTTCCCCTTAAATACACTTTTTGTTAAACTGCTCCATCTAAAACAAAGTAGGGGTTAATACACATTTTGCTAAGTAAGAAAAACAACCAAAAAAAAAAAAAAAAAAAAGCCCCAGCCCAACACTGGAGGCTCAGCCCAGGAAGATGGGAATTCTGAGATAATATTCAATGTGCCCAAAGGGACAATGCTGTCTCTTGTTGTCACTGTCTATATTTAGCCACCGTGCTCATATGCAACTTAAAATACCTAGAATAGCAAGAAGAAAAATTTTTTCCCCTTCATTTGAAGTGGTTCAGTGTAGGGTTGTTAATTTTGGCTTATCACAGCTGACACTTGAGTGAGGGGGGAGAAAACAGCGGTTTGGAGCTTTAACTCTCTCCACATGTGCCCCTCGCAGGAGCCCTCCTGACTCCTGCAGAACTTTCTGGGCTGCCTTAAATTATGTGCTCCCCATTTAGGAGAAGTTCACAGCTCATTTAGTTGATTTAAAATCCATTGTTGTTTGTGCAGCTGATAAGGGGTGAAGAAGCCATTAGTTAACAGACCCGGGTTGAGAAAAAAATGTGAATAATTCCAGTTTCCTACTCGAATCAACGGGAATTCTTCTGATCAGTTAATGTAAACAGTGTGATTTATACTTTAATACTCCAGCTTACATGAAAATAAGCAATAATTTTCACACTTTCAGGAGTGTTTCATGCTGTTGCAAACTAAGTTTTTGCATTTTACCCATTTACTGAAAAGAATATGAAGTATTTCTGTGTGACAATCTGGCAAATATTTATGTTTTAGGGACATATTACACACTTCAATGTGCTGATTCTCAATGGGAAATGCTCCAAAATATCGAGTTTAAAAAACTGGGCAGAAAAATGAGAGAGAGCAAAGTCCTTGAGGAAATACTGGAGAAGTTGTTTATGGGGGGAATGACCTCGGCTGGTTCGGATCCCACTAATGGGCTCTTTATCCCAAAAGTGACCTCCTGGTCAGGAGGAGGGTGCTGAGCCTGGGCTGGGGGAACAGGGAGCAGCAGGAGGGTTCTGAGGGGCCAGCAAGGCTCAGGAATCCCTGCTCAGCCCTGGCAGCTCATCCAGCAGGGAGAACCACCCTAAAAATTCAGATTTTAGGTCTGACATGGCTGGGAATAACCAGGAGCCAGTGCAGGGAGCTGGTCTGTGCAGCCACACTCACAGCTGGAGTTTCTGTCTGCCCTAAGGAATAACCACTCCTGGAATGCAGCTGGGTGATACCTGCGCCCTCCCCAGAGGTGCCAACAGTTGTTTATGCTTCCCCTATCTGATGGTGGCACCAAAATGTTTCCTTGTTCTTGTACAAACCGCGGGAGCAGCGTCAGAAATGATCTTGTCTGTTTTGATGGATCATGGCATGGGTGAGTATCTCAGTCCTCAGGTCTGATGGGCCATCAAATGCTGCACAAGCCATTCCAAAATCAGTGTTCAAAATGAGCAATTACATATTTTTATAAGTGAATGATCAAGATCCAGTAAATAGAAGTTATAAAATCAGATAAGTTGTTTGATTAATCAATACCATTTCAGAGATTCTATGATGTCACTTGCCCAATTTTACCTTTTTTGCCCCCCTCATGGTTGGTCCTCAGTGTCTGTCCTGACCTGGCTGAGGGAGCTCCCTGGTTCAGAAATGTCAGCACTAGGGCTGTAGTCAGGTGGGAAAACCTGATATGCTTTGGGTTTTAGGAGTGCTTATTCAAACACTGCATTTCCAGACACGGCGTGCCTGCAGGAATTTAAAATAACTTGTTTGAACTGCACGGTGTTAATAAGCAGCTGGGTAAGATACAATCTCCTCTGAACAGTAGCTTTTTCTTTCACTATTTTGTCTGCATTTCCTAGGAGTGTTTCAGCAGACGGAGCATGACCGTGCTTATATTTTGTGTTGGCAGCTCTCAGCCCTCTGTGCCTCTGCCCCACAGCTCAGAGCAGCCTTCATCATCTGCTGAGGTTTCACCAGGGCCATTATTTGGAGAAATACAAATCCTCTTGCCCAGGAAGAGGCTGGGCTTGGATATTTGCTTTAAATGTCATTTAAAGTGAGCCCTGTGGTGGTTTTTGCATCCCAAACTCAGTGTTGGCTTCCAGTCTTTCAAGTTTGCTCACCCTGTTTCACTCCTGGCTCTGAGGAGCTCCTGCCTTGAGCCCTCAGTGGCCCTGGATGTCCTTTTTGTGGTGTGGTAGGAAAATTTAGCTTAAAGAAGGTGCTTGAACTTGGTGTACCCTTTGCTTTGGATGCAGCTAAAAGCCTCTGGTGTTGCATCACGTGCTGGCTTTGATGTGTACACGCCAGCATCTTGTAAAAATGATCAGATGTATAAAAGATGGTGATAGGGAGAAGTTTATTGAGTATTTCTCTGGATAAAGGGTGTTGCAGACATTTCTGGAATTCTTTTGTAAGTCCCTCTGTACATCAAGTATTTTTGACCTTTTTTTTTTTTAAGTGTGGATTTTGCCTCTGTTGCCAGTTGGTGCTTGACTTCTCATGGCACTTGGTATTACTTGGTATTTCAGGTAATAAGTGATGGAAAACATCTGCTGTTTGGTGAGGTGCACCTTCAGTGACAGCAGGACAGTGTGAATGAGAGCATGACCCCACAGCATCACAGTCTGGCTCACTCCTCACAAAATGCATTGCTGAGGGGCAGGGGGGCAAAAGTGAATTTTTACTTAAGTGTATCTTAATTCAAGTTTTTTTACTGCCTTGAAATGAGTGGGAAAATGCTTTTGAGAAAAGGAGTTATCAGTTTATGTCTAATTTAGCAATGCTGCAGCTGAGGGAAGTTTGCCACAAAGCCAGGAGTAAGGTAAAAAGTTTGAAGCTTAGGTTAAAACGATGGCAGATAACTGGATCTGTAGTTCCATATATAGTCATGCAAGAAAAAGTCTGTAGGAATCCTCCAGACGTTTATGGACTTCTCTGATTCATCTGTCAGAGCCAAACAGCTCCAGCCAAGAGATAGGGAATTTGTTAAACTGCATTAAGTTCCTAAATTGCTGTAGCCCAAAGGAGCAATTCTTCCTTTTATAGGGGGAAGAGTAGGAGGGAGTAGGCAGGGAGGATGGTACATTATGAAGTCTCTTCTTTTGGTAAGAGTTTCAAGAGATGAGTAACATTCTAGAGCTCTTTAAAAAAAACAAAACAAAACACAAACCACAGACAAAAAACTTGAATTAATTTCCGTTGCTCTCATCAAAATCTGGCTGTCTAAATTTAGCCATTTCCTATAGACACTCAGCTTATGCTGGCAACAGTCAAACTGTTTGTCCTCAAGTGCAATTTGTCACCTCCCCCTTCTAAGTTGGTAGAAGATAAGCCTGTATTAATTCTGCTGATTTATTATTATACAAGTGTGCCTCATTTTAATCTGCCATGGAGCTGATTGTGCTCCAGCTCCCCGTGTCTCCCTTCCTCATCTCCCGTCCTCTGGGCTCCTTCTCCTGCTCTTTTTATCTCCTTTCTCTCCCCACCCCCTCTGAGCACTGAACAGTTCACAGTTCAGCACATGAATTTGGGAATTAATCCCAGCTGAGAGTTTATATTACACTTGTGAGGGGATGCTGCTGCTCCAAAGCTTTATGTGGGTTTTTTTTTTTATTTCTGAAGTTCAGCTAACAAACAGTAAATGTATTGAATAAGTCTGTAGTGAGCTTTTGCTTTCTTTCATCTGGATTATTCATTTTTATCTACTGTGTGCTCCCAAAGCATGTGCATTATGGGCCTGAGCCTGTTTCCATAGGAGTTTTGCCAGGAGGTGTAAAAGCAGCAAAAGTTTGTTTTCTCCGAATTGCTTCACTCACTGAAGCAACATGAAAAGCTCTGTGCTGTGTTTTTTTATTTAGGTCAGCAGGATGACAGTTAGATTAATTTCAAGGTGTTTTTACCAGGTATGCTAAATTAGATGTAGTAAAAACCTTTGGGTCTGTATCCTGATGTTTTTGAGGTTGTCAATTTTTTTTTTCCCCTTTGAATTTCTCATCTTTGTTGGAATCTGAAGTTATCACTATCACAGTTAGCTGCACTGAACCCACAGCCAGTCACTCCCTGCATGGAAAAAGTCACAAAGAACATAAAGACAGCAGAGATGGTGGTCATGAGAGTTTTAACAAATATAGGACATGTATTTGCAGGACAAGAGGCTTTTTACTCAAGTCCTCATGAAACAACTTGTTTCCTGTAGGAGCAACTGGCTTTTGAATAAAACTGGATGGTCAGGATCAAGATTAAGAAGAAAATCTTATAAAAAGATTAGTGGAGGATTGCATAGTATTGGATTTTCTTGCATTGAAATCAAAGCAAAAGGCTGACTGCAATGATAGAAATCAGTAAATACACCTGTGTTCTTACATGCAGGTATGTCAGAGGGTGATTAATGCCCGGGCTGCTCACAGCTACATTTGTAATCTCTGTGCAAAAGATAAGTAAGGAAAACAATTTTGCAATACCTGATGTCCCAGCAGTGCCTCTTCCCCAGTCCACATCCTGTAAGGATCCCTGAGGATGGGCCTGGCTCCTCATTATTATATTTAACACAGAATTATTCTTCTTGGAAACTTCAAAGCAAGATCCTTGCATTCTGGAAATCAATAACAGGTTTTAAGGCATGAGTGGTTTTTAGTAATCTCACCTTTCCTAAATGAAGCAGTACATTGGGATTCATGATTTTTGAGTTGTTCTACCCATCTTTTCCTTGAGCCTGAGGAGAAATCCCAGTCCCAGGGGCCCAGTGCTGGCAGACAGCTCCAGCTCCTGCCCCACCATCCCAGAAGGATGGAGTAGGATGCACTCTGGTTCCAGCCCTGCTTGTGGGGAGGGAATATGGAAAATTACAGCTGCAATTATGGTTTCACATTAAATATTCTTCTGTCTAAATCCACCATGTGAAGCATTAGGCTGTGTTTGAACTGGTGCTGTTAATTGGACCACAGCACTTAGGTGCCTCTTCTGCAGTCGTGGCCCCTGTCATTAGCCTCTCATTAGACACGTTAATTTTTTAGGGCTCATAATAATTACCTTTTTTCAGAAGTTCCTCATTTTACACTGAAGAGAAACCTCTGATGTTCAGGCTGTAATTCTGGATAACCAGGGGAGAGTTAGGAATGCTTTCTCTGTAGACTTTCAGAGTGGGAAATACAGAGGATGGAGGATGGAATCCTGCAGGGTGTGTTCTGGGAGGAGTGTTCAGGACCTTTTTCACTGGAAAACACAAATCTCAGGGGCAGAGAACTTGTGGAACAACGTGGAGTTTATGGAGGGGCAGAGCAGTTCTGGTGAAAATTTGACAAGTGTAGGTGAGGCTGGTTTTGGGGATGTAAACTATTTTGGGATGCACAACTAAGCAGTCAGTTTATTTCCCATTTTTTTGTACAGATGAGCTCATCTGATAACATCTGCAGGTACTTAATAAAGCTTTAATTATCTTTGCTCTGTGTAGGGGTCCTGGCCTAAGCTAGGAATGACCATTCCTGGTTTTGCCATGTGATTGTCCTGCTGGCAAGAACAGTGCACCTCAGAGGTTCTGAAATATTTATTTCATGTACCAGATGGGTTTTCATTACATAAATAAGGAGTTCTGCTGGCCTGGGATGATGCAGACGTGGTTGTTCCCATGACAAGGGTCTGTCATGGCACGTTTGGTGTCATCTCAAGCACTGGGTTTAACAAGAGAGCAGGAGGGACAATCTCCATGGAGCCACTGTCCAGTGGGAAGCTTTTTAAATTAATGTTTGTTAAAAGTGGTGCTTGATTTTCTGTGTGTACTGGTGAACTGTTACACAAGTCATCCTTTCCTTTTTTTCTCTTCTGAAATTTTATTGACCAGGCTTTCATTTCATTACAATTACCTCCCTCCAAAGCTCCACCTGAATAATTTTTGTTTGAACTAATTTTTTTGCTTCCTTTCAACTCTACTTTTTAAAGTTCTGCATAGTTCCTGTTCAATGTCTTTCCTAGCCACTGTTAACTCACTGCTTTATAAATGACACCAGGGTTGTCACATGATGCTAAAAAGCTTAGTTCACCATGTTAATTTGTAAAGTTAATTTAAAAAATACTTTTTCTATTCTGCACAATGTACGTGTGTATATAATACACACACTTCCATACATCTATATGGTGCAACAGTTCCTCTCTTTTTAAACAGTTGTGAAGGTCCCCAGGCTGTTTGGATGTGGCTGCACAGGCCCAGAGTAAACCTGTGAGCTTTTTGTTTATTTGAACTTGGAAGAAACCATAAGAGGATTCCATTAAGACTCAGGCAAATTCCACTGAGAGCAAAGTCCCAGCCCAGTTTGGAGGCTCCTCCCCAGAATCTCTGTTCCCCCAGCTTGGGAAGGGCACACTCTGCACCTTGCCACCACTGCAAGGGCTCACAGCACCAGCCCCAAAATTCTCCCTCTTCACCCCTTTCCCCGTGGCTGAGTGGGACCCACCAGGGAATTTCCACCAAGAAACTCTTGGAATTTCTCCATGGGGTCTCCTTGGGATTGTGACATGGCTGCAAGTCTTGTAAAATTGTCTGAAGTGGTCAAACAGCAAAAATCCTGTCTCTTTTCAAGGAGCCTCTATCAGTGTTTATTGTGCAGGCCCTGCTTTGGAACCTCTCTGAATTACAGTGCCCAGGGTTCTGCTCAATGTTCCACCCCAAGCTGAAGTCTGCACTCACTAAATCAGCCCTTCACAAATGGAATATTTTTTCACTTCTTGCTGGGTGGGTCCATACACTGAAAAATAGGTCAAGAACAGTAATCTAAATCTACTGCTAATAAATAATTAAAGCTAATGGAATTTGCACAAGATCTGTGAGCTTGAAATATTTCCGAAAGTACTGTGGTGTACGTTTTGCTACTGTAAATCAAGATTTTTTATTTATCATTGTGCTAGCTTGAAAGATATCTATAAATGTGACTTTAAAAGGGTTGTTTTTTTATACAGAGAAAACACTGGCATGTTAGTATATTGAAATAACTAAAAATATCTCAGAAGATTGATATGATTGTGATTCATTCTTTAATGATCAGATTTCAAGTAAATACTTCAGCAGCCTTAAGCAAGAAGAGGTTTTATATCTCATTAAATCAAAGTGTAAATTGAGCAACAAATTGTTTACTCATATGATTTACTTTGCCTTATATTTTAGGAATTAAGTAAGTCATCTAAGCTACTGTATAATACCTGTTTGAACAACTAGCTGGGATTTCAGTTTCATCTCTTTTAGATTAAAGCAAAGTCAAACTTGCTGGAACTAATTAAATATAAAGACTTAAATGTTTCCTTTAGTACACCCCCAATCACATGTGCTCAGGATTTCTGGTGGGAAAAAAAAAATTGAATACTCTGGATTTTTCATAATACAGAGAAATAATATTTAAACCTGGTATTTTGCACTGGTAGGTGTCTGAGTGATCCCGACCCCTTCACCCATTTCCCCATAGCAGGGTGAAGCATCTGTGCTTGCTGCCTCTCTCTAATTAACCAGCAGAACTGCTTACTCCTAATTATAGTTAACTTGCTGATTTGTGTGTTTCATGGTGACAAGTTGTGTCCTTGAAGCACACAATAATCAAACACACCTCAGAAGTTGATGCCAGCGTTCTTCCCAAATCCTTCGTGCTTGGCTGCCTCTCACCTCTCCCCCTTTCAGCTGCATTTATGGGAAGCTCAGCAACGTTCTGGAGATAATAGTGGGGTGGATGGAGTGTGCAGAGCCCTGGTTGTGAGGGATAAACATCCTCCCAGTCCCTAGGAACAGACATCACCCTCCCAGCATGCTGCCTCTGGGGAGAGGGGCATAAACCTGGCACAGTTTTTGCCAGGAGAGCTCCCCCTCAGCTGTGCTATTTCTTTCTTGTCATGGAATGATTTGGGGTGGAAGGGACCTTAAATCTCATCTCATTCCACCCCCTGCCATGTGCAGGGACACCTTCCACTATCCCAGTTTGCTCCAACTCCCTCCAGCCTGGCCTTGAACGTGCCCAGGGATGGGAAGTGTTGGGTGTTGATGGAATTACAAACACCCCCCTGCACAGCCAGTACGCCCTGGGGGCTGTCTGGAGGTTATTCTGTGTTGGGTTTTTTATTTTTCTTTCTGTTTTTAAGTTCTTAGAAGAAAGAATGTGGGGTCAGGCTGTCCAGCCCCTGCCAGTTCAGTGCTTTATTCCACATGGGCAGACAGGGAAAGGGACACAGGAGGGGAAGGGGAATCCACAGCATCTCCCATGATGAGGCTGCTCCAGAATGGTTTGTGACAGCTGAGCTGGTGATGTCACCCACGGGCTGTTCCTCATTAGGAGCCCTGTGCCAGACACAGGGACATTCCCCAGCCCCTGCCTGGCTTCAGCAGACAGAATACACAACAATTGGTGGGAAATGTGGCCGGGGAGCCCCACGCTGGAATGTTCACCCAGGGTTTGGGCTGGGCTCTGCCACAGGAGCACAGGGCTTGTGCACAGGATGAAGGTGTGTGGGGCAAGCTCAGCTCTGCTGGGCCAATTTATCAAACTGGGGTCAGAGGGCTCTTGTTGTGACATTTGGAGATAAGCATTTGGGAGGGAAATGAGATGGAGCAGCCTGTGAGGAGATCAGAGGGTGCTTGTGTAGCTTCAGACCTCAAGTAAATTACAGATACAGCACTGGTAGCCTGGCCATTGCTGTGTCCTTTGTACTGTACACAGGGTATTAAGATCTAGATAAATAATGTAGTTTAGTTGTCAGAAAGACACATTTGTTGCCCAGGATTTTAACACAGATTTATTCTTGGTTTATTTTCCGTGGAGTTATTTTTAATGAGAATGGAAAGGGAGTTAAAAATTATGTGGATTCAGATTTCATTGTTTAGCTACTTGATCAAAATATAAACTCATTGTTTTTACTCTTGTAAAGAGGAAATGCTATATTAGCTTTCAGCCATCAGATTTGATTCAGATAATGATACAGCATCCTCATTCATGGGCTCTTCATCAGATACTGAGTTTGTCTGTGATGGAGCCCTTTTCAGAAAACTGCTCTACCCCTGATAAATCATCCAGAGAGGAAGAATGCATGCATTTAGATGGCATGGAAAAGTAGGCTAATAATGGGATTGTATTCCTATACCCAAATATTTCAGCGTGTTTGTGCTGATAAATGACAATTTGTTTTAATGTTCATTTGCATGGACCCTTTTCAGCTGTTCTGCTTGGCTGCAGTGTTTTGGTAGCTCTGTGAGGGCTGGAGCCTGGATGCTTTTCCTGTTTTGATCACAGCCCAGGCAGTAAAGGCCACCACACTTTAAACAGATAATAAATCACCCAGTGTCCTTGCTAACCAACACTGCAGATTCCCCTGGGTCTGAACTGAACGTCCTTCTTCCTGTTCAATTTAGTGTAAAGAAGGTAAAATTCTGTTTGAAGTTCAGTGTAATATTTTGAGACAAAGTCTGATGAGAAATTTTTCCAAACTGCCAAAAATAAATCTCCCCAGCAGAGCTGTGACTCGAGGCATATGTATTCTTGACTTCTGTCTGTTTATTTTTATTTCCCTTTGGTTGTGAGCTGTCTCAAGTTTTGATGTTGTTTTGCTGAGGAAGGAATTATAAAAGTACCCTATAAACTCTTTCCTATAAACTCTTTCCAAGGGCAAGGCAGGAAAAGAGGGGAGAAAAGAAAAACTGGTGTGAAAAAGGTGTTTATGCCTTTTGCTGTGGTGTGTGCCATTTATCCACCCACCTGCATGGAGCTGAGTTTAAAACCCTGGCTCACATTGCTGCAGTTCCCTGTCCTGGCCTGTTTGCCCTGGGAAGGCAATGGCAGTGGGATGCTCTGTCTCAGTTGTTCAGCAGTAAAAAAAACAGATTTCAGGTTATTGTGAGGATTTCCAGCTGTCAGAGCATTTACCCCATTCAGGTGTGTGCTCTGATGTGTGCTGGGATTGCCCCAAATGGATTGCACTGGGATAAACCATTGCTTGCCAGTGGAGCTCAATCACCCTGAGCTGCCTTCTCCTCCATCAGGAAATATTTTAAAATCAGTTTTACCCCCAGCACAAGCTGCTGTCTGAATCAATCACTTGTTTTCCCATGATGAATTTTGCTTGGTAACCTTCTGATTGCTGGGATTAGTGTTTAGCACCCTGAATTTGCTAAATCAATTCACTTGAAAAGTTTTCTCCCTTTTTGTTTCTGTTTTCATGGCTTTGGGATGCTCCTTCTATTCCTCTCCACCCTCCTTCTCTCCCTCTCTGCTGCTACAAACAGCCAACAGCAACATCCCTCATTATTCAAGATGAATATGAAGGTGAAGTCCTGACACAGTTTATATCCTGAAATAAAAAGTGCTGCAAATCCTGTCTTTCAGAAGCCAGGATGTGCCAGAGGAGGCAGTTAAATAGCAGGATCTTGGCTAGGGCTTGCCATGGCCACAGGAGCAAGGATGACATTCTCCTGCCTCTGGATCTGGGATTACATCTCCTCTATTTCTGCCTTCACTTCTGACATCACTTTTCTGGCTGGTGCCAAACAAGTCAGTAAATTCAGAGGCAATATCAGGGACAAAAGCCCTAAACCCAGTGATTTTCAACCAGCTGAGATTTTTATTTCAAGAAAAGTTGCTTTGCTTGGATGACATAATTTTTCCTGATTTTATAAAGGGTGCCAGTATCCGGGCTGTAAATTTAATTCTGTTTGTAATTTCACTGGGCACTAAAACTGCCTCTGCCAGATTTTGGCCTTGAATGTGGGCATTTATTTTGCCATCAGTGGTTATTGTTACTTTCCTCAATGTCAGCATCATCGGGTTACAAAGAAAACATGTTCTAAAACGTGCACAGCTCTCAGGTCTCCCTGGGAAGGCAGGGAGTGGGGAAAAGCTGCTCAACCTGCCAGTTTGCTTTGGTAGAAGTGTAATTTGTGGATGTTTGTGATCCCAAGGACAGTGTCCAACCTTTTTGTGTCCCAAACCAGGCAGCAGGATTTATCAGGGAACATTTGGGTGACTTGGCTTGGCCTAAGAACAGAAGCACAGTTTGGTTCAGCCCAAAGAGGCAGCTCAGAAAGCTGCAATATTATCCTTGACTTGATGGGGATTAAGCTGTATTTTAGTGCAATAACCATGTCACAAGTGAAATTTGACTGATCATTTGTCTTTGATAGCTTCATTTGCCTTGGGCCCCCTAAGCCATTTCTCAGGGAGTGGGAGAACTCCTGATACTCCAACTCTCTGCATGACTTGTCATTTAAATGACAAAAATCACTTCTCTCAAAAGCCTACTTTTCCTTCAGGAAAATCAGATTAAACCCAAGGCTGAGAGTGTTTTGGTGAGTGGTTTAACATCCAATATGTTGCATGACTGTAGATGTGTAAGTAAATGTGTTGGAAAAGAGAATTTCCCAACTTTTTAAGGTCACCTTCTTTTCTGAAAAGCTTGAGGCCTCAACAGATCCTTTTGTAGATAGAGAAAATGCTTCAAAGATGTCTTTGTGACCCCCTGCATGAGGTTCAGGCAGCTCAGGGACTGTGGCCTGTGTGCAGGGAGGGAGAGTTCATGGTCACTGTTCCAGTTGTGGGCAGTATATGGGGTTGTCCAGAGTCTGACCAAATCTCACCTGGCCTTAAAAATGGTTCTTTAGCACTCATTTAGCACAAGTTCTGCTCAGCTGAGCCTTGGAAACCTCCAGCAATGGGAAATCCCCCCTTTCCCTGCAGCAGCATCAGTGCTGCCCTCCCAGGTGATGCAGCTTTAATCCTCTTGCAGATTCATTTCCAGCTGCACCATGGAGTGGCTGCTTGTGCCTTGTCAGTGGCAAAAGCAGGAGTGCAGCATCCTGGCTGTGCATGACTGATAGTGGCCTCTGCAAAGTTACAGGATTTTATTCTTCAGGCACACACATAATAAGAATTATTGAATTTGTAAGTGAATTAGACCCAAACCAGCTTAGAGGTGAAGCCATAGAAAATTTTATGTACAATGAGTATACCTTTTTTATCCTAAATTATCTCTGTTGCTAAGTAAAAACATGCTATAAACCTTTAGAGTTATTTTGTGGGCAGTATTTTAATGAATTTTGTAGCACTGAGTGTGTTGTAATTTGGAAGAAGAAATGTTGAGTTATACAGAAACTAACAAATAATACTTGTCATCTTCAATGAGTTCCAGTTCTCTGATGACTAAAGCCAGAGCACTCTTGGGAAAATAATAAATAAACCAGAGATTTTTCAAAATGGCAACACTTGTAGTTGAAATGATGGTCCAGAATCATCTTCCTTTCAGCCTGGCTTCCATTTGTGGGAATTTCCTTGGCATAAATTCAGAGGTGTAGCTGCTGTGGAGGTAGATAGAGACATTTACTGCTAATCTCATTAATGTTCCAGCTGAATTAGGAGACTGAAGGCATTCAGTGCTTAGCCAGCCCCACACAGTTTGGGTAATTATTACCATTTGCAGCACATGCAGGTGGATGTCAAACTGGAAATTCACACCTGCTCAAAGTCAACTCCAGGTATAATTCTATTTTAATCTAATCTCCCACAAAACACAGAATTTTTTTAACACTTGAGAACTGAAAATAACATCAGGAAAACATGATGCTGACTTGTCCTGTCCAGTGTTTCTGATGTATTTCCTGCTTGTGTCTTCCAGGACCTGCGCAAACAGGTAGCTCCGTTACTGAAGAGTTTCCAGGGAGAGGTAAGAGCTGCTTCTGCTTCTGATCTTGTTTTCAAGATCACTTGTTTTCTGCTTCACATGAGCCTGGCATGGCCACAGAGCCCTCAGGCTCAGCCCTTTGCATTCTGTGTGTGCAGGGAATGGCAGCACCTGAAGGGAGCTGAAGATGGAGAGGGAGGTTTTACAAGAGCACAAAGTGACAGGACAAGGGGAATGGCTTTAAATTGACAGAGAACAGGTTTAGACTGGATATTGGGAAGAAATCCCTTCCTGTGAGGGTGGGGAGGCCCTGGCACACGTTGTCCAGCCAAACTGTGGCTGCCTCATCCCTGAGAGTGTTTAAAACCAGGTTGGTGGGGCTCTGAGCTATAGGGGGATAGAATATAAGAAAATAAAGATGGTGTAGAGAGTAATCTTACCCCTAAGGAGCTGCAGCTGGGTCAATTATCAAAGATTAGGAGCAGGCCTGACTTGAACAGGCCACAGCTGTAAGCAATGAGAAGAAGATGCTATAAAAGAGTGGGGTGGCAGTTAGGAAGGGAACTGGAGTCAGTTGGCTGCTTTGTGAAGAATAAAGAGTCAGAGCTCTGAGGAGATGCCCATGAGAAACACCAAGAAGGTGTGAAACTTTTGTGATAAGGAGACAACAGTGTGGAATCCCTGCAATAAGATGACAACACTTAGAAACCTGGGACAGAGGAAAATGTCCCTTCCCATGGCAGTGGTGTGGAACAAGATGGTCCTTAGGTCCCTTCCAACCCAGGTAATTCTGTGATTCAGGGTTTGTGCAGGCCAGTCTAAACTGGTGACATCTCTTTGCTCTGAGCCTCTGTCACTGTGGCCCACCCAGCTCACTGGGCCTCACTGACCCTGCAGCTTGAGCTGTTACTGAATGCAGTGTAGTGCCCTCATAAAACACCAAAATACTGCAAATTGTTCTCCCTGCAAAGCTTTTGAGCTGTAAAACATTGTATTGCAGAGGGCTGAGGGAAAACCTTGGGTTGGCAGGGGTTTGTGTGAGAGGCTGCAGAGGCTCCAGCCCCACTGCTGGCTCCCACTTGGGTTTCTCCTCACAGAACACACCAGCAGAGTGCTCAGGAGTTTAAAAGCCAACTGTTGTTATTCTGAAGGGTTTCTACAGGCAAAGGCAGCTGGGCCAATGAGTTTTCCATTTTTGCTGTGGCCAGATGGGAGCCGTGGTTGTGCTGCTCAGAAAGCATCAGGGAGGGAGGGTGGAAATTAAATTTGTGCTTGTAAAGCTCCGTGCCTGCCTGGGGTGCTGGATGGAGGCTTGAGCTCACACTGGTACACATGACACAGCTCTGCCCCTCAAGAATTGTGTTCCAGCACTGCCTCAGCCCATGAGTGTTCACTGGCTTGAGACTGTGGCAGTTCCATCAGCACAGGGAAGTTCAGGAGCAGGTTTGCAGGGTAGGGATTTAAGTGCTCAACTCCCCTTAGTGAGGCTTGCAATCCTGATCACCTCTACATCCTGCTCAATCTGTGTCCCAACCAGGCAATAATCCCTCATTTAAAGGCAGCATGGTACTTTTTGTTTTACAACCTGATTTCCCAAGTATTGCTAGAAATAAATAAATAAACAGGATAACTTTGTCCTTGATACATCCAACAGACATTTGTGAGAACAAAGAATGACTTGTGTGAGTCCGTTTGCCAATGGAAATTTACACTTTAAAATTGCTCTGAGTGCATTGCAGTGCTCTCAGAACCTTTTCACTTCAGTTTCAAGCTTGCAATGCACTGACTGAAAAGTGCATGTGTGCTTTCAGCACTGTTCTTTAATGAAGGGAATGTCTGAGGATCAAGTAAAAAGCATAAATTTAAATTTGGCTACAGTGAAGGAGATTCTTCCATTAGATCTTCCCTGGTGCAGACAGCTCCCTGTTACCTTGGCATGGCTCACACACACTCCTCTCCTTTAGGTTTGCTTCACTGACATAAAAGTGAAGTTTATTTTGGTATAAATTCAACCTCACCAGAGTAAAATTTGGTTTTGTAATTCCCTGTTACGTAAATGAAGCACAAATACATTAAAAGATTGTGCTGCTGAATCTCTGAGCTGGTGATTCCAGTCTCCCTAATCGAGACAGGGTTTCAGAAACCTAAAAAACCTGAACTAATCATGATTGACTACATAAATGCACCACATTAAACTGTGAATTATGGTATTTGATTATAGATGTAATTACTGTATCTTGTTTTGGAGACAAATCAAAATACCAAGGAGATGAGCCTGTTCTGTTGAGTTATATTTGATTGTTCAGGATATAGATCTGGTTTCTGGTTGTTGTTAAGGCTGACTTTCTAAAACATCAGGAGATAACTGCTCTGGGTATCTCAAAAACAAGTTTTGTTGAGCAAATAGGCTTCTCTCCATTTCAAATCCACAGGAGATGCCTCAATTCCTGTCCCTTGAGAGGCTCAGGGAGCAGCACTGCTGGGAACAGACAGTGACCTCAGCAGCCCCCTGGGATTGCCTGGCAATAATTTATTACCTGGCAATAATTTATTACCTGGCAGGTGATATTTAATGTCCTGGAAGGAGCTGGCACAGGGACCTTTGGGTCACACAGTACCTGTGGGATGGAATGTGAGCAGGGAGGAGGAATAGGGCAAGAGGTTCCTCTATTTTACTACACACACATCAGTTTTGAGCCCCAGATTTGTCCCTGGGAGTGTCCAAGGCCAGGCTGGATGGGCTCTCAGTAACCTGCTCTAGTGGAAGGTGCACAAGGGAGCTGGAACAGGATGGGCTTTAAGGTCCCTTCCAAACCAAACTCTCAGTGATTTTGTTGGTTTTTTTTTTTTTTTAAAGATCAACAGCAGTGAATAAATAAAACAGAGGTCAGTGAAGTGGTGACAGTAAATGTTTTTTAGGGTCCTGTCTGCTGGAGAATGAGTGTCCTGGAGCAGGAGTGGGGGATGCTGTAGGAGCAGCCTCCACAGGCATGGTGGGTGGGAATATGGAGCTTTGGGGCACCACCAGCTGCTCCCTCAGGGTGAGGATAAAGGTTCTTGCCTGATGCAAATTCTCCATTTCCCTGTGGAGAGTCTCCCTCTGACTCCTGTCTCCACCCCCACTGCTGCCTCATCCTTTGCCCAAACTCTGCTCTTAGACAGAATTAGGAGCTTTTGGCATGGAATAATAAACTGCACTCCACATCAGAAGGGAAATGGGTTTTGCCAGCCCCATGTGGGCTGAACTGTCCCCAGGGCTCTGGGCTCCAGGGAGGGCCAGCAGGTCAGAGGATGGAGGCACTCAGATAAGCCCAGGTGTTTAAGCAGCTTTATGTGGATATTGCTGTGTTCCTGCTCCCCACCCCTGCCCTTCCTCAGCGCTTTTTCTGCTGTGAGCCCACATTCAGCACACAGTTGGGGTTTTTTCCCCTCTTTTGCTGGCTTAGTTTCCCCCCAGGTGGGTTCAGAGCAGCAGCTCAGTGCAGGGGAGAGGCCAGCAGAGCAAAGCCAGGGGCAGGAGCAGCACAAATGTGTCAGCTCAGGTTGACTTAAACTGTCCTTGAACTGTGCCTGGGTGAGCCTGACGTGACTTGGAGAGAGGGGAAGTTAAGCTCAGGTATTTATGTCCCCTCCCAAACACGATTTATGGGAGCTGCTGGTAAACCTGGGGCCAGTTGGCTTTTTTAAACAAACCCACAGGTCACTTTAGCCAATTTTTCTCTTCAGTTTGAGCATGGAATGTTGATACTTCCCCCCCAGTATTTTCCCTTTGTATCATATGAATTTATAAATACCGGACAAAGCAGAACATTCTGTGTTCCTTGGTTATTTATCTCATTCATTCAGATAACAACTGTTCCAGTTATCAAATATTCAGTTTCCATTAGTACTTGGAAATAACTTTTTTTGTATAGATCTCAGTGCATTAAGTAACTGGATTTTTTAGGATAAGAGTTAAAGTAAAAGCACTATGAAATGGAATTTAGCATACTACAAATTTTCAAATGCATTCCTAGTTCAGCATGAGCCCCTATTAATTCATCACTGGAGAATAGTTTTATTATAGTACTTTTTCCTTATTTAGGATCTTAATGGAAATTTGAAGGCAGTTTTCTAATTTAACAGAATGTTGTGTCTGCTTCAGAGCTGATGGTACTGTTCTTTTGAAATCTGTGGGTAACTTCTCTGCCTTCCCTGGAAGATTTAAGGTCTGGGTGATGTAAATATGCTATTGTGAGCAAGACAGTTAAAAGTCATTAATTTCAGAAGTGTAAAATTCCTGTCATTTTGATCTTAAATCTCTGTCTTGCTTTTCCTTTTCCTTGCCATTAACTTGAGGATGCAACTTATTAATGGTTTGCTCTCCCTGTGCTGGGCTAAATACAGGACAGAATCAGGAAAGGTTAAAGAGTTTCACCATGCAATCATGACATGATTATTATATATAATTAGCAAGGCATCCCTGCCATCAGCTGTCTGAATAAGCTGTGTTTTGGGTAGGTCACTGTGCTTTACCATGGGTACATCAGTGGATGGATATTTGTACATGAAATTTGGAAAAAAACCCAATTAAAAAAGAAGGGATGTTCTTGGGCTATGTTAATTTACAGAACTGAAGTTGTGGTATGGAAGTCTAATGTTGGAATCTGTATTTGTGAAGTCATCAGACAGATATTTTAAGGCTGGGAAAGGATTTCCTGAGGTCATTAGCATTCTTTTCATGTGGCATAAGAGCACTGTCCAACAGTAATGCAGTAATCCCTCATTTGGAGAACCCTCTGAGGCACAGACTCCAAAACAACGTGCTGGACTTGATGTCTGTGAAAGCCATTTCTCATATTCTTCTCCCAGAGCAAGGACTTTTAAGGGTATTGCCATCCTGATGAGACCACTCTGGCTCCCCACTCAGCTGAATTGCTCTTTAAACTATTAATTTGGTCAGTCAGTAATTTAATAATTTTCCATATGCAGACAACAGAAGCTGAAAATCAGTTTGATGTGCTGGAACTACTAATCATGTCTTTGAAGGAGTACTCTAATAATGTGTGTGCCTAAACCACTTCAGACCTACGTTCCTTCTGCATTTTGAGAGATTATTCCTGAGCTGATACTCATATTTTTTCTATTTTACCCCCTTTAATTTCCTTATGTTAAATTTCCAAACCTAATTAATACAATTTCTTTCCTGTACATTCGCTCCATGATGGCTCAATTAGAGCAGCAGTAGAACTGTGGTTCAATATTCAGGCCAACTTCATAATTGAAAACACATTTTCTTCTCAAAAGCTGCAGCTGGTTTGGTTCTGCTCATGCAGAAAAGGATATAACCTTGCATAACATAGGAAATGAACGGTTGAGAGAGAAGCCAAATTCAATTTCAGTCAGATATTTTGAGGATAAGTCCATGATCTATGGAAGCAAGGGAATGAAAAGTGTGTGTATGTGGAAAGCAGCGTGTTCAGCACTCTATTAATCACGGCCAGCCTGGGTGCTGTTGTGTGCCTTGCGTTAGCACTGATGCTCGTAGGGAGGCTGGAGAGCAGCCAAGCACTCCAGAAGTTAACCTCTTAAAGACCCTGAGCTGCTTTCTGTTGAATAAATGTAATTTTGTGGTCAGAAATAAATGCTTGTGATGTAGCAGGAGCTTTGAAAACAACAGCGTGGCAAAGCTATTACAAATTGCTCTGTGTTGGGGAAGTCAACAGCATACATCAAAATCCAGCGCTCGTGTTTGGGCCCACAGCCTCCCTGCCTTCCAATGGAAGTATCATCAAAACCTTCTATTTACCAAAAGTGAATGTTTTTGGCAGGTAATTCTCTTTTAAAGTCCACTTTTCATCTCAGCTCCGTTCCCCAAAGCAGGAAGAGGTCGTGACCCGTGCTCGGGGTGACGGCAGCTCCACAGCGCTTTCATTTCTTTGTTTACAGAAGTGTGTAAATGATTATTTATTTATTTTTGGCTGGCTTGATTGCAGTTTAAACAACATCTTTCCTGAGGAAGGTGATTTAAATATACTCCAGCATCTCCCTGGCAGATGAGCTCTCCCTGCTGAGCACATGGGGCGGCTGCTGCAGGGCCAAAACATCCCCAAGAGGAGACACTGGCCTGCAGGGGAGGGACAGAACTGCAGAGACTCAAATACAGAGCCTCTCTTATTATAGCAATAATATCCTTTTCCTTTATATCAATATTATATCAATAATCCTCTTTTCCTTGCTGGGACAGCTCTGAGCTGTGGGGATAACAAAGTCCCAAACCTTACAAATCCCACCAGAGGCAGTGACAGGCACCGTGCACCTTCCCTTGCAGGTTCCTCTCCAACTTGCAGGCAAGTTGTACCAAGACAGCAGAGACTACCAGAGTAACTTTGGGGAGGATCAGCCCAAATCCTCTTATTTTTACATAATTGACAAAGTGCTGAAATTCCTGTTGGCAGCTGGTGGGCTGTCTGTGCCGCTGCCACGCGCTCGGGGGCAACGGGAACAGTGCTGGGAAATTCAGTTTATTCAGGATTCCGACAGGCAGCACTGGTGCAGCTCACAGGGTCAGGAGTGTCTTCACATCCTCAGGAGAAAAAGAAGAGAGCTTGAAGTGTGCTGGAAAGAATGGGGATGGGAGGGCTGGGCTGGGCGAGGTATTCTGCTGAGTCCCTGTTTCTCCAAATACAGAATTATCTCTGTATTTATTACAGAATTACCTCTGTTTATTACAGATTTTTATCACTATTTTATTTTTATTACTATGAGGCTTTATACAAGCTGGTGCCTGGTCTTGCTTTGTCAGAAAAGAGAAGCAAGAGGGCGATTTCAGTACAAAACACCAGGAAAAGGGTACATCTTGGTATTTATTGCACAAAGGTGGTTAATGAGCTCCTTCTTGAACAGATTCCTCTGACCTAATTTTTTTAAAAATACCTAAACAGAAGTTTGGATCATCCATGAGGGAGAGGCATGATTGTGGTTCCAGGTGAGAGCCTGGAGGTGCACGGGCAGGTGAAGGCACCACTCACCTTGCACAGAGTTCCTGCTGCTGGGAAGCCTTGGGTGATGTGGGGTGGCCCAGGCTGCTCTGTCCTGGCTTTCTCCCCCTCCTCCCTGCCCCATTTCCCAAACATAGCTGGGCTGGCATGGCCAGAGTTGTTCTCCATCCTTGTGCTCTCACAGAACCTCGAGGATGAGAATTGGCAAGCTCTGACATCTCCCTCTCTGGTGACAGAAAAAAGGATGCACTGATTTATTCATTAGAAAGATCTTCCTTCAGTTTTGGGGAAAGGATGTGTCCCCTGTTCAGATGTCACCTCTCTCTTTCACCTTTTTGGCATTAAGAAAATTCACAACTGGCCTGTGCTGACTTAAGGAGAGAGGCTGGGATGCAAAATGTAGAATTACAAAGGTAAATAATTATTCATTCAATAATTAGATAGGTAAATAACTATTCATTGTGCAGCCAAATTGGGGCGCCCCATATCTGGTTTCACACAAGGTTTTTACACCCCTTAAAAATCAGGTACAACACAATTTGACTAATCACTATCACCCTCACTAATTGGAGTAAAACATTGCAAATCAACCCTATTTCCACAGAAATAGGATCCAGGCATCCTTGGTTGCTGGAGTTACTGGTTTGTGACACCAGAAAACACCATGAGGGTTTGAATAAAGTGTCAGAGGGGCTGGGATGTTGGCATTAATGCTTGGGGTTCAGGAATATCCTTTATCCTTCCATGAGCAGAGTCCTTATTTCCAGGACCAGGCTGTCCTTTGATTTGTTTTACTTGAGCATGAAAAAACACCAAAGCCTCCAGGAAAACTGTAAGGTGTCATTACATCAGAGTGTATAAAATGAACTAATATAGACACGAACACAAAGTTAATCCACTTTCACACTATAAAGATTGATGGATAAAAGAGATTTTTGGGAACATTTGGCACTCTGAGCCCCCTTGTGCCATCCATTCTTGTCACTGGTTTCGTGCTGTCCCTGCTGATCTGTGCAGAGATGAGGGACCCGTGCCATGGGGTGTCCTTGCCCCAGCTCTGGGTGCCACCTCCTCCCTCGTGCTGAGCCCAGCAAATGCACAGCATGAGTCAGTTCAGTGTGCCAGCACAATGGAAAATAAATTCTCCCTCTCCTTCCTTTGCTGTTCACCGAGGCACTGAGCTGAGTCACATCCAGCAGCAGGAGGAGGGAGCAGGGCTGCTCCCTGCCTGCCCCACGGATGGTTGGGAGCTGGGCAACCTGCTCTGAAAGGCACAGGGAGGGGAGGAGGGAGGCAGGGGGGTTGTCCAAGGCTCCAGGAGAGCTCCAGCAGGGACAGCACAGCTGCTGATCCAAAGGCAGGGTGGCAAACAGGATTTAATCAGAGCCCTGGCTCTGCTCTCAGTGTCTGCAGGCACATGTTGGGCTGGGCTGCTGCACTGGGAAGGAAGATCAAAGTTTGGGAAAGCAGCAAGAAGCTGTCCTGTGAGAGCATTCCTCAGGGGATGGCAGCGCTGTCTGTCTGGGAAAATCAGGATTTATCTGGGCATGAAAGGAAGGGGAGGTTTTAAAGGGTTCAAGGTTGCAGCTGTTTCACAGTGGAGGGTGCAGAATTGAAAAGTTGAGGTGTTTGAGTCCTTCCTAAAGCTCTCTGCTTAACCTGAGGTTAAACCAACAAGGTGGTGAGGCAGGCCTGCCCTTCCCAGGCTCTTTCCTGGTACCTCTGTCCCAACCCAAGCAGCTTTGTTAAACAGATTGGTGTTGGATCCACTGTGAAGTCCTTAATTCTGTTAAAGAATTTATAGCCCAGCTAAAATCCACGCCATATGCCTTAAGCAACTGCACAGAAATAAATTCTTTATAATTTTGCTTCAAACCTGTTTTAATTGCAACAAAACTAAAAATAAGAGTTTTTTACTTTTTCTTTTGTCAGTGGCAAAGTAAACTAACACACACGGTGAAAAGAATTTTTATTAAATTGTAAATTACAAGGTTATTTTTATACATTTATTTATTAATATAGGTATCTCTTGGTATTAAGAAAGGGAAATTAAGCCAACTGTATTTAAAGGCTTCAAAGCAAGACTGATGCATTAATATTCCTGCTATAGCCACCATTTGATTCCAAAGCAGTTATTCAAGAATACAGCATGGCTTAAAAGAGTGGTGCTTTAATGAGTTATTCTTGTGCTTTTCCCTTTGTTTCATATGGTTCTCCCAGTTCTTAATGGTGTTTTGGTAACTTGTAGTAATTGAAGACAAATGGAAAAACTTCGTGATGCAAAACAATACGACAGAAGACGTGTAAGGGAAAAGGGATGGGTGTCTCCTTAAGGCAGCCATTTATTAAAAATCAGAACAGAAAAATAACTTCTCTTTTAAATAATTTATTTTTACTTGATAAATTAGTTCCAGATTGTGTGCAGGACAGTAAAAGACATGCTAAGGTGGTTAAGAAGAGTGGGAACTAAAGTGGAGAACTATGAGCATCAGTGGAAAAGGTGGAACTGCAAATTTCATATTTAGTTGTGTTCACACAGTTGTGTGAACACTTGTGGCACTGAGAGTGAATCACCAGTGCTTTGGTAATGCCAGACAGACACAGCACTGGGAACCCTCACAAAGGAGCTGGTTTTTGGGATACTGACTGCAGCATCCCAACCTTCCAGCTGTCCTGAATGATCCAAGTGGATCCAAGAGGAGCAGCACATGTGCCAGTCTCGTGCTCAGAGATGTGTTCAAGTGCTGATACCCCTCAGTTCAGAGAATTCAAGTGTCAGTGCAGGATGTGCTGGCATCTGGCTTCCAGTCCAGCTTCCTTGCATGCTGCTCCATCTTTAAATTCAGGAGCAGAGGTGTGCATCCTTCAATCTGACTGCAGCCCATGAGGCAATACCAGGTTCATAGAGCCCAGAGCATCCCAGCCCTGCAAACCCCTGCTCAGGAGATTGTGGGGCACTAAACATCAGACTTGAGTTCATGCTGAAATCTCCTACTATATAAAAACTGACAGATCCCACACTAAAGGCACAGGCCTTGCTTCTGTCCTCCTGAGCTTGGCTGGACAGAGCTGCAAGAGGCAACATTCAGATGAACCTGAGTTCAGCACCTTCCCTGCCCTGGGTGCCCCATTTGTGGTGCTTCAGGAAATGTGGAGATAAATTGATGGAGTTGATTGATGATATTTTGATTTCAGCCAGGTGCAGTGGGTATGAGACTGGCACCAAGTACTCCTGAACTGGGCTGTCCATGTTTTTGGGGGAGCAAGTGTCAGACAGCAAAGGGAGAGTGGGATCAGACCATGGAGATCTCCATGGCAGGTTGGAAGGAGACAGTTCTGGAGGGGAAGGGGAGAGACTCAACCTCCAGGGTGACCTTGGTACCCTGAGCATCAACTCAGGAGAGCCCTTGACCTGGAAAAACAAGGTGGATAAAGGGAGGACTGGTCTCAGCCCAGTCTGGCTGCAGCTCCTCCATGCAGCTCTGGTGATGTTTTAGGGATGAAGAGGGAGATGAAGGCTGTGCTGAGCAGGGAGGATTCCTGGTGTCTCATTTCTGTTATCTCACTGCAGCGCCAGTGGTATTATCAAGACAAATAGGATGCCAAAACTTAAAAGTGAACATATGTTTATGGGGGTGGTGGGGAATACAGAGGTCACTGTTGTTTCTTTCTGCTCAGAGAAGACATAATGGGGCCTGGTTTAGATAAATTAAGATTTGGAGCTAAGCTCGTGTCAAGACAACGCGAGTGTAATTATAAGTTGACTTCTTTCAGGGTCCCTGAAGTTTTTAGAGTCAAATAAAAATGTTCAGCAAGAGTTTTATAATGTAGTTCAACAGTTTTAATGTGAGCTGATTGCAGCTCAGCCTTGCTGGCTCCTAAAACAATTTTACTTTGATTTGAAAAATTTTCAGTGAACTTCCAAATATTTCCATGTCATTTCAGTGCTCTGTTTCCTCTCTCTCAGGACTTCATTTATATTTCACTATTTTTGATGTCTTTTTCCTCCCATATTTCCTTATTTCCTTATGCACCTGGGTGTTGGCATGGGCAACATTTTTTTATTATTTTTTAAATTCCAATTATTTTTTATTCCAGTTAAAGTTGTCACAATGCTTTTTTAAAAGTTATATTTTAAGATATAAAATAATTGCAGTGCTCATTTTTAGTAAAACTTTAAACCAGACAGGTTGATTTATTTTTTTTTTAACAACTAAAACATAAAACCATATTTCTGCCTCGTGGGATTGTTTGGAATTCTGGTTTTGAATTTGAGGGCGAAAAAAGGGTGTAAAATACCTGTGATTTACAAACTGCTTCCTTTGGAAACTCTCTGATCTCCTTGCAAGATGTTGTTTCAAATCTGGTTTATATTTCCATCACTCTATAACTGGTAAGGAGCAAATAAACCATACCTTCTATAATACTTAGAGAGAATAAAAGTACAAATGCTCTTTATTAAAATGTGGAAAAACTGTAATAGGAAAACAAATCCATCCTGTTATTTCCCAGAAATGGAAGCATTTTAAGTGCTTTGCTTTTCATAAAAGGGGCAAATGAATTTTTCAAAATACAGTACAGAATCAGTGCTGTAATGCTAATTGTATTTAATAATAGTAATTTAAATTTGGCTGCTCTCTGCCTAGCAGCAGCGAGAGAAAATTGCATGTGGGAACGTTGAAGTCCAGAAGTGTAACATATGGTGTGCTGTGGCCTCCAGAGAGTCTCTGTGCACCCATGGAACAGCTCAACTGCACAAGTGGCCCTGGTGGTGCCCCTTCCTTCTCACCCCATCCCCGAGCAGTGCCTGGCACTCCCCAGCATGGATTTACACATCCCAGGGCCTCCCTGCCTTTGGCACTTGGTTCCACAGGCTCATGGCAGCTTCTCCTCGTGTGAAAATGTTCTCTCCGAATTGCTTCTGTTCTCCTTCCCTAACGAGCATCAGTCCATCTGTGATTGCTCAAATGCAGATTATTAAGTGGGTTATTCACAACCATCAATCCTTTGCTCTGTGGCAGGTCAGATGCCCTGGGAGATTCCAGTGCCTTTCTGTGGTCTTTCTTGATAAACTCTGAAAGAGCAGCATGGCCAGCTCTTCTTGAGAATTTAGATCTGCTCTCCACGTCCTCCATCACTTCAACATCTGATGCTCATTTATCACTTTTCCAACACCCTTTGATAAGCCCTAAATAGGTCAGGTGTCAGTTACACCACACCTCCACCCATCTCCATAAATTAATGCAGATCCTGGGGGGATGTAAGTGGAATAGGAATTCGGTTTATTTCTTTAAGTACAGCCTTGTATTGTGTTGCCAGAAGTTGTCTCTTCCCAGCCTCTCTCCGTATCTCCCAAGATTTCCTCGCTGCTGCTGCCAAAGCTGTGCAGCCACTGCCCGTGTCCTTATTTCCCTCCTTGACCCCTCCTCCCCTCCGGGCCTTTTCTTGGCTTATACCTTGTGCATTGTGCTTCTGTGTGATTTCTACGATTGTCCTTTGGTTTTGTGCCCTTAATCCTGCCCGTGATGATCCTGACAAGTCCCTTTCCAGCCGTGAGCGGCTCCGCACCAGCCGCGCTGTCCCGCGCTGCGCTCCCACTCCCTGCTTTGTTTAATCATCCCCTCTCCCTTCCCAAATCTTTCCCTTCTCCTCACAGAGGCGTTTCAGGACACAGTAAACACAAGTGGCACCAGGGCTGACCCCGCAGCACCCTCCTGCTTTATCTCCCCTCCTCTTCCTCTCCCGGGCACGCGGCGCTGGCAAAGCCCTGCCTTGATCACACGCTTCCCAGCGCTGCAAATCCCCCTCCTGCAGAATAAAATATCAGATACTTTCCTGAAATACAGATACAGTAAACTCTGGCCATTGTTTCTGCCTTATCTATGAATCAATAATGTAGAGAAAGAATTCAAGGACGTTTTTCAGACAGGGCCTTCCTTTTTTTAGGCCGCGGTGACGTCCGCACCTTTAAATGGTTCCATAATATTCCCTGCCTTTCAAATACACAGAAGAATTGATATCAGGCCTTTGTATCCGCAGTTCTTCAGATCCTTCCTTGCCTTTTATTAAAATATGGGAACGATAATCTCCATGCCTTTGGTTTCCTGATTTGGGTAAGCTGCCACAGAGCTGTGTCAGGCTTTCCTGTTTCCTTTTCTGTCCCTCTGCTTTGGAGTATTAATTCACTGGATCTGATCCTGAGTCAGTTTGGTTGTTTATTGTCAATATCAAGCAATAGAAAATCCTCTGCTTTCTACTACAATAGGAAAATGCATGTTTACAGAAAAAAGTTGCTGTGGAATAGGTATTTTATTCTTGGAGCTGTTAAGCTGCCTTTCCTTGTACAATGGAGTTTTAGATGAAAATACAGACGTAGGGGGAAAATAATAAAATGATAAAAATAAATTCTTAGATGAGTATTGTGTGTTACAGAACACAAGGAGAAGCTGGTCAGAGGAGCTCAGGAGTGCAGACTGTGCCTGAGCTGTATTAGAAAACTTCTCTGCATGTAGAAGATTCACAGTTATTTCATGTTAAGTATCACAGGGTGCTCAACAAGTTCATTTTTCCATCTCCTTATAGGCTTATTGGAAATAATAGAAAAATCTATTTACCACAGTAAAGGCAGAGTGGGACATCAGAAGTGGCCACAGTTCTGTTTGCTGTGCTAGATCTCAATAAGTGGTAAAGGAAAACAGTTGTTGAGGAGAGATCTGCCTGGCAAGTACCAGGCTTTTTACAAAGATTTAAAATAAAGAATCACAACAGGCAGGAGTGCTCATGAAAATATTGATGCTTGTTATAGGGCTGAAAAATGGACTTTATATTCAGTACAAATGTAGCAGGAGCAGACTGCTTCTATAGGAGATGTACACAGGAGACCTGGGTTCACTTTTTAAGTACTTACTAGTTTTACATGAAATTATTAATTTATATTTATAGCTCTGAGTGTGAGAGTTGTATTGGAACAAGTCTTAAAGCTTCTTCTCTCATCTCCCCTTTTAGATTGATGCATTGGGTAAACGAAGCAAAGAAGCAGAGGCAGCCTTCTTGAATGTTTATAAGAGATTAATTGATGTTCCAGGTAAGCTAATTATTCCCTTATTCTGAAAAACTAATGGTTCATGTTTGTGTCAATGCTACTGGGCATTTTTCCTACCTTTAATAAGGTAAATACAAGCAATGGCTTTGTTCTGGCACTGACAGACTCCTGTATTGTTTCTAATGGAGAAAACTGTAACTGTGGCACATTTCAGGACTTCTCATTGCATCTACATGTCAATGTTTCTATTAATCAATTTATATTATTATGATATTCAGTGATGCTCAGTATTTTTTCATTAGAGGATTCAGACAATTTTAACCAAAAAAAAAAAGCATCTCGAAGCTTGACCAAGAAAAAGCAATATTTGTACTTTGAAAGGGTAGAGAAAACTTTCCATGCCTTCCAAGAAAAACAAAAGAAAAAGCCTTACTGAAAAGTAAATCACTACCAAATTTCAGTTCTCTGCAGTGTAAGTGTGATCATAAATTTTATTCAAAGGCCTTTATTGTATGTGTTTTCAACTTCCCTTTTGTTTGGCATACGAACTTTCTTTGTTTGGCATTTGGTTTCAGTTCATTTCTTTTTACATTTTGGGAGTTGATTTTTTTTTTTTGTTTTCCCCAGTGGTAAATAAATAACTGCCTGAGCAGATTTTTCTTTTTGCAGCTGTACCCACAGCTGAGAGGGGGTGAGGAGCCCAAGTCTCCACTGCCACATCTTGGCCTGACTGAGCTGTTGGCACATGACTCTGTGTGTCATTTTATAATTTTATAAAACATTAACATTAAATATATATATATATATAATATTCAAAATACCTCAGGAGGGATTTTGAGGTGGAATTAATACTTTTAAATACTTCTAAGGCTTCATAGCACCCTGGCCTTTACTAGTTTTACCATTTAAGGGGGTCATTTCATGCATGCTTCAAATAAAAATTAAATTTTTAATGTTTTAGTTTAATGATTAACTAGTTGAAAGGTCAGTGTTTTCAGATGCTCAGTGTGAGCTAACAAATGTGGTTTTTTATGCTGTCCCATTCACAGTTGAGCAGTGCCCAGTGTAGGGATGCAGGGACTCACCACGCTCTTCCTGGGCCACAAAAATTTGGAAATGCCTTGGAAATGTTGTTTTTAGGTTTGTCAGCTGTGGTCTGTGAGTTTTCCTTCACTTATTTCCTGCTCAGACTCTCAGTAACATTCTGCTGAGCACAGAGCAGCTCCCTTTGCCCACCTCATGCCATGGGAGGAGTGGATAACTCAGAGAGGGTCCCATCCATCCATCATGGGCAGTTTGCCTGGCATGAGCAGTGTGGGCCTGGGATGGGCACCCAGAGCTCTGGCTTGGAGAGAAACCCCTCCATGGAAACATTCCCAAATATCTGCAGCCTGGGAGTCCAGCACGAGCACTGGGGAGAGGCACTGCAGCCTCTCCATCCCCACACTCACACAGCTGCAGCTTCCTGCCATCATTTGGTAGGAAGCTGAGTAGGTTTGAGTTGGAACAGTCTGGCTTTTTTCACCACTGAGAAGTGATGTCAAACAAGAGCTGTGTGGGATCCTTGGTGTGCTCTTGTGCAGAGGCTTCTTGCTGAAGCCTGGCACATCACAGGTGCTGGGATCTGAGCTGCAGATCAGACAGACCAAGCCTTGAGGAGAAGGTAGGATTTATATCCCACCCACCAGGATTTATAGGAAATGGTGAAGGGACTTTGTCAGGACTTCTTTGTAGGAGAAAGAATTTTTTCTTTCATTTGCAGGAGCAAAATTTACAGCCCTGCTCCCACACCCCACAGCCTGTCCTGCCCCGCCATCCCCTGCACGTGCCTTATGTCACCTGTCACAGAAATATTTCTTTGATATTCTTAATATACATAAAATCTTCAGCCTGGCTGAGTTGGGAGTGCAGTGGAGTCTGTGGGATGAGAACTATCTCCAGGTTTTATGTCCGTGCTCTTACCTGGAGGTCTGAGGTAGAAGTAAATTCCAGGTTCTCCAGATGTCCAGTCAGGCTCCTGTAGCTGCCTGCACGTAACAAATACTCACAGTTTACAACACACACTGCAAGGAGGAGGAGGGCAGCCATTAGGAATGTATGGCACTGCTCTTTGTCACTCTGCTTCATTGTGTTGCTCTTTTTTTTTATTCCTTTTCATCCTGGGTAGTCTGCTAGGTTGGGCAGTGTCCATGGAGGGCTGGGTGGGTATCCATGGAGAGCTCTCCTTTATAAACAGCCATCAGTGTTCATTTATCACATGTGCTGCTTTGCCTCCGTGTGGCTTTACATATCTTTTGACCTGTTCATTTGGTATTTCAAATATTTAGGTACACTTTTAGCTCCCCAATGCTGCTGTGTTTTCTTTTTGGTGTGAGAAGGGAGGATGATGTTTGGGGGAAGCTATGCCTGGAATGCTGCAGAGTGGTTATTTAGCATTAAGCATCCCTGTTACATGACAAGGGTGCAATTTTATCAGACTTTCAATATCCTTTATAGGACCATATAATAATTGCAGCTGAAGTCTAATTCCCAGCAGCCAATTTTATGGTTCTTGAGGAAAGCGTGTATTTCTCTCCTCAGTAATAATGTGCACACTTTATATAATTAAAAAGGGCTTCTATTTTAATTTTACTATAAAATGATCTGTATTGAAACTCCAGCTACAGTGCTTTATGGATTCAGCAAAGTTTAATCATTTTCTTTCCTGACCTGACCAGAGTTTTCACTCAGGCTCACCAGTAAGGAATTTGTGGGAAGGGTGGTATTTTACTTGTAAATTTTCTTATGTACATCAGGGGGTTTCTCTTTAAAAGATAAAACAGACCTTTTATATATCTCTCTTCAGCTTTATGATGCTGTTAAAATAGCATTATCATTGCTTTGTGCTGTGAAATTTATCCTTCTTAAAGGAAAGCACATGTCAAGGAAAACATTTTGGTTTATGTACATTTATACGGCTCAGATCATTCTGTCTTGCTCGAGACTGAACATTTTTAATTAATGGAATTAATTTTCTCATTTAATTGCCTTATTTTCAGTATGCAGTACAGAGCAAGGGAAAAGTGAATCCTGCCACATGAATTGCGCTAATCAACAAGGTTGTCACAACTTACCTTTAAAAATAATGTGAATATATTTATTTTGAAGTAAAGGGAGGTTGGGTCTGTGTTTTGAGGGAGCCTTTTTCCATCTGTTCAAGATTCCTTTGTCTGCAGTTTTGTAAAATAAGTGTATTATGTTAACACCCTTGGCTTTTAGGGTCTTAATCTTGCAAGCTTAAAGTGAAATTGGAGCTTTGTTGGGTGTTTGGAGGAGTGGTGTTGCCTTGCAGAAACAGTATATTCAAAATGCTTTTTTTTCCCCTCCTAAATCTTTAAAGGAAAAATAGTAAGCATTAAAAACGCTAAATATTTTTATTTCAAAAAGGAACTGTATTCACAACTTTATTTTTTTTTAAGCAAAACTTTGGTGTAGTTTTCACATAAAAGTTCAAATGTGGAGACCAAGGGAATGCCAGGTGTCAGTGTCTGGATAAATTGGTTAATAGAGTGTTCTTTCTGCAAGGGATCACTGCAGTTACAGCCCAGTGCCACGCTGGATTTGCTCAGTATTTTGTCTCAGTATTGCTCCTGTGTAGGCAAAGAAACAATTCTGCCTTTAAACACAAACTGCTCTCTGGATGTGGCACAATTAAACCCAGTTGGGTTCAGTGTGGAGCACAGGAAAACACAGAGTTTTTTCAGCATATGGACATTTGAGAGCGAGGGAAGGTTCATGCAAACTGTTTGTTCTTGGTTTGGAGGGGCTGTGCTGCCTTCCAGGGCTCAGCCAGAAATGGGTTTCATTTCTCCTTAATGGGAATGAGAAAATTGGTCAGGAAACCAAACGACTGTGGGGGCATAAAAGGGGATGTGTGTGTGTGGTTTTATTGGAGACTCTTCCCAGGTCTGGGTGTGATCACATTGGGTGCTCTATAATGTGTGTGCTGTGGGTTTAGCTCAGAGGACCTGCTATCGAAGGGAAATAGAACAAAAAACAGGGAAGGTAAAAATAAGATTTTTTTTTTTAAATGTGCCCTGTCAAAACAATCAGAAGCAATAACAGTGAAAGATGGCTGAAGTGGAAATTTTATCTTTCCCCTGCTCCTTGCCATCATAAATTGCACACCCAGCCTAGGGGCTGTGTCTCACAAAGGGGTTTGAAGGAGGAGCAGGCTCCTTCCAAAGGAGTTTTCCACACACCTCTCACTACATGTTGTGTTTTAGTCTACACACATGTTGTGTTTTAGTCTACACACAGCCCCAGTTCAGCCTTGCAGATTCCAACTGCCCTGCACAGGGTGTTCTTTTTCCAAGGAATGCTTTACCTGAGAAATCACAAAGTTCTTTTTGAATAAATGATCAGTAAAGCACTAAAAAAGTGCAAGGGAATTACTTCTAAAGGCAGAAATGAAATTTATTTGCAGTGCTTGCAAATAATCAGCCATTTATCAGCCTTTGCCTTTTGATTATTTATAACTCACAACCCTCTTCACACTTGCTCTGCTGTTTGGGCTGTGAGAAAATTTCATTTAAAGCCTATTTGATCAATGTCCTGAGGTTAAAGGTGATGCAAGAGAAAAACAGGTTTGATTTTTGGATTTCGTTGGGGGTTTTTTCCCCCAGAAAAATTATCTGCTGCTTATGTTGGAGGTGATAAATGTGTACGAAGTTGTTGTGTTTATGTACATCCTGTGACATGTTTGGATTTTCGGGGAAAGTGGAATGTTAAGCAGAAAGGTTAATGGTAAGAAAGTCTGTATAACAAAGACTTTTACAGACCCGGATGACTCATGATGTGCTAAAATTTCAACCTGGGTACCCCCTGCCTTTTCTGCCTGTAGGGAGAGGTGGGTGAATGTAAATTTAGGGGATAATTAAGAGAGGTGAGGGAAAAGAGATTCACTCTGAAGGACCTTTAAGCACATCCCAAAGTGGAATAGGGAAATATAGTTTGAAAAAGTTAATACTTAGAGTACTCTTGTCTGAGATAATGGTTAATTGGTTGGCAAAAGTGTCTAAAGAGCAAGATCAGGTCATAATAAACCCTGAGTGTGTGGTACATTGAGGCTGAACAGCACAGACCATTTTTGAGAAATGTTTGGTATCACTGCCGTGTGAAAAATTTTAGGCAGTTCCTCATTTGTTAATAATACATGTCAAAACTGCCACCTCTTTCCTAATAAAATATATTAGAATAAAACAAAGGACAGACCCATAAAATGAACAAGTTTATGGTTTTGCTGCCCCAGACTGTACAAGGGAAATGCATATTCATAATGTGCCTTTTCTCAGCCTTAGAGGGAAAGGAAAACAATATTACAATGAGTACTCTCAGGGGGAAAGGAAGCAAAATGAACTTGCTCACAGCCACAGAAGTGGCACAGACACCCCTCTAACACAGCAGTCGGGTGTCTTTCTAAACACACTTGAAAATCTGATAAAATTAAGCAGAAAATTGAGCATCGTTAATACTTGAAAGAGTGAAAAGCCATAAACCCCCGTGGCTGCAGGCAGTGATTTAGCTGCTGAGTGGATCCCATCTGAAGCCAAAATCCTTGATGCTCTCACCTGCGTGTTTAGAACAGGTAAAAAGAAAGAGTTGCACAAACAGGAAAATCTGGAATCTCATCTGTACCATAAAAAATTATGGACTGTAGAAATTTAGTGATTCTCCCCAAACTGTTCTGCAAATCTGCAAGGAGTGGGAGGGAGAGGGGCAGTTTAAAGGACTGGAGAGGGGAGATTTGAGCAGAGTTCTCAGAGGGGCAGAGCTGTTTGGTTTTCCAGAATATCCCGAATCTCCCGGGATGCTGCTCCAGCCCGGGCAGTCCAGTGCTGAGGAATCAATGTACGAGTAGCTGATAATCACTGCAGCCTCCTTCCCGTGGGACTGGAATCCTGAGCCACAGCACAACGTGCAGTTTGGGATGTGTGCACACATTTTAGTGTTACACAGCTATTTTCAGATGCAGCACAAAGTCCTGGCCAGTTCCCATCTTTAGAACTCATTCACTTTATCCTTCTGTTTTGAAACCCGTGTCAAAAATAACTGAAAATATTTCTGTTACCTGAAGACGTGGCTTGAAGTTGGGCTTGTCTGATCACATGCTTTTTTTTCCTCTAGTTTTTCTCGTTGAATTAATAATTGGATAAATTCCTTTGTAAAAGCCGGAATAAATATTCAGAGGAAGAAATATCCCTAAAGCATTCACTTTAAAAAATTTATTGTGTGGTTGTCAAGCCCTATTTTACTTGGTAGGCTGGAGGCACGGAAGGAAGAGGGGAGGTGCAGATAAGGGGAAGGATGCAGTGAACAGGGGCAGGAAGAATGTTGGGCAGAAGGAGATATCCCTGCAGATATCCCAGCAGATATCCCTGCGGGAAGGGGCTGTGCTCACCTGCAGGGTGTCAGCCCTTGGGAAGGTGTTGCTGCAGGGAGAGGTTTAGAGCAGCCCCAAGGCCCCTGACTGGAGCAAAAGGCAGAGCCTGCTAGCGAGGGGGAGTATTGGACTTTCCCGCTTGCAGGAATGTGAACTGGAATTAGAATAAACCCCAGCTTTCAGAGGGTTTATTGCTAAGTCTGTTCAGAAGCTTTTAGGAGAAAGAAGGGATGAATATAGCAGAAATGCTTTCAAACATAGTAGAAGGCTCTTTTTTCTTTTATAATCTCAAAGTAGGAGAAGTGAAACTTGAAGTACAAGTGTTTTTCTGTAACTGTCCTTTGCACTGAGCTCGAAGTGTGAGCAGAAATTGCAGTGTCGTGGGCCATTGCTAGAACATTAACAATCAAATCGGAGCCTTTTCAGTTGCAGTGGCTTCTCTTGTAACTCATTAGGTTCTTTTTCAGCTGACAAAGCGCCATCAAATACTGCCCTACCTATTATGCAAACCCCACGTTTAATATTTAAAACTTTTCCGAGGATTTGCTTTGGTTATTCCTTTGAAAATAGAGGGAACTGCAGTGCAGTTCGTGAAGGAGTCGATCATTTACTCTGCCTTACGTGATTTTATTTGACTCTAGGACAGTGATGCATCTCAATGTGGGGCATCTTTCTGGCAGTAACCATTCCCGAGCTGGGAGATAAATAAAGAATGTTTTTAAATAATAGCCCACAAGACGTAGGGACCACACTCCGGGAGGGATCTGTATGATTGTGGTCACATAGCCTGCACACCCGCCCGTGCTGTTTCATTTAACCCTGCGAGCTTTGGGGAGCTCGTGCCGTGATTAATGGGGAGGAAAGGCGCCGGTCTGCTGCCACTCCCCCGTCCCCACGCAGGGGGGTCCCATCACTCTGCCTTCGCTGCTTCCAGAGGTCGGCAGAATTTGGGATTCCGCTTTTTTTCCTTTTTTTTCTGGTAAGGAAAATGAGAGTCCCTCACCCTCTTGTGGGCACTTTGAATTCCCCGGTTCAGCCTGCACAGAGCGCTCTGACAGCCGGAGGGTGAGGAGAATGCTGTTAAAAAGTGGAGAAAAAATAAAAGGAAGTCACAGATCCCAGCCCTGTGGGATGGGAGAGTAAGAAAATATGTATAATTCTTGATTGAAGGTAGAACCTTTTCATGGTTTTTATGAAGTGAGGAGTTGGAGAGATGATGAGCTTTGTTTCAAATGGAATTACGGCTATAACTCTTCTGTCCCTGGGCTACCAGAGTCATAGGGGAACGGGAGCAAAGCTATCATTTATTCCGTGAAATCTTTGTCTCAGTCTCTCTAGGCTATTTCAATTTACCCCTGAAATTTCTGGGGAATAATTAATGAATTAATTAAGTATGCTGTGAGGTGTTTGAATATTCAAAAGCTACAATGTAATTATTATTTTTTCTAAAACACATTTTCAGATTATTTTCAGACACGCAGTCTCCCACGAAAGCAGTTACTGCACCAGAAGCTCGTGGAGCTTCTCCGTGTCCATAATCCAGGGATCATTCTCCAGCAGGAACACTCCCTGCAAAGAGCAGCGTTGCATTTAGGAACGGGAAAAAAAACTTCTTTTACTTCATGACCAAAGTATTGTGATAGCGGGGCTGAACTCGTGGCTCTTTGAAAAAGTTAAATCTCGTTAATAAAGTTGTGTTTTAGGAGGATTATTACTTTTTCCCCTCCTTTATCGTTTCGTGTGGGCGTTTCTGGTGATCACCGAGAGCTTTGCTTACAGCGGGGTTTGGGCAGCAGAAATTCAGTCGCGTTGAAAGAGACGCGTTGCCTTCCTTGTATTATTTTTAGATCCCAACCTTAGGAAACACATTTCCAGTGATATAAATTATTAATTGCCCCTGTAGTTCTGGCACTGTTTCATAACTTGCTTTCTTATCGTTTCCAGTGTTACAGGCCTGTAAATGAAGAGGGAGGAGGGGGGGTTATTAAAAGGCAAGTCCTTTGTTTTGGAAGAGGCTCTTTAGGAGCTCCATGTTACTATACCAAAGGAATAGATTCAAAGGAAAAGAGAAGAGGTTTAATTTAGATATTAGGAAGGAATTGTTCTCAGGGAGGGTGCTGAGGCCCTGGCACAGAGAAGCTGTGGCTGTCCCTGGAAGTGTCCAAGGCCAGGCTGGACAGGGCTTAGAGCAGCCTGGGACAGTGAAAGGTATCCCTGCCCATAGCAGGGAATGGAACGACATGAGTCCCTTCCAAGCAAACCATTCTGATTCTGTGATTTCTATGAATGTATTTCGCGAATAAGCCGAGAACAAACCTCGGGCAGCGCAGAGCAGAGCGCTGTGCTCTCGTGCAGCCCCCGGTCCGTCCGTGGGGGTCTCACCGCACGGAAAGGCCCCGTTTGTGGTTATTTTACAGCGTGTGAGGAGCCCCCCGAGCACCGCACCGGCACCCGCGGCCGCCGCCCGATCCGCCCGCGCTGCGATCCAGGCCGGGCTTTGCCGCTCTCCCCGCCGCGCTCCGTGCCGGGGCCGGCCGGGGCTGCCGGGGGTTCCTCCGGGCTCCGGGCGGTCACTCCGGGGTCCGGACAGCACCTCCGGGGGTCCGGACAGTCCCTTTGGGGGTCTGGACTGCCCCTTTGGGAGTCTCTGCGTTCCCTCCCGGGGTCCGGGCAGCACCTCCGGGGCTCCGGGCCGTTCCTCCGGCGGCTCCTCCGGGGCTCCGGGCAGTCCCTCAGGGGTCCCGGTGCACCCTCCCGGCGGGGCTGTCGGAGCCCGTTCCTCGGGACTGCTCCCGCTCAGCAGTGCTCCGCAGCCCTGGGGTTAAATATATATATTTATATAAATATATATGGGGAGAGAGGGTAATTTGGCCCTGCGCGCTGCAAATTGTACATTTAAACAATGACACAGTTTTTCCACTCCCGTTTGGCAAACCCCCCGGTGTTGTCGGGGGTCCTCACCCCCCACGGCAGCAACAGCCACGACCGAAGGGTTAAACATAAACTTTAAACATTCCCTGTCCCGCAGGAGCTCCTTTTCCGTGAGCCGAGGTGGGCTTTTCCCCCCTCTCCTTAAATAACGAGGGTGGTCCCAGCATACTCTATATCGAGACAGCTTTTCATCAGTTGCTCATCAGCATGCTAATTGCTGTATGACTAATTATGCCCTGAATTCCAGTTGATTTTCTTAATGAGACAGCTGGGTTAATTATGTAATCGTATGATTACATTAGCCCAGAGTGCCCTGGCGAAAAGGAAGGCGGGCGGGAGTGGGATGGCAGCGGGCGAGGGGCACGGGGGCAGCCGTGGCCATTTCGGCCGTAATGATCGGGGAGGGCAGCGCTGCGAGAGCGCCCGCGGTGTAAACACGGGATGGGATCGCTGGCACTGGGAGCTGTGCCTTCCTCAGCTCGCAGGATAAGCGAGGAATGGGGGTTCTTCAGCAAAATGCACTTGGGAACTTCAGGCAGTCAGCGATGGCCCTGTTGTAACTCGGGGATTGAGGGTGGGTTTGGGATGAGCAATGTGGGATGCGGGTTGGAGTGAAGAGTCATTGAATATCCTGGGCTGGAAGGGCCCAGGATCATCAGTCCAGCTGGCCCCAATTATCCCACCCTGGGCATCCCTGCGAGCATTGTCCAAAGGCTCCTGGAGCTCTGGCAGCCTCGGGCCGTGCCCATTCCCTGCAAAGCCTGGGCAGTGCCCACCACCCTCGGGGTGAAGAACTTTCCCTTGATATCCAACCTGAACCTCCCCATACACAGCTCCAGCCACTCCCTCCTGCTGCCCTGGTCACAGAGAGCTGAGATCAGAGCTGCAGACTGCAGTGAGTCTCCCCTCAGTCTCCTCCAGCTGTACAAACCAAGTGCCCTCAGCCGCTCCTTGTTTGGCCCCTTCTGACCCTTCACTGTCTGCTGTCCCTCCTTTGGATGCTCTCTAACAGCTTTAAATCTTTCTTACATTGGGACACTCAAAACTGCACCCAGGGTGCTGAGGGGCTGCCTCGTGTAATGCATAATTTGGGCAAAACCAATGTTCCTTTTAAAGTTGTTTGTGAAGTCAGTACTTACATACTTAAACAGCAGCAAAAAAAAAAGGTTCCCTTGCCCTGCTGCTGAAAAAAGATTCATCGTCAGGGCATGTGCGTGGTGTGAGAGCACCCTGAGAGGTGTTGCTGTGGCTTCGTCACACCAGCTCATTTGATGTGAAGTATGAACTGCTATAAAAATCACTTCACATTTGTAACATTAATTGTTTTCATGTCTGCGTCCACTGAGACGTGTCCATCCTCCTCCTTCGTGGGGACAGAAGCTCCTGTGCCAGGGGACAGTGAGGTGTGTGCCAGCAGTGAGCAGGGATGTGCCCAGAGCTCTGCAGTCCTGGGGAAGGAGAGGCAGGAATGGGCTCTGCAGGGTTGGAAATGCAGGGTTGGAAATGCAGGGTTGGAAATGCAGGGTTGGAAATTCGGTGGTTTCTGTTTCTGCTGTGGTGGCGTGGAGGAAACCTCGTCAGGGATCGGATCCAGATGTGCTGGGCTGCCTGCAAGCACAGGATGCAGGGGGCTTCTCTGTGGGTATGGCGTGCAACAAGTGGATTAGGAAAAACCAGCAGAATAGGAAGCAGGAGGAAAAAATGCACTAAATTTAGTGTAAAAATAGACATCTCAATCTACTCTTAGGCAGTAATCATCTTGCAAAACGCTTCTTCAAGTTCTGGATGATAGATCCCTTTTACTAATTTTCTCTTCTTTTCTATTTATCCTGTGCCCAGCAGGGATTCTGGAATTTCACAAGAGAAAATTCAAAGCAAGGGAATAATGTATGATGAGGTTTCCATATTTCAGTGTTCAGCGAGGTGATTTTTCTCTCTTACAGACCACAGAAAGGGCATTTCCTTTGCTGCCTCTCTCCATAAGCCAGGGCCAGCTGATTTTTTTGAGCCGTGCATGCCTGTTGTTTGTGTAATGAAACGAAAGTTTTGGTCCATTGCTTGTTTAAAAATTCAGTGACCTCCTGTTAAATGACATGAAACATACTTTGCAAACCTGGTTAATATAAAAAGGTATGCTTTTCCATGCATGCATGTGTTGGGAAAAGGAGAGTATTTTTATTTATTTTTAATCTGCTCCACTCAGGTAGGAAAAAAGCCGTTGTGACTCTAAGGTTTATACTTGTTTCAGGTTAATTGGTGTTTATAAATACTCCAGAAATAGCAGGTTTTTAGGCTTTTCAAGCTAAAAGAGCAGGTTGGAGCTTGCCGTGAGAAACGATTTTTCTCTCCACCCAAAATGTCTTGGTTGGTCATTTTACTGTCAAACAACGATTAGTTTTCTTCAATGCAGTTTATAAAAATTAAGTCTAAGAGGTGCTTCACCCATGGGTTTCTTTTACATGTCCTCCAGCAGTATTTGGTGGCTGCAGGCCATTAGTCCTTCAAATAGGCTCTACTGAAGTTTGAAGTTTAATGCACAGAGACTTTTTTTACATTTTGTTTGTTCTGCAGCTGTTTTGCTACTTGAACATTAACCTTTAATAGAGCTAAATTAAATATACATGTCCTGATGAATAATTATGAGATTGCAAGCATTTTCATTTTGTACACAAAGCTTCTCAGGGATTGCAAATTTGACTAAAGATTTAGTCATTATTCACTTTATAATGCCCATGTTATTTTTGTCTTTTAATTCTTTGCTGATTTCAATATAAAAAGCCCTGTGTATTAGGAGCAAAATACCTCTTGTGCATGTCCTGGCTTTTTACAATGTTAAAATGAGGGTGGGGGAAAGTGCACCCACAATTTTGTCAAGTTCAGTTTCTTTCATCACTATTTCACAGAAATAGCCACAGCTGAAGCTTAAGATGCCGTGCCCGATAGGATCCGTGGTTTCTGTAACAATTCCAGACGTGGCCAGGGAGGGACAATCCGGCCTTTCTTTGTGCTCAGCAGATGAATGTCCCAGGCTGGCTCTTGGGGGGATGCTGAGCTGCAGGAGTGTGACAAAATGCTCCTTGCAGAGGAAGGTCAGGGACCTCCATGGGAGCAGGGGAATGTTGTGACAGCCCACACCGTAACAGGACCATCCATAAATACTGCAGAGCCTCCAGCTCGTGCTACTGCTGCCACTTCAGCTCTCTATTTAATTCCTTACCTGTACCCCCCTGTCTCTGCCACAATAACATTTTAAGTTTGATTTATTATAAATATTTTAATACAGATAATAATAACGAAAAGTATTTGGCCTAAAAAGCATAAATGAAAAAGCTATGTAGTCATAAACTATGTATGTACAGAGAACAGATGACAAGCAACCTAGATTTTGTATTATGAACAGGGTAATGCCATAAGCTGTTGAAGAACCCAAGTAACAAAATGCAGCAGGCTGCTACTTAGAATGTCTCTGAGTTCAACATAACCCAGTGCTATTCTTTTATAAACTATGCAACAACGCTGGCATATTGAAAAAACACACAGGCTCATGCTTAATGTGTTAACAGAGGTACAATAGACTTATTATGTGTTTCCAGAGACTGGAACTGAGGGTGGTCTGAAAAATTAATGACTGTGGTGGTTGAAAATTAAGTGAACTCCCTAATATATACTGTTGTTGATCCACTGAGTTTGGTGTTTAGCATTCCTCAACAGGAGACTAAATCTTTGCAGCCATTTCACAAGAGATGCTGGCGCCCATAGCAGAAATATATTCAATAATCTTTTATAAGTCCATCACACTCCAGAGTTTTCCTATCCTGACTGGGAAGAAATCCCAGAATAAATCACACTTGCACATGTCAGGTGTGTGCTGAGAACTCTCTTTACCAGAAGGGGATGAATGTCAGAGAATTAATACTGAGAGAACATTTGATTAACAGTGTAAGAGAAGGAGAGATCCAAACCCAAGTTCATGGAATTGATTACATCCACACAATATTTCTGATTATTATTGATCGGTCAATTAGAAAAAATACCACTCAGATCTCCATGGTCACAGAACTTGTTTGAGCTCTGCTGTGCAGGAGGGCTCAGTTTGCTTCAGAAATTCAGTCCTGCACAAGCAGAGTGAGGGACAGTAGCTGACAGTGAGCTGTGCAGTTTGATTGCTTTTCACCCCAAAATTCTCATTTTGCAATAAAAAATGTGAAGCTTAAAACTCTCACGTGCCTTTCTATCATGACTGTCTGCACCCATTAACACTGTCCTGGGGATTAGTGCCAGGATGGAGAAGCTGTGTCAAAATTTCATGGAATCACAGAATGGTTTGGGTTGGAAGGGACCTTAAAGCTCATCCAGTTCCACCCTCTGCTATGGGCAGGGACATTTTCCACTGTCCCAGGTTCCTCCAAGCCTGGCCTTGGACACTTCCAGGGATCCAGGGGCAGCTACAACCAGGACAGGTTGTGCTGGGACCTCAGCACCCTCACAACCACGAATTTTTTCCCAATATCCCACCCATTCCTGCCCTCTGGCAGTGGGAAGCCATTGCCCCTTGTCCTGTCACTCCAGGTCCTTGTCCCAAGTCCCTTTCCAGCTCTCTTGGGGCCCCTTTGAGGCACTGGAAGGAGCTTTAAGGTCTCCCCAGAGCTTTTTCTTCTCCTGACTGAACACCCCCAGCCTTTCAGCCTGGCTCTGCATTTAAAGACAACATAGATAGAATTAAACAATTGTTTTTTTAAAGTTTGCAAGATCTATGAAGTGAGGAATGTACAGGTCTAATAAGTCAAAGAAGGGCCCTGCTGGCACCAGAATGGAGAAAAAAGGACAATTGTGCTCTGAACTGCTTGGGTCACAGAAGGGTTCCTTTTTTCAAATTTTATTTTATTTTATTTTATTTTACTGTTTCTTTTTCAGATCCAGTTCCAGCCTTGGATTTGGGGCAGCAGCTTCAGCTGAAGGTTCAACGCATGCACGACATTGAAACAGAAAACCAGAAACTTAGGGAAACTCTGGAGGAATACAACAAAGAATTCGCCGAGGTGAAAAATCAGGGTAGGTTGCAACCACATTATCAGCTCTTAATGCACACTGAAATTTGAAAACAGGGATTGAATTCAGATTTATTTCTTAAAGGGAGAGGTGTCAGTAATGTTGAAATTCAGTAGAGAAAGTGCAATAATTTATTAGGGCCGCTTCTGTATTTGTGTGTGGAGATGGGCTTTGGGCACATTCTTTGGATTTCTTGAAAGTTCCATTTACTGTAGCAGCAAGGCAGAGGATGGAGTTGTTATTCTGCATATTTGGTTGTAGCCTTCAGCACTGAAAATTACACCTGACTGACGTTATTTGTGACATTTTGTGAGAGGCAGTGCTGGTACTGACATCAGGCTGAACGTGGGTGTTGGTTCTTGCAGGATGTGCAGCTTGCACAGACAAATACAAAAATTCAGTATTTTGTATCCACACATGAATCTGTACAAAATGGAACTTTTTCTGTACTGTTTTTACTTATCTAAATGTACTGCTGGAGTACATTCAGCATATGCACTTTATTTTTACTCTGGAGACCATCCATAGAGCAATGTAAATACAAGCTATTACTGTTAAATTATTTAAGTTTTAATGAGGCTAAAGTATATGAAATTACATGAAAATCTCAATGAGATTTAAAGCCTGTTGGCTTTTAGACTGCTTAAGTTTTCTTGTGATTCAGTTTCCTGCACTAGGAAAAAAATTCTCAGCCATACATTTTGTTGCCCATCCATGAAGATTTCCATCTTTAATGCCCAGTTCTGGATGGTAGTAAGTTAAATTGTCTTGCCATTTGGAAAAATTGAGATTTTAATTTATTTTTTATGTTATGAAACTGTTGCACCCAAGTAACGTTTGAAAGCTGCGTTAGCAACTAAGTTCATTTTGTTAAATCTCATTTTTTGCTGAGGGAACATCTATGCAGTTATATCTTTTGAAATATTTATTTTTTTAATGTAGGGGATGTGACCCCTGGAGAGGACAGGTATCAGCATGCCAGGATTTGGGCTGGACTGCAGGAGATGTCATGTTTGAACTGTAATGCTCTAAGCAAAACTGTATTTTTTGCTGGAAAAGTACAATCATTGCAGTTCACTGTGCAGAGTTTTCCTGAGGCTGTGCATCCAGTACATCCAAGCATGACATAGGGGTTCATCCCACAAAGTGGAAAAGCTCTTGACTTGTAGAGTTTTTTGCTACAACCACTCATAACTGACATTTTTGATTTTCCCTGGTGTGCTGGAACTTCCTTTCCATTTCCCCACTGTAGCCTTTGTGTTGTTTTTCACTCCAGTGCAGTGGTTTTACTCTGAGTTTCAAACAGGGATTAATAAGCTATCCAGGGAAAAGGCTGTTGTTAGCTGAGGGTGCTTTGATCAGTTAATCTCTTTGTTTGGAGGGTTGGTATGAGCTCCACGGTGCCTGTAACAACTTCTTCCAAAACTGGTATAAATGGCAGTGCCTGACCAGCTGTAGCTGACCTGAGCTCTCAAGAAGGCACTTAGTGCTTCAAGCAGTGTAGAGGATTCAGCTGTACTTGTCCAGCACATCTGTTGTTAGGTGTTTAAAGGTAAAATCAGATTTTATTACAGAAGTTACGTTTTCCCTCGTGTTCGTGCATTTCTTGTGTTTGTTTTCTTTTAAATTCAGACATTGAAACTTAGTCAAGGTGCAATTACCTGCATTTCTGTCAGATTATTTTGCTCTGAGCTTCTCCCTATACCAGAATATATTTGCAGATTTGTATCTGAAAAATATAAAGGTGTTTATATAAAATAGTGTTTATATAAAATATAAAATACAAACACTGGAGCAGAGGTGGCCCAGGAGGGAGTGCAGCCCCCTTTGCCCACAGGAGCATCATCCTACTGTCAGTGCAAAGGAGCATCCTTTGCTTATTCAGGAAGAGATCAGGATTTGTATGACTTCCCAGATCTCAGGGAAGAATTTCCCTTTGCTGAAGTAAAAAACAGAGGTGACGTGTCCTTTTCACGGCCTGTTACTCAGTAATGAGCCTCAGCTGATTTCTGCACAGCCAGCAAAACCCTGCTCCTTCAGGCAGAGGCAGCTGCTTTGCTGGCAAGCATTTTTACCACTCTTTCCCCCTTTTTTGTGGTCACAGTGGCTCAGGCTGCCTTTGGTAGTGCCCAGACAGCAGATCATGTCACCAGCTTCCTCCTGTCTGCTTCACAGCTCCCTGCTCAACTCTCTACATCAGGATTTTGAAAAGATTATGTGTGGGTTTGTGTGGTATTATTGAGGTTTTTTTTCCCCCAAGCCCATAGGGTTTATTTTTCATATCAGGGTTTGTCTTCCTAAGGTGTTTCTGCAAAATATGGAACTTTTCACATCCAAAAGTTTTTATTTTTTCTCAAGCATTATTAATGGTATCTGTTAATAAGCTGGTGTCTTTAACCCCCCCTGTACCCTGGTGTGAATACTCTGAACTGTGTTGCTCCTCTGAATCTTCTGGCAGTCCAAGGCTTTTTCCAAATTCCATTATTGTTACAAAGCATACTCTGGTGGATGTGCTGCTTTTCCTCTTGTGAGCCCTATAAGGATTCAGTCCTTTCCTGTGGGTGGGATCTCAGGGCTTTCACACAGGAACAGATCTGGGCACGTGAGGAGATGCTGAGCTGGAGCTCTGCAGGTTTCTGCATCTGCTCCCATCCACTGCTGGGCATGGAGAAATGCAGGAGAGCTCCTTTACCCTAAGGAAGGTTCTGCAAACTCCCTGGTTTAACTTTCAGATGTCTCAGAAAGTTAAAATTGTCAATGTTGGTGTGTAAACCCAGGGATGGAGGATGAGGCAGAGACATGCAGAGCTCCAGTGGCTGCTGTGAGTGCAGCAGTTGGATCCCCACAGATCTGTCCCAGAGATGTGTTCAGTTAGTGTGAGATTGCATCTGTGCATGAACCATGGTGGAACTGCCTCGTAGTGCATGAGCACAGTCAGGTGAATGAAGTGTCCTGTGTGTAAATGCATACTTAAACCTGCACTGGGACTTTATTAATCTTCTCTCAGCACTCAGCTAATTTTAGGCTAGTCAATAAGGTGATATTATATTTTACAATTGATTTTTTTTTCCTTCTTTTTAAAAAAAAATTCATGTTAGAGGAACCTTCTTCACTCTGCTTTCCAGCAAACTCCATTGATCCTTCTCAACCTAAACACTTAAAGTTCAATTTAACATTTAGGGAGTAAAAGGTCTCCAAAGGGACTCATATCCATTGATTTTGTGTCAGAGTTGAAGAGCTAAAGTTTAAAACACACTGAGCCTACAGGGTAAAGCAAGCCTTGTGTTGTGGAACCACGTGGAGCTGTGTAAACTCATTCTTCCCCTATTGTTTTCCTGCAGAGGTTACAATAAAAGCACTTAAGGAGAAAATCCGAGAATATGAACAGACCCTGAAGAACCAAGCAGAGAACATAGCCCTTGAAAAGGAACAAAAGTTACAAAATGATTTTGCAGAGAAGGAGAGGTGAGTGTGGCTGTGTGTGTGTGTCTGGGTGCTGGGGAGGAGCAGAGAGGTGTTTTTCTGTTTAATCTTCCCAGGCAGGACTGGTGGCTGGAGACAGCTGATCTACTGAGTGATTCTGGGATTTATGTGTTTGACATGGGATCATTTGATCCTCAGCTTTGCCCAGGAAAACAGTCAGGAGAGAGTGGAAATGAACCTGGGACAGATTGTGATGTGGTGGTGGGTGTCACATTCAGGAGGGTGCACACCTGCTTTTATTCCTCCCTGGCTCTGTGACTCCCACCTGTCTCCATTAGCCAGGGCAATTCCTGTGTGTCACAGGAGCCACTGCCCCCACAGCCAGGGCCAGGGATGCACCACCCCTGCTCCCCTGGCAGTGCCTGAGACAGGAGATGTCTTCCTGAATTATCCTGGGAAGGTTTGCATCTTCCTACGTGCCAAAATTGAGAAGGATTTTTTTATTTACTATCGATTAAAAAAACCCAAAACATTTTGGATGCATTTCTGATCTTTTGTAAATGAGCAGGGAGCATTTGAATCTTTAGGTTGGTGGGCAAATAAATCAGACAGCAGAAAACCAAGGGGCTAAAGAGGGAGTTCTTTCAGGCTGCATTCCCTGCCTGGAGAATTTATTTCTCCCATGGAGCAATAACACTGAAGCTATAATGTGTTCAACACAGCGTGGAAAACCTTCAGTTCACGTGAGCTTTTTACTTGGAGGGTTGCTTGTTTAAGTTCAGGGCTGAATGAGGAGAATCTACCAGTGAATGCAAAGCTTCTTTTTTGATTCATCAATACCTGTGGCTGCTATTTGATAAACAGCTTGTAAGCAAACTGCAATTTCAATGTACTTGAAAATAAAACAAAATGGCAGGTCGTGGAATGCAAGTAAAAGTGTGTGTAAGAGAGGTTTTGAGGTTTCAAAGTATATGGTTCAGTATGAAGGGAACTGACACATGATTCTGACTATAAATAGTTATTAACCTGGTCAGCAGTGTTGGAGGAGGAATTTGTGCACCCTATGGAGTGCAGGCAGGATGCTGGTAGTTTCATAAGCCATTTCACAATTCTGAGATCTGCAGAATATCCTAAAAGCAGTGTTGTAAAAAGCACGGCTCCTGGGAGATGTTGGAGCAGCTCCTTTCAAAGATGAGTTTTATAACTCCTGCAGCCTGGCCCTTAGCAAGGAGAGTGCAGTGCCTGCCTGGCTAGATGATGTAAAAATGGGTTTAACTGACACAAACAAGAAAATGTTGCCTGTGGACGTAAGAAATGTGAGCATATTAAAGTTTTTCTATAGAAAATATCACTGTGAGATTTGTTTTGAAATATGTGTGTTTTCTTAAAGAGTAGCTAATAATATTGCTGCATTTGGCACCCATTACAGCTCTGATGAAACAGCTGCTGCATCTATTCACTCTATCAGTTATGGCAACAAATTCCTTCATTATGACACTAAAATGGAAATGTATCATTCTTCTTGTACTAACTTTGTACAACAGAGGGTGCTTGGTGACAATTTTCTCAATGTGTGTGACATTTCCAAAACAAATTATGCTCAAGAAAACCTTCCACTGAAGTTGTCATTTATATAGCAGTCAACTCTTTATAACATTCACAGCTTATGTTATGAGGTGGCTACACTGTTAAAATTTTAATAAGTGGGACCACAAAGTAGGAGCAGCATCTCACAAAGTGACAGCATTTATGGGTCCCACAGAAGCACCTCAGAGCCTGTGTGGTGTTGGCAGTTGTCTCATCCCAGTTGAGACATTTAATGGCTCCATCCCCCAAATCTGCAAGGCACAGATGAGTTCTTTGCTCTGCTCTCACCTCTCCTCTTCCCTTGACAGAAAATTGCAGGAGACCCAGATGTCGACAGCCTCGAAGCTGGAGGAAGCCGAACACAAAGTTCAAGCTCTGCAAACAGGTTTGGCATGGCTTTAGTGACCTTTTCCTGCTGATCAGCTGGGAGGACAGGGATCCCTGGGTGTGGAGCAGCTCTTGGTGTGCAGGGAGGTCCAGCAGAGCTCAGATGTGCTTTGTGAGCCACAGCAAACACTCCTGTTGGAGCTGTCCTTGGCAAATAACAGGGACAGGGCCATGGAGCACACACAGAGCATCCCTGCAATTACAGCAGGCCATGGGACTTACCCTCCATGTGTGCTCTGCTTCCACACGTGTCCAAACTGGGATAAATATCTGTACTGAGCTCTGTGAACCCCATTTCTTGCCTGTTGCCATGACTTGCCATTGATTTTCATCTCTGCACACTTCAAAATTCTGGGTCTGGACACATTTGCCTTTGTTTACTATGAGAACAGAAGAAATTTTATTCCTTGAGCTACTGCAATAATTATTTCAAAGGAATAAGCAGTTTAGCCAGCTTAATAAGAAACTAATAATGTCTAGCTTGGTTAAGGAGAAACTGGACATTTTTGCAGTGTAACAGAAATACTGTAAGAAATTGTGGAAAAAGTCAAAACCCTTTGGTTTTTTCTAAGCCATAATGATTTGCCTAGGTAGAAATATAAAGCTTTATTTTTTTTTCATCAGGAGATGTACAGCCTTATTTATGACTGAATCCTGCTATTTCAGTACTGTAATGCTTCATGTTTATGCCTTTTTAGCCTTGGAAAAAACCAGGACAGAACTATTTGATCTGAAAACAAAATACGATGAAGAAACTACTGCAAAGTAAGATTTCTCTGTTTTCTTTCTGTGTCTTCCTTCAGGGTATCACTGATTTTTTTGTTTTGCATCTGTCTGTTGGAGGGAGATGAGATGAGGGAGGCTCAGGCATCCAAGTTTTTGGAAAACATGGTCATAATTTGGCCTCCTATGGAGAGATTATTAGTTTTTGTATTTTCTTCTCCCCAACAAGACACTTCTCCTGGCACACACACTGCTGCATTCCTGGTTTCATTCTCAGGTGCTTCATTTGTGTATCTCTTACCCTGTATTTAGAAATAGAGCAGTTTCAGAAATCAGGTATTCATTGTGATCTTCCCATCTTGATGAAAACAAAGCTTCATTTAGTAAAATATTTCTGTTTGATTCTTAGGCACCCTGGTTCTTTCTGCTTTTAGGGTAGTAATCCTTGCTCTGCCAGGTTCACCCCTAATTACATAGAGCAGCATTTTGGGCAGATTTTCCTTGTTTTCAAGTAGAACATGAAGGTAGTCTTAAAAATATATATTCTTGTCTTGTTAATAGCTACTGTTTCCAATTATCCTGTGGTTTTATTAACCATCAGGGCAGGGAACAACAAAAGAGACAGACTGCTGCTGGTTTCCTTTGAACCCTTCATATTTAAGGAAAGTTAATAATGAGAAGGAATTCTCATGATCAGTGGGATTAAGCACAAAGAGTCATTTCAGTGTCTGGAAATGGGATGGGAATGAAGCAGCCATTGCAGGTGGTTGGGACACTCAGGCTGGGACTCAAAGTCACCTCCCTGTGCCCACTGCCCAGGGTTAAAAACCATTCAAACTGGCACCAATTTTAAATTTCTTACCCTGTGTTTCTGTGGCTGTTGAGGATCTGATTCCCCACTGAGGATGTGGGGAGCCCAGCTGGAGTTCACAAAATTCAGCCCATGGTAGTTTTAACAATCAGCACTTGGAGTTCAAACACCTTTTCTGTCCTTCAGGAGAATCTTTCAGGTGAATTTTGGTCTGGCTCTGGAAGTCCAGTTTCCTTTGAGCTCCATGTAAGATGAGTTCCATGCAAAGGGATCAAAAATATTTCTGTTCCTTCATTGATTCATCCCTCTCTGAGGGATGTAAACAAAAGCTGGTTCAGATGGAGCCTTAAACTCCTGCAGATTGACTTTGTTTTTTCCTGCACATAACTGATATTGTTGTTGTTATTTCATGTTGCAGTCACTTCTGGGAGAGCAGGCAGAGATCAGTGGTTGTAGGCACTGAACCTAATAACCTCTCACCCTTTTTAATGTGTTTATTTGCAGAGTGCTTCATTTTTTAATACTGTTTCCCTAAGTGCTGTAATTCATCTTACACTGAGCAAAATCTGTTCTCTAAAATATTTGTTTGCATTTCTAATCTCAATCTTTTGGGGAGATTCACACAGAAATATTTGGTTTTTATATGTTCTTGAGAGTGACTCTTACCTAATTTATATAGAATTACATAAAATTAGTAGCATCTGCAGTAACAAGATGTTTATTGTGTTCTGTAGCAGGATGATTATGGAGACTGGGTCTGGAATATAGTGGTCATGGAGCTGAATCCTGAAGCAGACATTAAGCTTGTACTTTTATCTCCCAGACTAATGTACTGTGAAAACAAACTTGTAGGTCCTAATAACAGCAGAAATATTTTATCATTGTTTTGGATATTTATGGCAGGAATAGTTCTTGCATAACAACAGTTGTCTGTAGTGTTTGGAGCCCAAATTTTGCAATATGGAAATCCAGAAGAACATGAAAAGGGAACTGAATGTAGACAGTGAAATTGAGTCATCTATTTTAATTGTAAAAACTGGGAGAAAGGCTGAAAAAACACCAATAAAAAGGGTGAAAGACAGTTTGATTCTTTTCTTAAAAGAAGCCCTCTTTTGATCTAAGTCTGAAAAGCTACTTGTATTGCCAATTTTAATTTTATGTTTTAAAAACATGTGATTTTTATCTTAGGCCAGAATTGTTAGTTTTACAGGCGCTTATTTGATGCAGATGAATTGGAGTGCCTTCAGGAAAAAAACAGATAATTGTCAATATTTAAAAGCTAACAGTGCTTTTAAGATTTTCAGTCTCAGAATAAAGCTGTCTTTCAACTACTTGAAACTTTGAAAATCTTTCAAACGTGGCAAAAAACCCCCAAGAAGCAGAAGAAATACAGAGTGAGAAGTCTTCATTATCAGCATGAAGGAGTCTGGATTTTATCCTGGGAGCCCAGCTGTGGTGATCTGAAAAGTTGGGAATCATTATGTCAACTTGTTTGCTTTATCTTTTCCCAATGTCCCATTCAAAGTACTCTAGGTGCAGAAGGAGGGACAGAGGCACAGGCAGGCACCTTCAGATGAGATCAGTGGCTGGAGTTTAAATTTCCAGTGCAATTCTGTCATCCCCAGGGACAGAATTCCCAGCAGGTGGGCGTGGGCTGCCCCTGCCCCTTCCCTGAGCCCAGCACAGCCCCGGGCCGGGCGCTGAAGGTGTTAATGACAAAAAGAAGTTTATTATGTGCAGTCATTGCAGTCTGTCAGCTGGAATATCAGAAGCTGCCTTTGACAAGATGGCAGGAGCAAAGTTTTCCATGTGTAGGCTTGAAGTAAAATGTAATTAGCCTTTATGTGCAGAACAAGGATCCATTGATGAATACAGCTGGTCTTTGTTTTCTTCTGTCATTGAGTGTGGGAGGTAAAAGTGTTCTTCTTCATGTTTATTAATACAAGATTCCTTAGACAAATGGCAAGCACAGTTTAATATTTGTTGGAACACAGAGGGGCTTGCCAAAACAGTTGTTGTGTAAGAGGATTTCAAGGTTTTCAGATTATAATCATCTCTGGGTTAAATAAATGAATGATTACTCTGCCTTTTTCAATTAAAGAGGCACATCCTCTCTCGAGGCCTGACACTGATTTTGTTTGCTGTCCCACACGTTTCTATCAGCAAAACTGGGTTTAACCAGCACTAATGAGTTTGATCTGGAGATTCTATCAGACCTGGAACTGAAAAGCAAACTCTGACTTGAGTTTCAGCAAAATTAAAGAATATTGGGGTTGTTTGGTTTTCTCCTAGCGCGACAGACTTTCCTTTTACTTTCTTTCTTTCTTTGTAGAAAAAGAAACACTCTGTATACATTTCCTCAGTTTTCCAGGGACAAACTGTTCTCTCTAGCAGTGCTCTTTCACTTCTGCTTTGCTGCAGACTCCAAGCAAGTGCTTGGGATTCCCAGCTGGAATGGTTGGATTCCAGTTTTAGATCAATTCCAGAGCCACCTCTTTGCTCCGACCCCTGCTCTCCCCCAACCTAAATGAATTCTAATTGGAAAAGGACCTTGGGTTGCAGCACATACAGTAGGCTTGTTACATTACTGTTAACATGTGGGCTGAGGCTCCCTGCCTTTGATGAAAGAAAATATCGAATTTCACTGAAATGCTCCATTTTCACCAGCCAGCTTTAAGTAGTCTTGTGAGGATTTCTGGTACTGCCCACTCCCCCCTCTCCCTCCCCCAGTTCTGCAATAAAAAAAAAACTTCATAAACAACACAAACCAGAAAATGTTTAGGTTAAGGTTGTCAGTCACTACCAGTGGATTTTCTGTAAGATTCAGACTTTTTGTCCTTCTAAAAGTAGCACAGGAATGCAGGGGAGAAGGAGCTTTTCATATTTACTGAAGCAGTCATCCAAACACAGCTACTTTCAATAACTTGTAGAAAAACATTTTGCCTCCAGTATATGGGCAGAGAATTGTTGTCCTTCCATAGATCAGACTGATTATTGTTTATTTTGGCAGCACAGCTGAGGGTGACACAGGAGGACAATGGGAACAGGAGGAGATGCCTGTGGTTTTTGGCTCTTTGGGGTAAACTGTGCTTTTCTTCCACATTATCAAACAGACCTGTCCTTCAGGCATCAGTGTAAAATAAAGTTCTGCAGATGTGCTGTTCAGCATGGAAGGAGTGCAGGATTAGGAGACAGGGGACCAGAAGTTTTAGAGAATTTCTGAAGAGTTATTTCTGCCTGGAGTTACATGGTGGAGTTGAAGTATTCATGTGAAATCTTCTGTTACATTGGGGCAAATCTGAGTTAACTTGGACTTCAGGGGAATAATTCCCAATATACAGTGAGAATTGAATTATTTACTTTTTTTTTAAACAAATCTTTCTTGTTTAAGTGCTGGCTGGTGCCAATATATCACTTCTGAGATGTTTGTAGTCTTCCATTTTGATGGTGCTCAGGGTCAAACTGAATAAAAAATAAAGTTGTGCTCCCTCCAGCATCACATAATTACTGTGATAAATGTTCTCAATGCTGCTTCCCCCCATTGAGCCTGAAGTGCTGTAGTTAGGGTGGTGGTGTTGGACATGACATGAAATAGCTTCTATTTGCTGTGCCTTTAAGGTCTTAAAGTTCCCTATTTCCTGTTCCTTTGATGAGTCATTAACTTCTAATGCTCAGCTTTGGAATTATTGCTGTATTTAAAGTGATTTCCCTAAAAACAGGAGATGGAGAACTTCATAGGCCATGTCTCTTTTCAGAGTTTTTCCCTCAGTTTCCTTGTCCTGCTGCCACCAGTGAAACCCCAGGACTGGTGGCAAGGAGAGGATGAAAAAGTAGGGGAAATGTTACAGAGAACTAATTTTTTTTAAGAAAAAATAAGTGAATGAAAATGGAATGTTTTGAATCTTACAGAAAGCTCTGTCTGTACGTTTGAGGTTCAAAGTTTTAACTGTGCCTTATGCAAAACTCACCAAGCTGAAAGTCACCATTATAACATTAATATTTTGCTTAAAAACCTACAAGTGAAGATGAAAGGAAACACTTTGGAGAACTGCTTCTTATTTTGACCAAAAGCTTTGGTGTGAGAGAGGGCTTGAGAGCCCATGTGCAAACCAACCCTTTTTTGTCACATTTTTGGTTCAGCCTGCAGTGACACCAGAAAAGCTGCAAAGTTGTATGGGAAGAAAATTCAGTGTTCCTGTAAAACACTGGGCATTAACCTTTACTTTTGGATAGGGAAACTGAGGCACAAGGAGTGTGGTTAATGCCCAAAGGCAACAGCCAAGCCTTGGCTGGAGTCTAGAAATATGCAGACATGCAAATGCACGACCACAAACTGACAAAAGGGTTATTTATTTTCATTTTTCATTTCTAAGGCTGCATTTCTGAGAACTCCATATAAATGGAGCCATTGGAGTCAGAAGGAGTTCGTGCTGTAGCTGGGCTCTCTTGCCTCTTTTGTTAGACTTGTAATGCTTGCAAATTAGTTAATGTAACTGTCTGACAGCACCAAAGTGCCCTAGGTCCTCTCAGGGCTTTTATTTTGTTTGTGTTTTAACCTCCAGTGAGACTGTTCAGTTCCTTTTTCTAGTATAGCCTAAAAGCTGGTGTTATTTAACAACCCAAAGTAGAAAAACATAGCCTTAGGGTATTCCAGCATATTCTAGTCATCACCCTGTTATCTGTAACCTTGGGCTGACATGAGATCCTTAGATGGAAATCTTTAAATAAATGCAAAGCACTTTGGCTCCTGTGCCAGCCAGGCTGGGGGTCATCCCAGCCGTGGGTGCAGCCAGGGCTTCTCCATGGGAATGCAGCTGCATGGAGAGGATCTGGGTGAGGTGACAAGGGGCAGGAGTGTCCCTGTGGGCCTGTCCTGTGTGTCCCCACTGGCTCAGGTGGAGCCAGACCTCTCCGGGCTGGGTGCAGGAGCAGAGGGACCACGAGTGTGCTCTGCAATCCCAACCTCCAGCAGGGATTGGCTTTCCTGTGAGGCCAGCCAAAGGACATTGCAGCTTTTGGAGCCCTCTCACCACAGCAGGTCCTTTTACCTGTAGCTGAACTTTGAGGGTGCTGGGAGGGCTGTGTGAGGAAGAGGAGCGAGTCAGAGGAAGGAAAACTCCTGGCAGAGGCACATCTGCCCCAGCAGGGACAGGGTCCTTGGGCTTGCATCTGCCAGTCAGCTGAGCCTGGGTTCCACACAGCTCTTTCATGTGTGTCTGCAAATTACAACAGTCTCTCTTTTTAATTTCTTTTTTTTTCAATGCAAAGTAGCAAATCAACAGAGTTATTTTGGTGCAGAACTGCTTCCTGGAGGGGCCTTGTCTGTGACAGCAGGAGGGCACGTGGCTGTGCCTGCTCCAGCTCCTGCAGGGCTGGCATGGCAGGGGGAGCAGAGGAACCCTGGGATCATCAAAAACAAAAGGTCCAGCTGTTTCCAATGGGGCCCTGCCCTGTGGGGTTAGCCATTCCCACCCCAAAGCAGAGCTCTGCAGGAGCTGCTGACTTAAACTGACAGGTGCTGCAGTGCTGGTCTCTACCTGGCCACGTGTTTAATGGGTGATTTCCTGCCCTGGTGTGTACTGGAAACTCTCCTTGTGCTCCAGGGATGGATTCCAGCTGCTTTTCCCACTCCCACGCAGGCAGAGCAATGAGTCAGGAAAGTGCAGTGTGCTCCCTCATTTATTGAGAGAGAGAGAACGTCCTGAACAAGAGGGGAACTTCAGGAAGCTCAGTGAGATCCCAGGCACTAAAACTCTGTGTCCTGGCAAACAGCCTCTTCTTCTGCCTGGATGCTGTGTCCCCTTGGAGAGCCAGGTGTTTGCTGTGAGAGCTGGAGCCCTGCTCCCCAGTCCCACATTGCTCCATACAGACAACGTGCACATTCCCCCAGTGCTTTCATTTGGGTTTTTTGTTTGCCTCTTCCAAGAACAGGAAGGTGTGAGCCATCACTGTCAGAGGCTGCATCTGGCACAGCTTGCCTTATGGAAGTATCCCTGTGCTGTTTCCTCATTAGCAAGGTTTGTCAGCATCTCATTTAACCTACACCTAAATGTGGGTAGGTCTGAGCCCATCCCTGCCTTAAAAAGTTGCTGTGATGCCCCAGCTATCAGCCAGCTGACTGCAGAAGCAGGGATATTATCCCTTCCACAGTTGCTTTAAAAATAAAAAGAATTTCTGATGTGTGTCATCAGCTCATACTGTTGATGTTGGGAGCTCAGGGGTCTTCCCATTTCTCAGGGGCTACACAAAGAAGTCCTGTGCCTGCATTGCTGTACAGGACATTAAAACTGCCTTAAAACTCCCAGTTATTTCTCCTGCCCACTCCCATATAATTCTCTGAGATCCCTTTGAGCCCTTTTCCTCCTGTCTGTGGCAGAGGCAGGGCTGGGAGGGAGGTGTCTGCCCTGGACATGCAGGAGCCACCCCAGCACCCGCACCCCTGCATTTGCCCATGCTCTGGTTGCAGGAGAAAAGGGAGTTTTGATCTGCAGACCTGGGCAGTTTTGGCAGCAATAAGGCCACAAAACAGTAGCATTTCCAGTAAATCAGACTTTCCTGAGGAGCAGTTGGTGCATGGGGCAGGTCAGTGTGAGGGTGTGGATGTCAGAGCAGCGTGTCCTGCCTGGTTCAGCCCCCTCTGATCCTCCTGGAGACATCACTTAATGGGACCTAAGAAATATTGTCTCATTTACATATCTCTGATCTAATTAAAAGACAATAAGGCCATGTGGGATTGCAGTTTTGTGTCACAGAAGATATCTGGTGTGGGGGAAATAAAATTGCTTCATCTTGATAAGATTTTTTTAAAATATAATATTTTAACAAATGAGTTTTAAAAAATACTGTCTTTGATCAGGAAGCTGAGAATCCAGGATAGAACACTGATTCAGGGATTTGGAAGAGCTGGGTGTTGGCCAGCTCGTGGAACAGAAGGGATAAGGCAGGATGGTGCAGACACTAAACCCAAGAAAAACAATAGACAACATGCAGGCCTGTTAATAACTTCATTAGCATTCATGTAAAGCATTAAATAAACAAATGCATAATACACAAATCCTGTAAGCCTGAGATTATTAACCCTTAATGCTTCTCTGGTGTTTCTGCAGGAGCAGAGCAGAGCAGAGGCTGTGATTTTGTGCTTTGCCTGCCAGAGTTTTAACACCTTGAGAAACTGAGTCACAGGGAGATTGCTCAGGGGCTGGAGCTCTGGAAGGCAACCAGCACTAGAGCAGGGATCACAAGTGGGAAATCAAGGCAGGGAACTGAGGAAAGGATTTCTGCTTCCCCTGGTTTGCTTGGATGCAGCTGCTTGAAACCCAGAATAAACCCCAGCTGATCAAGTCTTGCTTGCAAGCTCTAAGTGCCTGTTTGTAAGAAATTTTAAGCAAAAATTAAATTTGACTGAAGCACTGCCTTGGGGTTATTAACCTTTTGTAGCAGATTTTCAGTGCCTTTTAATAGCTGATCTTTGGTTACTGGTGATCACCAGCTCTCCAGCCTGTCTTCATTCCTTCATGGAACTAATGAACTTTCAGCTGAATGGTGGGGGTTTATTCTCTCCCCCACACAGGTTTTTATTAGTGAGGGGCTTTGGGCTAGTCTGGTGTTGATTTGTTTTGTGCTGGGCATAAATCTCCTGGGTTCCCTGGGGACTGCACCCTCTGGATGAATTTCTGCTCTCCTGCCCCTCCTCATGGGGCTGAGCCCCTCAAAACCCAGATTGCTGGGCTGAAGTCACTTGGGTTTTCAGCTATACTAACAGCCAGATATATTCATATATATATAAAAATACTGATGAAGTGCCATGGCAACTTTTGTCCAATGGTTTCTGTTTTCTCCTTTCTCTTCCTTTGAGTCAAAATTCAGCTCTGGGAAAAGGAAATCTTTCTATTACAGTTGGTGCTAAGCAGAGTTGCAGGGGATGATTGTGAGCTGGTAACTTTTTTTTTTCTTTGCATGGTTTCCTCAAGAAATTGTATTTACTGATGTTTCATTTCCTATGTATTTCCTCATTTATGGGATGGGGATTATTAACCTGCCTGAATACATCAGACAGATAACCTGAGGGGCACATATGGCTTTCATAAAAGTATACCACCCATTTCCATCACTGTGAACTGTGTCATCCACCAGTTGGGCTGCCATAAATCGCTGTGAAATGCACACAGCCTTAACCAGTAGTGAGGAGCACATAACTTAACCATGGAGTAACTAACCATCTTAATAAATCTAAATTCACTCTTTGCTGGAGACACTTCAGGGAAAGTGGGAACAATTTCTACAGCCTGTTATCCCACGTGGTGGTGGTAATGTAAAGGGTAAGCAGAGTTCTTGTTCTGCAGAGAGATCCCTGTACCCTGCTCTCTGTTTCACCCTCTGTGTTTGGGAATCCGTGTCTCATGTAAAACAAATAAAAAGCCCTGCCAAGCAGCCAGAGTGCCCAGCACCCGTGTGCAGGGCTGTCATTAAAAGATTTCATGAAACAGCCTTAAAAATGAAAAGTTTCCTTTCCGAGAGAGAGAGAGATAATTGAACTCATTGATTTGTTTCACGGTTTGTTTGCCCTTTCATTCCCTTCCTGAGGTGCTGTTTGTTGAGGAATGTCTCCAATTGCCAGAAAGACAGTGGGGTGTCTAATATTTCCCCGCCAGCTCTCCTTTCAGCCAGAGCAGAGTACTGTGGCAAGCCTAGGATATGAATTTTTAATGCAGAACTTTATAACATAGCCCTTGCAGCACGGCTGCACTACTCTCTTGAGCTTTCAGATTTAATGCTCTGATGAACAGAGCACAGACTTGGGGCATTCGACAGCAGTTGGAATTAACCCCTGCCTTACCCAGGGTGTAGCAATTCATTTCCCTGTAGATGAACACACATGGGATGAAGGTTCCAGATGCACCCACACAGCTGGGATTTGGATTCCCAGAATTATCTAGGATATGTTTTCCTTCTTTTAAAAATGGGAATTTTTGAGGCTGTTCCCTTTTCCTGGGCTCAGCAACACTGCAGTCATTCTGCAGTGGATAAAAGGACCCTGTCTTGCCCACTGTCTGGGCTCTGATAACAACCCAGGCTCGATGGCCAGAGAGGGAAAAAAGATTAAATCAGCTCTGTAATGCATCATGGAGATGAATTTGCCATAGGTTCCTGCTCTTCCAGATTGGATCATTCAGCTGTTCATGCAGTGAATCATGATGGTCCATCCAAGGGGATTTTGCTCTGTTTTCAATGTGATCTTAACTAGATGTGGATGTTCTATTAGTCCATCTCCTGATTTACCTAGTGAGAAGTGGAGGGCCCAGAGGTGGAGAAAAGTAGCCCAAATACTCTTCAGGGCATTAGCACATGTTTGTCAGTGTTGAATTTCATCTGCTGTAAAGCTGCCTCTTCACCTGACTTGGTTTAATGTCTGGCCTGTTTACTCTTCTGTACTTGTGGCAATAATAATTCTGCTTTTCCTCAGTTAATGCTGCAGTGCTGGTCATCAGCTTTTCTGTATCAGTCCTTCACTTCTTAAACAACACCCCTAATGCATTATCTGGAGGAATATTGCTCTCAAAATCCTCCCTTGTCTCTCTGTGTAGCCTTTGGGTTTCTCCTGGCTGGTTCTTTTTGGCAGCAGTGTCACAGCCAGGACTGGGCTCATCGGGGACCTCAGCAGGATTTTGTCAAGGGAAAATTTGTATTTGTGGGTTTGACTTTGATAATGAAGAAGGAGACTGATGTATTTAAATTGTGATAGAACAGGTGAGAGAATAGAACAGAGAGAGTTAGCTGGGGCACAGGACAGGCAGAGGTGTCAATGGCATTTGGAGAAAGACTTGGGAGCTGGTGCTCAGGTGCTGTTAAACCATTTGCCTTAAACCTTTGTGAATGAGAAACACAACTTGTTCTTAACTGATACCAAAATAAGTACATTTACACTGTCTAATCTTAAATCAGCATCTCAGCCTTGGTGAGACATTTACACATTTGTTTCAGAGGAGGTCTTTTAAACAGCTTGTCTTATTATTATAGACCTAAGATTGGCTTGGCTTCCTGCACTGTTATTACTGACTCACAAGATTAAGGTTTTCAAGGCTTGTTGCTAAATGCAGAGAGATCCTGTCGGTTCATTCAGTAATTCTAGGTATCTATTAACTTCATTTCTATAAAAAACCACTGGATTTTGATAGGAATTCAGTTTGAGACTGGCTTATGAAAAGGACACTCCTGTTTTTATTGCTGTAGTGGTAATTAGCTCTACATCTTATTTTTGTTGTGTCAAGCACACTACCTAAACCAAGGGGGATGACTCAGTTGTGCCATATGTGCAAAGGGCACTCAGGGTAAGGCCAGACTTCATTAATGTGGGCAGTCTTTGAGCCCTTGGGTAGGAAAGTGGAAGTGCTGCTCTGGTGCTTGCATTGTAGCTGTGAAAATAAAGGTACATAAATAGAAGCACATAAAATGCATTTGCTGATCATTCATTTGGACATCCATTAGGTCATTCTGTGGTGAATGGAAATACTCTTCTTTTCTGGAGACCACACCAAAGGAAAAGGATGCAAATGGCATTTCCCATAATATTAATGCTGTGTTACCACTGGCTGCCCCATCTCAGGGCACTGGGATGGGCAGTTTTCATCATTTTACCCTTTCTCATTGTTTTATCTGTGTGGTGCTTTATTGTGGGAGTCCTCTGCTTTTACTGAGCCAAAGTGGAAATATTTATTTATTGTTGTAGCAGATTTTTATATGCAGACTGGTAGAGTTGAGGAACATGACTCATAGGAAGTTAAAAGATGGACAAATTCAATTTAACCATTGCTGTTCCTCACCACAGTCCTTCCCAGTTAGGGAAGATTGCAGAGGAGAAGAGGCAGAGTGTCCTGCCATGGATTCCAGAGACACCTCTGGTGTCTGGTGCTCCCTGTCTTGACCCAAATCCAAGTGATAAGCAGAGTCCTTTGGAATGTCTCCACTTGAATTCCTCAATGATCACTGTCCATGGCCTTGAAGGTTGTCTGCATGGCCAGAATGATATTTTTTTGTTACTGATCCAAGATAAAGTGTTGATTTTTTAAAATTTATTTTTATTTTTTTAGTTGCATGAAATCAGAATAAAGTAGCTGCTGTAGTAGGTTATGCTTTTTATTATAGATTTTGATGCTGAGATCTGCAAGATCTAAATCAGGAGGCTGTATCTGGACTTGCTTAAACTTGGGGCTCAAAGCCAGAATTGATACAGAAGTGATTGTTCTACTTTTTAAAATGCAAGTGAGTGCCTGGAATGGCTCATATTTCTAGGGCAGAAGTTTGAAATAATTAAATTGCAGCAGAGTACACGATGTGGGTGTCTTTGAAGAAGGTTCTCCTTGGTAATATGCAGCAGCACTTTTAATAACTTCCCTGTCCTGGGCTGGTTTAGATCTGTGGAGCCAGTTGGGAGAAGTGCATTAGCATTGGAAGTTGCCATCTGAGTGACTACAAACAACTCCTGCTGCTGGAATGCTAACAATGACAAGTCATTTGGTACAGCCATTTGCCAGTTTAATGGCTTAAGCAGCTTAGTTTTAATTAAACAGCAGCTTCTGTGTATGATATCAGGGAAAATAATGTTCTGCTTACAAGTGGAGTTGTTTAGTGTTGTCCCTAACTTGCTGGAGACACCAACAGCCTCTTTGTTCCAGCATTCAGCCAGTGCATTGTGTGCCAGTTCATATCAGAACTGGTCTGCAGCAGAGCAAACAAACCCTTTTGGGGTATGGATGAGCCCTGATCCATTGGGTAAATGCAAACTCAGCCTTGCCTTGGTGGCAGGAGCTGTTCCTCGGGTGGGAAGAGCTCCAGCCAAGGGATACAATTCCAGAGGTGGTTCCCACAGAGTGTGTGGGCTGTGGGATCCTTCACCTCTCTGCCAAACCTAGGAGAGATCTGGGAACTGCCTCAGAGGGGTAAAATTGCTGCCTCCTGGCAGAGGGTGCACCTGGCATGGACAGAAAGTGACCCAAGTGTTCAAGGCTGGGTTGGACCAGGCCCTGAGCACATGGAAGGTGTCCCTGCCCATGGCAGGGGTGGGAATGAGGTGATCCTTAAGGACCCTTCCAACCCAAGGCAATCTGTGATTCTGTGCTGATCTGCTGTAGGAGAAGTGAGGGCTGTGGTCTGAACTTGATTTCACAGAGAGTAAATGCCAGTCAAGAAAAGCCCCCAAATCCTTCATTCCCTAGAGCCTGGAAACCCAGTTTTGTAGGGTAGCTGTGCTGGAAGTGACAAGCTTGTCACCCTCAGGATAATTTTGCAGGTGGCAGAGTACAAGTTTGGTGGGGACTAACAGAACAAGGCAGCACTGCCACTTGCAGACTCAGTTCCTGTTCTGAATCATGCATCTAATGCCTTTCCAAAAAGCCTTTTTTAATTTACAAGGAATATGTGGCATGGCCTCACTGTGTTCTTTGGCTGATGTTCCTTGCTCAGATTGGTGTGACCTGAGCTCTGTGTGGCAGGTGAGGGTCTGACACTTGTACTGTGTAAGATCAGACTTGTAGCATCACGTGTAGACAACTGATTATCAACAGCCTTGGTTTCAGAGCTGTTCCCTTGGATTTCTGCTACCTGCAAATGTCAGCCCCAGCATTCATTCCATGTTACCTGCTCCCTCTGTGTGCCAGGAGCTGGGAGCTCCAAGGAATTCAAGATGTTTTGAAGGAATTTTCCCACCTTCTTTATTTCTCCTTTTCATTTCCCATCCCTTCCTTTTCAGTCCTCACATACCTTGGAATCAGTGTGGGCAATTTCTGCCAAATCTGATGCTACACCCATGTTAACAGCAATGAGGCAACCAGAGGGTTTTTGAGGTTAAGAAGGTAATAATGCACAAGGTTTAGCTCAGTTGTGCTTATTGGGGCAAGTATTGCACATCTTGAATTAGAGCCTCTTGAGACTCAATACAGCCTTACCCTGTCTGATTTATTTAATCACATTTGCATGAAATCAGATATATTCATCAACAGAGAACATTGTGAGCAAATCGAGTGAAAGCATTACTCAACACAATTTCTGGCAGGAGAATGTAACCTGGAAGTTTTAGGTAGTAAATAATCAGCATTTTTGTTGCTTATTCCAGTTTGTAGTCACTTAAATTCATCAGCAGTCTTTCCTTGGCTTTTCATATGGATGAGGTCTGGAAGTATGCTGTGACTTCTTGTACAAATAGAAAAAAAATCACCCATCATGTATCACTCTGATAAGAACAGTAAAGATCCAACATTGCTGTTGGAATCATGCAGGTATCTGGCACTCCCAAATTGGGCATTATTGGGTTTTCATAATCTTGGTAAATAAATCAAGGACATGTTCTTGTCACCAGTCACCAAAGGAGGATATTACAGAGCCCTTCTTCATGCCATGTGCTCAGAGCTGATGTTATAAAGCAGTTTATCCTTCCTTTCCCAGAGCTATCTACTTTTAAGGGCTTTGTTTTGCACACTGCTGCAAATACATTTGCTGCCTGCATTAGTCATTTACAGTACTTAGATCCTGTAACTATTAAATTGTTAACATTTGGAGCCAGCTATAATTATCTTTTATTAGTGGTATTATTAATGGGCATAGTGCTTTCTTTGCTCTCAGGCTTTCCTGAACATTTGAGGGGTCTTTAATGTATCTTACACTGAAGCAGCATCTTTGATCCCTGTTTAGACAGTTTGTTTTCTTAGCTTTCTAAAATGCTCACCAAGAATTTTTTGTGTTCATGAAGTTTTTGCTTCCTTTGGATGTGCAAAATGGAAATCCCAGGGAAAAATACATGGCAAAGCTTTGGTCCTGCAGAATCACCAGCTTCCAGGACTGCTTTAAACAGGAGCTGCTCTGGCTGCACACCCATGTGAGGCAGCTCTATAAACCTCATGCAAATACCAATTTCTGTAATTCTTTGTTGGGTTTGAACCCTAAAACAATCAAATAAATGGTGGCTACCAAGGTTAATCATTGGCTATTCTACTAAATGTTCTTTTTATCCATGTTCCAGTTCAGAACAGGGAGTTTTCTTCCACTTTTATGTAAAAGGGTGGAAGCCCTTAGTTTAACTTGGTTTTTCTGGTGCCTTTCTTGGATTTTTCCATACCTGAAACCATAAAAACTTGAGATGCTTGACTTCAGCATCAATGGCACTCTTTTTCCCAGTGTTTATTGTTGGGTGGGGAGGCTGGGGGAGGGATGATCCTGTTGATGGTGATGTTGTTCCCATCGAGGGGAATATCCATGGGCAGACTTTCCTTTGAGCTTCTGCTGAAGACCCTGTGGATGTCAGGGGTGGAGGAAGGCTCTGTCTCAGCTGTGCCATGGCCAGGCAGGCTGCAGTGCTCTCAAATGAGCCCTGTGCTGATGGTCCTGATCAGTGATTTCCTGTGTGTTCTGCAAATTCCTGCAATTCCACTGGTTATTGCTAAGAAATCACAGCAATAACTGTGAAAGGCAGCCAGTCATAAACTACAAATGTGCTGTACTAATGTTCCATCCTTTGATGGAAAACTCCAGGTAGTCTGCAAGTTAGAAATGGCTGCTGGAGATCCCCTGGTGTATGAGCTCTGGCTGGGACTTGGTCCTTTTAACCCTGAGGATTTCTGTCCATAGGACAGCAGTGACTCCCTTGTCTTTTTCCTGTTTGTTGCCTTTGTACTGTCACAGTTGTTGTAGTTTTAAATATACAATATCCTGGTGTTAAGCATGTCTGACCAGCTTAACTCATCAGAAAACCATTTCAGCAGAGGGCTGCTGGCTGATAATGGCTGTACTTTTGCCCTCCTCTCTAAAAGACAGTGGCCACTAAATATAGCAGCACGAGCTATTTTTTTGATTATGTAACATCTCTATCTGTCTGTACTCTGATTAAATAATCTATTTTCTTGGCAAAGGAGTGCAAGTTCATTTTCTGTTATTGATCAACACCATATTTTAGCTGTGATACAGATGACTTATTTGTCTTGCTGCCTGTTGGATTGATTTCTGTCACTGCCTTGCCATCAAGGGAGCTGGCAGTGGTGGGACCTGCCAGGCACGTGCCTGTCCTCACCCAGGGCAGTGTTTAACAATCCTTCTGTGCAGTGCATGGTGCATCAACTTAACACTTTTTGTTGCTATTTTTCAGTCAACATATTGTCTGGTGTCTGTGTGAGCTAAACCTTTATTATTTATCATTTACACTCACATTGTCTCTAGTTAATTCCTCATCCCTTGCACCTTCTACCTCCATAGCAGTAAGACTGAGTAAGTTTAGCTGTGTTCAGTACCCTTAAATAACCTACATGGCCAGGGCCTGTGGAAGACTTAATTATTGACCATTTCTTGGAACAAATTTAATAAAAACATCCCTGGATTGAATTTGTGAGCCTTAAAATGTATTTGTGCAGTCTGCCCATAGAAACCTCTCCTCCCACACCTTTTATTTCTGTTATAACATCAGATAAATTCCTGCTGAAAACTTCAGCCCATGGCTTGGGAAGGTGCTGCAGCCACCAGGAAAGGTGATGAGCAAGGAGCCAGAGCCACCCTCAGTGTTTGTAGGACACTGGAGGGGCAAAGTGAGGTTCCCTGGAATAATGATTTACTGCCCAGTGCCATGAAAGGAGCTGAGCCAAGACTAAACCAGCTCTTTTTGGGACTTTCCAAAGTTTTACACACACAGCACAGGAGTGCTGGCACAAACTGTGTGCTTTGGGAAGAGAAGGGGGATTGTCCTGCTCCAGGGCTGGGCCTGGTTCCAGCCTCCTGCTGCAGGAGCTGAAGCCATGGCTCAGTCCTGGGGCTCCACAGCTGGGCAGAGGAGCCACACCTGAGGAGTTTGGGTGCAGTGGGACAGCAGACAGGGTTCCAGGGTTACCTTTGCACCTCCCCAGGCCCAGGAGCAGCAGGGGCAGTGTTTGGCACTGAGGGTCTGAGCAGGGTGAAATTACTCACTGAGCAAATGCTGGCTCTGAGAACTGTTGGTTGCAGAATTAACCCTGCAGCACCAGGTCAATCCAAAAGGTTGGTTGGCATTTCCTTACTTCCCTTCTCTCCTACAGCTGTTTGTTTATGCAGGAAGGATGTTTTTTTCATCCACTCAAGGATTCTGCTGTAGTAGAAATGTTGAGGAATTGTCATTAGCAACACAAAATTAATATTTCCAGTTCAAACTCTCCTTCTATAGAAATACTAAATCTGTTCTATTAACTGTCAAAACAGAATAATCAAATAGTTCCTTACCATGGAGTACAACATTAGTCAAGCCTGAAGCTGTTTTATTTCAGCAGCATTATAAAGTCTCAACAACTGTTGAAAGGGAAATAAAGAATTTGAAAAGTATTTCTGCAAATAACATTTTAAAAGGTTAAATTAGAAAACCCTGCTCTGTTGTCCTCTAAGGGCTTGCAGTCATACCTGGTGTTGTTGGGGTTTGCCATGGAGAACTATTTAAAGTAATTTTGCTGTCTAGTTTGGATTCTGTGTAGACAGGCAATCTGTCAGTCATATTAGTGAGCATCCCTCACAATCCAATACAACTGGATGCTAAAGTTGGGGAAAAAATGAGCAGAGTTAAATATTCAGCAGAGATGTGAAAATAAAACCAGCTGGCACAGGAGGCTCCAGGGAAGCTCCAGCACAGCAAGAGGTCAGTGCCAAATTGTCACCCAGCTCCTTGACCAGCTCCTGGGCTCTGGGGGCTGAGCCTGATTTTGGGGGTCCCACAGAGGGAAGGGAAAGGAGAGGGAAGGGAAAGGAGAGGGAGGGAGGGAGGGAGGCAGCTCCTTCCTCTGAAGCCCAGGAGGTTGCTCAGTGTCTCAGGCCTGCCCACATGAAGTGATAATGAACTTGTGCAGGTTTGGACAACACCTGCCTGTCCTCCTTGTCCTGGTTTGTTTTCCCTGCTCTGGGGTCTCACATTCCCTCCTTTGTTTCCTTCTGCCTGTTTTGGTTTTTTTGTTTTGCTGCTTTGTCACTGGGGTCAGCAAGATTGATGCTGTTGATAGCTCTGAAGTGAAGCTGCAAAGTGCTGACATGATTGCCATTTGACAGGAGTGGTGTCTCCATTCAGAGCAAAGCTGGAACAAATTGGGAAGAGAAAAAACCATATTGGTAATTGAATACATTATTATAAAGACAGCAATCATCCTGGTTGTTAATCTTCAGCATAGCTCCTGGGAAAAGTAAAACCTACTCAAAATATAGAATAAACACATCTCTATCGTGCTTTTTGCAATTTTCATTGCCTTTATTGAGTAGAAGGACATCAGCTGCCTTTATCAAAGACCATGTAATGCTATTTTCAATAGCCAGAAGGAAATAACTTGCTTGAGGAGCTAACAGGGAATGGGCACATCACCTGTGTTCACTTCTAAGCCAAGAGCATCTAAAGCATTCTCCAAATACATCTTTTAGTGCTGTGTTACTGCAGAGCTTTTCTTTTGCACAACATGCATGTCATTTATACTGAGAAAGGCAAAAAGTTGCATTTTAATGCCTATTCCATCCCTAAATAATGCCATAAACCCCTGTCCAGGTGCTACAGGTGGTTTGACAATGAAAGCAGGATATTGTTGTGTTTGAGTGCCTGTTGGTTAATGTGCTTGGAGGCATACATAGCAGCTTGGGAAGAAACAGTAAATTGGAGATGATTGGCCTGGTGGACACACTCATTGTGTTTCCTGGCAGTAAATCCTTCAAAAGGCTGTGCAGGTTTTTTTCTTACACTGCCCAGCACCAGGTCAGGCTGGGTAAAGGCACAGATAATTCAGTGAACTTGAGCTTTTGGGCTGGGATTGGACCAGGTCTGCCTCTCCCTGCTTTGGGGTGGGTATTTCCCTGATCCCTGCTCAGGTCCCTGGGGTCTGTCACTCTCTGCTGGGATCCAGTAATGTCCCTTTGAGCTGTGCCTGGGCAGTGACACCTGTACACAGAATTCTGCTCTGCTCTCATTTCAAACTGACCTAAAGCTGTTGTACTGAATATAAACAGGGGGGAGTTAGAGAAAAGCTTTTATGGGTTCTTACAGTGATGGACAAAGACACAGAATAAATAAGGGGAATAAGGGCAGCAATCAATCAATACCTAATTTTTTCAAATTACTGAGCTGCTCAGCTCTCTCTGTGGTTAAGGAGGAGATGCTGAGTGTCTCTGGAAAGAAGCTCCTAAAGATTAATCTGGAATATGAATGTTGATACAGTAAAAATTCTGAACAGTCTCCAATTTTTGAGGTTGTTTGTGCTCTAAAGAAAACAAACATACAGAAATCTGTGATTTTGGCAGTGGTGTAGTATGAGGGAAGATTGTTCATTTTGGGTTGTAACTGTTCAAAACCTAAAGGAATTTTTCAAATGTGACATGGTGATTCTAATAAAAACAAAACAAAACAAAAAAGTGCCAGCAATCCCTCCCATATCCTTGACAAGATATTTGTGCTTATTTTACACATTGAAACTGCAGTGATGTTATTAAGTAAATTTAAATATTTGTATGTATTTTTAGAGGATCTTTAATCAAAGCACAGACAATTCCTCCTGCTGATTCTTCAATCTAAAATATTGCCATTCCAATAAAAGAGAATGACACTTAAGATGCCTGCAATTAAGATTTCTAATTTTGGCTAAATCATCTATTTTAACTCCATATGTAAAAATAGATAAATTATTGCATGGTCTTTATTTTCCAAATATCAAACTATTACTACTTCTGCTATAATTATTACTACTATTAATATTATTAAATATTACACTATTAATATTATTAAATATTATTAATATACTATACTAATATTGATATATTATATAATATATAAATGTTAATATACAATACTATTAAAATACTATTAATAGTATTAATATTATTAATATTGTATATTAAAAGAAATTATTTTTATTTTGTTAGTTGGAGAAACAATTGTAAAAGAGCTTGTAGAAGCAGAATTAATAAGATTTGCTCTTTTAGGAAGTTTTTATTTTATACTTTATTATACATTATTTTTGAAGTAAAATTAAGAAAAAAAAAAAAAGGGCAAGTTCTGAAAACCTGGCAGGTTGTGCTGTGTGCCCTGGGAGCAGAGCAGCATCCACAGCCCTGCAGGACACAGCCTTTCTCCCAGTTTCCAAAGGAAATGGAGCTTCCAGGAGCCTGTGCTCTGTTTTACTGCCAGCCTGCTTGGAGCTCATCAGTTCCCCTCCTAAATTAACTTGGAAGCTGCTGATTGACTTCGGCAGTAATTAACAGCATTAGAAATCCCCGGCACGGGGAGCTCTGGTGGAGCTGGGAATGGCAGGAAAAATAAGGCAGACAAAATAACCCATCTGAGGGCTGCAGGTGGATCAGCCATGGCTGGAGAGGGGCTTTAATCTGGATTTCCTACAGTTTGTGGGTGGGAGGTGAAGAGGGGACACTCAGGGGCAGCTGCAAAAGCCCAGATGGCTCAGCTGATGTTGGTACAGTAGGTGCTGTCTAAACAACCCCATGGGAACAATCAGTGGGAAGCTGGGCTTTGTTTGGCCTGGGGCTTGGGGAGGATGTTTGTTATCCCTGGCTCACCTCCACCAGCAGCACCTCAGGAAGCTGCTCTGGCTGTCAGGTGAAACTGCTCCAGGGAGGATTTCCTCACTGCAGGAATCCCTCAGACTCAGGCACAAAAATGGGGCAGAACCCACCTGACTCCACCACTGCAGAGGCTGCTCCTTGGTTTCTTACAGCAGCCAGTTCAAAGCTGCTTTTTGGAGTAAATCACTATCACCCAAGTCTATTAAATCTCCCTCAGATGATGTTTAATTGGGGAACAAATAAGCTGCCAGCTGAAGCTCTGTGAGCAGACTGCTCAAATGCTCAACTCCTGGCAAGGGGAATAAACCCCAGAGAGCAGGGTATGGACCCAGAGCTTCCAAATCCCCACCTGTCCTGCAGGAATGTGTTCTGGAAATCAGGAATGTGTTCTGGAAATCAGGGAGGTGTTCTGGAAATCAGGGAGGTGCAGGGCAGCTGGGAAGGTGTCAGGATTTACAGATTTGGGAGTAAAGTGAACTAAGTTACCATGAATAAAACAATCACGTCGCAAAATGACTTGCAAAGGGTGAACTAGGGTTTCTGCCAGTGTGGACCACAAACCCACCAGTGGAATAAGTGAATGGAAAGGATCCAGTGTCTGGTGTGAGATGCACATTTGTTCTGCTTGTGTCAGGATCAGAAAGAACTGAGGGGAGGAAAAACCTAGGAACCACTGAGGAACTTGCTTTGTGTATGAGGAGAGCAGCTTTCCTAATAGAAAAACCTCTAAAGCTCAATGCAAATGTTTGGATCCTTGGGAAACAATGATTTCATCAGCAAATCTAACTACAGAGTGTACCCAAAAGACCCCAAATGAGGACAGTTGCAGGGAACACAAGGTTTAACTGTGCTCTTGCCTTGATGTGATTAATAAGGTTGCTGATTTCCCACATCTTATCAGCTGACTATAACACTGGTTTGTATATTTGTTATCTCCATTCTGCATTGTGGTATGGGTGGATAAATAGAAATACCATGGAGGCGACAGGAAACAAAACAAAAATAATCAAACATGTTTATCACTAGAGCATTAAAATGGCTGCTGTGGCAGACACCAGATGAATTATGCAATACATAACTTAATTCTCTGGGCCACAGATGTTTCATTTTTCCTGCAAGAAGCTGATTGAAGCTTGAATGACAGTTTCAGGCAGTCTTTGATTGCTCTGTGGGTCACATGCTTGATATGACCTGCATTTGAGTTGCTTTCTACATGCTGTTGCTTTATAAAACATGTAAAATTGACATCGTGTCGGCTGCTCAAGGCCAAGTCAGGAGTAATTCCATGGGTTTGATATGCTGTGTGTGCAGGGAGGGGAGAGGGAAGGGTGCCTGTGTTTAAATTCTGCTGTGTTATTGCATCAGCTGAAGTCAGGAGAGGGGAATTGCAGAAAGCTCTTTCAATTTGTACCATGAGGCACGAGGAAATTGGGAGTTTGCTGCATCCATGGCATCTCACGTTGTCAGGAAATTCTGTCACATCAGGAGTGGCTCCTGCTTCCCAGGGCAGGCTGGCAGTGCTGGGAATGTTTGTCTGGGTCTGAGCACAAACACTTGGCACAACCTGCAGGATTTGTTCCCCACCCCGAGGACTCCATCCTGCAGATCTGCTGGGCTGGTGCTGCTGCAGCACCTCAGCCTCAGGGCCTCAGTGAGGGTGGGATTCTGACAGAAATACATGAAAAATTAAAGATCAGAATGTTCTTCCTGGCTGTTCTCCATGTCCATAAAGGCAGGTCAGAAGGAGCACAGCAGAGTGGAGTTGCAGGGTCTCTGCTTGTGTCCCTTGCAGCACCTGCAGGAGAACCTGCCCACAGCTCCAGAGGCTCCACATTTCCCACCAGCTCCCTCAGGACTTAGTGGAAATGGATTTTTAGACAAGATTATTTGTTTCTGCAAGTTTCAGGTGCAAAAATTGTCTTGAGTTTCAGCACCTTCTTTGAACTCCTCTGTGGCCCAAAGGCTTGGTGTAGGGGGATGCAGTATGAGGGTGGTATAGAATGTGATCTTAGCCCCCAAAGAGCTGCAGCTGAGCCAATTGCTAGAGATTAGGAGCAGGCCTGAGCTCAACAGGCCACACCTGTAGCCAATAACAACAGTGGGATAAAAGAGTGGATTGGTGGCACCTGGAGTCAGATCATGGCTGCTGCAAAGATGACAACTGCAGGGACTGGGAACAGAGGAGCTGCCTACCAGAAACATTGAGGAGGTTTGGAACTCTGGTGATCTGGAATCCTGCACTATAATGACACCAGAACTCTTGAAATATAAGACAACAGATTGGGACCACTGCTCTGAGGTAGGAGGAAACCCAGAGTGATCCAAATCTGGACATTCCTGATTTCTGACTTTAATGCTACTCATAGGGCTTTGCAGGGTGAAGCAAAAGCACATTGTAAAAGAAAAATATCTGATCAGGAAAAAAAGGATTTATTGCATTTCTTTTTGTTTTTGTGATGGGCAGCATGACTGCTGGTCATGGAGTTCACAAGGGATCTGTTCTTAGGGAGAGAATAACACAAGGAGAGCTGAGTAAGAGGTTTTTAAATGAAGGGTTGAACAGTCTGGGGAGCCAAAATTCATACTGGCCATGGTGCAACATGTGCAAATATGTGCCACATAAGAAAATAGTATTGCCATCAAATAAAAAAGATGGATCATCTGTTTATCTATTGGGTTTTTTTTTTTTAATCCAAGCAATACATCTTTTCTTTCTTCCAGCTGCTTACATTAAGTGTTCTCTAGTTTGCCAAGTGTGCCAAGGTTGTGTGTGTGTGACACTGTGGGAATTACAGCTCTGGGGTGCTGGGAGTTGGTGTTATCTGTTACATATAATTCTTATTTTTCCTCTTTGCCTTTTACTGAGCATATCAATTAATGTCAGTCATATCAATTTCTCTCCAGAAATGATTAAGAAAACACTGATGATCTTAGAAACTGCTCCCTTGTGTATCACTGGAATAAAGCTGATTTCTGTTCTCTTTAAAACTTTCTAATTGCAAACGTGATTGTCTTATCCTTGAAATCCTGACTTAAAACATGAAGAGAAAACAAAGTGCTGTGCAGGTTTTCTTGGAAAGCACTTTCTATATGGAGTAAAAGATGTTTTATTCTATAGGGTCTTTTCTCTCTAATGATTGAGAAGATTTTTGTTTTGTTGGGGTGCTGCTCAGTATCTTGGTTTTTATAAGCAGTTTCTTTAACCTTTTTCAATATTTGAGAACTTGCCACCTTTCACCTGGATTATTTGGAGATCATACCTGCAGCTGGTGTGGCTGCTTGGTGAGGAATCTTTCCCTGAGATTTATTTCCCCAGCCTGGATCTGTGCGTGGGGGCGGCGAGAGGAAACCAGGATGGATTCTAATAAAACAACAAAAAAAAAAAAAAAAAGAGAAAAAAGCCTTGGCTCTCCCTGCTTTTTGCCAAGGGAGGAACTTGATTTAGTGCAGGGTGTCTGCACAGAGGAGTCTGGGCAGTGTCCAGTGGACATTTCCCACTCCCAGATCAGTGCAGATGACGTTGGGTGTAATCGCCAGAGCACCTGAAGCCAGCCTGCCTTTGATCTCTCAATTTAAAGCCTCCAGTCTCTCTCTGCTTAGCAGAGAGGGGATTTTTTCCTTCAATTGAGTTCCTAGGAAAGGAAACACCCAGTTCATTACTAAACTTGGTGGATTTATGAATCCCTGAACAGAGAAATTCTTTTACAAGAGGCCTGGATTTATATGACACTGGAAAAAGGATTATCTGATCTGAAGATCCTTAGGGGGTTGCTCTGAAAGAAAATATTAACCTATAGCTCTTGCAATTTGAAAAGTAGATTTGAGAACTTAGCACTAAAAGGTGTGTGACATCTTCCCCTTTGACATGTTATGCTGAAATCACTTTTTATTTTGTTCTTTGTACAACCCTTCTGCCTATTATTCCATCTTGTACTGGCAGTAAAGGTGAATTTATCCTCTGTGGATGTTTGTTGGATTGGAATAATTATGAATTCTAAAAAACATGTAAATGTGTGTATAGTGATACTCATAAAATGCCAAAAAATAAAATTAGTGTGTTTTTTATAAATAGCTAAAAAATAAAATTAGTGGGTTATTTATAAAATTAGTGGATTTTTAATATTATCTTCCTTTGGAAACTTTCTAGGAAAGTGTTTGTTGTTTTTTTCTTTCCTAGAAATTAGGCAACAAACCCTGGGCACCTGGGCAGGTCACTGAGGAGCAGGGATAGATGAGGGCATCCACAGCAGAGCTTAGGAAGTGGTTTGAATGTGGGTGGGGAATTTGTCTTCCCTCTGCTTTGCTTAAAGGAAAAACTAAAATTGAATATTCAAATGCTGGAATGCTCCTGTGCCCTGAGTGAATGCTGTGATCATTGGGCTGCAGGCAATTCTGCCATTGTTTAGTGATCCGAAATTGCTTCCTAGAACCAGGAACCTTCCCTGATAAAAATTTCATTGAAACCTGAAAAAAATTCACTGCACTGCCTTTGCTCTTTTTTTTTTTTTCTTTCTTTAAATGCTTTGGCCCCTGTTGTTCTTTTCTTCCCTTCCCAAATATCCCAAATAACTTCACATTTTTTGCCTTGTGCTGGCCAAGTGCTGGGTTACACTGCCTGTAATTTTAAGAGGCTGAGCTGTTTACCTAATTTGGCCAAAATCTGCTCTATGCTGATCACAGATATATGTTACAAGGATGATTTTTTTCTTTTTTTTTTTCCTTAATTAAACATCAATGCACATTAGTTGATAATGTCTGCTTTTAGTTTGAAATTGCCTGCGTAAATGTTTGGGTAATTAGAACATTTTAACAAGCCCCACTGGCTCCATATACCGTTTGCTCTGACTAGTAAACTTTTACATGTTTTTAAAGAAAACAAATGTGTGGGAAAAAAATGTTGTTTGTTTTTTGCCAAACCAAAGTATTAATCTGCCCTGGTAGGGAAGTTTCTTGGCCACGCCACTGCCTGCAATTTCCAAAGTGTCATCTGTATTTTTCAGTCCTTCCATGTATAAAGAATCCAACAGCAGTTTCCTTCAAGGTTGAGTAAGTTTGAATGTTTAGGGGGCTGTAGCCACGAGATTTGGCAAACCATTCACTTGTCATGTTAATAAAAAAGGAATTGTTTCTGCTTCTTTAAGCTAGTAGCTAAATGAAGGGCTTGGATCAACTGGGTTTTAATCACCAAGTCCAGATTCTTCTTGCTTGCACGTGAATAACTTTGTGGTGTTGAGGGTTTTCATCTGATTTAATTTTATTTAGAAGAGGAACTGAGCTTCTTCCCTCTTACCAACCCTTGAATTTGCTGACTTGTTATGCTCTTCAAACCTAATCTGTTTTCTTGATCTTAAAATGAAAATCGAGCCTTTCTGCACTTTCTATTTCCCCAAAGCAATTGAATTGAAAAGTGGGGTGGTTTGGGTTTTTTTCCCAGCTCCTTAAGTTGTTTTTTATAGATGGCATGTTAGCTTTGAGGGCTGTTTCATGACTGGTAAAAGCTTATACTTTGTAAAATCCATAGCTTTTAATGCATTTTGTTTCTCACTTCAAACACAGTACTGAGAGAAGAAATAATAGAATATTTCATGGTCGTGCTGTTCCAACAGTTCAGATTCTTTTTACATGGTGATGCTGATTTTGTGGCTCCAAATGCTTGGGCTTAAAATTTGATTTCCTAAATTCCTTAGTCTGAAAATGTTGAAACTTAGAACAAGCTGTAATACACCCTGAAGAACTGTCTTGCTTACATGATTACTTTTCTTCTACCACAGAGATTACAAGAAACTGGATCAGATAAATGATTATATTATCTGTGGAATGCAAAAACACTGGGTAGATAACATTTATTCCTGAAAACAGATTTTCCCCACTCTTTTTCTCATGATCTGTGTTAATGTTTACAAAGTATCACCCTTGAAAAAACCCTGATTAATGCTGGGTTGCAATGTGGAAATGTGGTGTAACCCACCATAAATACCAGTGTAGCAAAATGTCTCCTTGTTATTAATTACTCTCATTCTCTGTATCTGTCTGAAGAAACAACTTTTCTCCTTGCCTTCATCTCTTGGGGTGATGGGGAAATTGAGGCACTCATGAGGGGCCAAGGTTCATGTTCCTTCAGGAATAAAGAAAGTAAAAAGTGAAATAATCAGATCTCTGGTTCCTAAAAGTCAGCTTAGTTCACATGGGGTGACTTTGGTCACAAATAAATTCTGGATAACCACAAATTTGTTGATTAGGTGAAGGAATTGTTCCCTGTGAGGGTGGGCAGGCCCTGGATCCCTGGCAGTGCCCAAGGCCAGGCTGGAGCAGCCTGGCACAGTGGAAGGTGGCCCTGCCATGGCAGGGGTGGAACAAAGTGATTTTCCAAGGTCCCTTCCAAGTTCCCTTCAAGATTCCCATCAGATTTTCAGTGCAAGCCCCAGAGCTGGATGATGCTTTGCCTGCCAAGTTGTTCCATTGAAATAAAGAGGAATATTGAAATAGGAAGGGCTGAAAATGAGCAAATGTAGCAGAGGGTGAAGACATCAAAAGTGACCTGTGTGGGACTCACTCAGTGAGCCAAGCAGAGCTGCCTCGTGTCTGACAGGTCTGAATTTGACACAGTCCTTTGTAAACAATAAATCAATGCAGGTTGTTTCTGTGAGTGCATAAAAGGTGTGAGAACTGTAATTTATTTTATAATAAATACTTGTGCTAAGCAAACAGTGAATGCAGCTATTAGAGACTTTCTCAAATAAGTGATTTTAGGCTGCTGAGTGCCAGCTACTGATGTGGTAGTCAAGCTTTTAAAATGAAAAGCCTGAATTCCTTTTGAAGATTCTCCTGAATGCTGTTGACACTTGTGCTAGGAAAGAATACAGAGTAATTTAATTCATTACTTTACTTAAAGATAGTATTTATGGTTGCAGCATTACCCTCCATCCCTGTGCAGACTCTAGGCTGGAGGTGTTTACTTGCATTTTTTTGGAGATGTTGCATCCTTTTATTAGGTGTGCTGGAAAGCTGGGGAGAAAAAAATGTAGGAGGGAGAGAGGAGTTGAGGATCATTCAGCTGGTGTGTCTGGATACAAGGACAAAGGGACAATTTTGCCTTTGGCTACAGTTTGACACTTTACTGGATTCAGTCAGAATTATCTGCGCACGCTGAAGGGCACAAATGTCATTTTTATGGCATTCTATATCCTCAGTTGCTTTTTTTTTTGTAATTGGCTGTGTATCCCAGTGCTGTAATAGAGCTCTTAAATCCTGACCCCGGCCAAAATGGGACACAAATACCAGTATTAATATTTCTCTCCATTTTAAATGCAGGCTTGAGTCTTTTTACCTTATTTTTCCATCACCATCTTGTGATTCCCTGGCAGCCACCCACCTTTCCTCTGGCTCAGGGTGCATTTGAGTTTAGTGCTTTTGAGTTTAGTGCTCTTTTGAGCCCCTCTCAAAGGGGATATCCAGGCCTTGGATATCCCTCTGTTCCTTGCCTTGCTCGTCTGTCTTCTCCAGTTTCCCAACTTTTTGCTCCCCTTACCTTGCCCCTTTCAAGGTGGCTGAAGGTCCTTGGGTTGTGCACATACCCTCACACTTTTCCCCACTTCCTACTCATCTTTTCTCCATCAGAGTCCTCTTCCTTTCTGCCAGAAACAAGAATTTCCCTGGCTGAGCTCAAACCCCACCTTTGCCATCTCCCTTTCTCAATCCCAGGGGATTTTGCTTCCAAGTCTTTCACTCCTCGCAGGTGCTGGGTTGTTCCAGACCTTTGGCTGATACCTGTCCCCAGTTTGGGTGGAAATGCAGGGATTTGGGTGTTCTCCCCAGCCTCCAGAGAAGGAGAGGAAGCTGCATTGGCTTCTGCAGGCAGCACAGGGTGGGACATTCCCAGCTCTGCTCTGTGACATAACCCAGACATCATTTACTGGCTCCATAGGACCTGAGGCATTCACACATAAATTGAGCCCGAATGCAGGAGCTTGTATAAAGAGGATCCTTAAACTATCCTGGCTGAAAATATTTGTGAAATGCTGGGAAGCATCTTTTTAGTGTGTTGGGATGCTTTCTTCCCTCTTCTCTCTGTTACAGATACACAGTGGGGTCACTGGCATGGGCTTTGGGGCATCTTTTCACATGAAATACTGGCATTTCCATAAATGGGTTAATAAGTTTTTTTGGGCCTGGAGTCTAAAACAAAAGATGTTTCACAACTGCAGAGGCTAAAGAGATGGAAAGTGTTATTGCAGGCTGATGTTAATGTGCCTGGGTCAGTCTTGTGGCTTCTCCCCTGAATCCTTTTTTTGCCCAGGCAGTGGTTGCTCAGCTCTGTTCAGTAAGTAATGACCATTATTTATTATTAATTCAAAACATGGTGTGCAGGATTTCTGCCCAGTGTGAGAGCACATTAGCTTCTCCTGCACAAGAAAACACATGTTAATCTGTTTTCCATTATTGTCCAAAAGATCTTTTCAGAAGGCAGTTCATGTTGCCCCAACAACATTAAAGACTGTAATTAAAAATAATTTTCCATTAATTTATATACATGCACATTTACTTATTATGATCTTTTACTGCATTTCCCTAAGTGTACACCCAAAACCCTAAAATGCTGTTGAGGAATAAGTCAATATTCACTGTAATGATCCAGTGTGGAGTGTGCCAGAGCCCTGATGTACTTCAATTAACCATCTTTCCTAACAAACACCTGCACAGGGAAATGGATCCTCTGTGAGAATCAGCAGAAAAACAAACCCTGACTTTTCTGCATGGGCAGAGGAAGGGAATTCCAGTATTTCACAGCTTTTACTGATAATGATCTGCTACAGATTAAAAACAAAAACCAGACATTATGGTGTTGGCAGATTGCAAAAGGACTTGCTGGTAAAGCTGCTGTTCAGAGGAGATGAGGACAGTGTTTATTGCTTCCATATGGTTCAGGCATACAAGACAGGCAAAATGTCTGGGGAGAATAATCTGTCTTATTATATTGATACAGAACATTCTTTAGGGCTGTCAGCCCTTTCTCCTGGTGCCTTTCCCAGGTGAGAGCCTGAGTGGGAAATATTTGCCCATGATTGAGCATGAAGATAAGGAAAGATTGCTTAAGGATTGGCTCCATTTGTGTGAGTGAAGTATTAGAAAATGCTGATTTTTAAAGGGGCAGGTCTGGGAGCTGCTCCCTAGCACAGGGATCTGAAGGATCTCTTTTTTTTCTTTGAATATTTTTATAGTTTTCAACCCTTTGACTTTCCAATTCAGCTTTGCAAAGTGCATTAGGGGTCTAAATTTAGAGTTTGATAAATTCATGTCAAAAAACCCCTCCTTTCCACATAATGTAAAATTGAATTTCTTGATCTCTTTGACCTCTTGGAATTCTTTTTTTTTTTTTTTAGCCAAATTAAGAACCAAACTTCTGGGCACACTGAAACAGAAGAGTTAGCTGGTTGCTTTTGTATATGAAGAACTGCAGTTTTTGATTTCTCCATAATTATCACTTGAGAAGCACCTTTACATGTAGGAGAGATGACATTCCTGTGAATTTTGGGGAGCAAGCTCAAATGTGAATATACTCAAATATCAATTTTCCTATTGCATTGCAAGAAGGGGGACAGGCAAAGGAATTGGAGATTTGCAGAGTGGTCCAGAAAACTGCAGAGGGTCTCAGCAGTCAAGAGATGAGCTCAGTGTTACTGTGTCCTTTTACAAATCAATATTGACAATAAATATTGGTGTTTGTGTGCCTGTTGCTGTGCCTGAGCTGGTGCAGCAGCCATTCTCTGTGTGATAACAAAACTTCTGCTCTCTCCTTCTCCCAGGGCTGATGAAATCGAGATGATCATGACAGACCTTGAAAGAGCAAATCAGGTAGGATTTTAAATGAATCCCCCATAAAATTCTAAGTGTGACTTTGATTATTCTTCTTTAATTCTCTTTTGGATTTCACGACAGTTCTTTTATGTGCATTTTGCAGTCATAACTGTGTGGAGTAAGAAAATATGCTAATTTTGAGCAAAATACAGCTCTTTAGGGATGCTCTGAAAGGATTGTGTGCACAGTAGAGCAGTGCTTGTCATATATTTACCTTCTAATAATTTAAACTTCAGTTTCCCACTGTAGTTATTCTTGGCTTTATGTTTCTAAATCCATCATGTTGGCCCCTGCTCAGACATGCAGGTGAATGGTTTGCCCAAATTAAAGGGCTTCTGCCCTCTGGCAAGACTGCAGGTTTGGGGACTTCTCCAGACTTTTTTTCTCCCCTTCCTTCTCTGCTGTGTTTTATTGGCATATTAATTTTTAGCAAGGGTTGGATCAGACTGTTCTGTCTGTGCAGGACCACAAAGAAATTGCCATTTGTTCCTGCAGATATTAATTTGGGCTGTGACAAAATGTCTCTCTGACCACCCCTCCCAGTGCACACACTCCTGGCAGAAACACTGAGTTTGAACAAACCCAAACCCACCAGCCATGCAGAGAACCCTTCTGAGTGAGTGAGGTGCAGGAGATGTGTATGGATTCCATGATCATGGAAATTCCACAAGCCCCTGGCTGCTGGTTTCACTGAGGGAAACCTCAGCCAGGATTTGCTTATCAGTGAGCTTCATGAATCCCTCTGCCAGCTTCCACCAGAGATTGCAATCTCCAACCTCCCAGGCTATGGATTTATAATCCAGCAGGAGTTTGCTTAGAGCAGCTCCTTCCCCTGCCTGGTGCTGCTGTCAGCAGTGGTGGTGTGAGCCAGGCCAGGTCCCTGATGCTGTTGGAAATGTCCCCCCTGCTCCAGCTGCTGGTTTGTTTTGTCTTTTCCCTTTTGCCAGATCAGCTTTCAGCCCCCACACTCCCCTGCTGCAGCTGTCAAGGCTGCAGCAAGTGCTGTTGGCTTTTATATTAGTTCTTGGGAAACTGCAAAAATACAAATCACAGAAAATCATCATTTCCACTGGAAAACCCTCCAAGATCACCCAGTCCAACCATCACCAAGGCTACCACTAACCCATGTCCCCAAGTGCCACATCCACAGGGATTGAAATCCCTCCAGGGATGGGGGCTCCACCACTGCCCTGGGCAGCACAACCCTTTCAGTGAAGAGATTTTCCCTGATATCCAACCTAAACCTCCCCTGGAGCATCCTGAGGCTGTTTCCTCGTGTTCTATCACTTGTAACCTGGGATCAGATCCCAACCCTCACCTAGAGCCTCCTTCCAGGGAGTTTTAGGAAGAAAGAAGGTCACCCCTGAGCCTCTTTTCCCCCAAGCTGAGCTCCCTCAGCCACTCCTGGTGCCCCAGACCCTTCCCCAGCTCCATTCCCTTCCTTGGACACACTCCAGCATCTTAATGTTTTAATGAAGCCAAAATCATATTTGTGAGTTGTTGATTATTTAGTCAGTAAAAGCAAACTGGTGTTTGTACAGTGGGTTTTTAGTTCTGTCAAAGAACTTTTGTAGACAGCATTAAATATTTATGAAAGTGCTAGTAATTATTTGAAAATATGTAGACTTTTTAGGAATTATGTAGGTGTTAAAAATGTTTTGGTAGAATTATTTTGTGATTTTTACAAAGGCAGTACATTTTGCAATGATTTACCCAGTAGTTGGGTTTTTTCCCCTCAGTCTAAAGGGGGCTGTAGTTAAAGAGCAGTATTTCTAAATTCCTTATTGTCTCCAAAAATGGATTATACCTATTTATCTAGAAATGCTATTTTTCTATCTAACTGATACAAAGCTGCACTGTAGGTTGGGGTTTTTTTACTTCATTGTGGTGCTTTTCTTGTAATTAGGTAAAATTTACAACTGCTTGTGTGCATAACCCTTAGTTTGGTTGTTTTTCTGCAAAATCTGCCTGTACATAAAACCAGCATGCTGTTCATCTGAGCTGTTGGAAGGCCAGAGCAGGGGATTCTGTCTCACTTTTCCTCATCTTCTCCTCCTCCTCTGGCTGCTGAGGTCCCATCCCCTCCCAGGCAGCAGCTCTGGCCCTTGGGGATCCCTTCTCTGGGGTTTCACTGAGCTCAGCAGGTGCAGGAAATCCTGGATTTGGCATGAAGGGTTTGTTCTGTGTGGGTTGAGCAGCTTGAGGCAGCTCAAAAAAACATGGGAGGAGCCACAGCACCCAAATCACAGAATCATGGAATGGTTTGGGTTGGAAAGGAGCTTAAAGCTCACCCAGTCCCACCCTCTGCCATGGGCAGGGACACCCTGCACTGTCCCAGGCTGCTCCCAGCCCTGTCCAGCCTGGGTTGGGGGCAGCCACAGCTGCTCTGGGCACCCTGTGCCAGGGCTCAGCACCCTCACAGCCAAAAATTCCTTCCAATATCCCATCCAGCCCTGCCCTCTGGCAGTGGGAGCCATTCCCTGTGTCCTGTCCCTCCACCCCTTGTCCCCAGTCCCTCTCCAGCTCTCCTGGAGCCCCTTCAGGCCCTGCCAGGGCTCTGAGGTTTCCTGGAGCTTCTCCTCTCCAGGTGAGCACCCCCAGCCCAGCTCCAGCCCTGGAGCAGCTCCCTGGAATTCCTCTGGAATTGCTCCAACAGTTCCATGTCTTTGCTGGGCTGTCTCTGTGTCCCCAGGAGGGACACCAAGGGACACAAAGGGAGCCTGTGGCCTGGAGGAGCTGCAGAAGGGAAGGGCAGGTTCACCTGGAGAGGAGCAGCAGCTGCTCTCATTTGCTGCCCAGAGAGTCTTTGCCTTGTGTGATGCTTTACCTTTATAAAACACTTTGATGGATTCTATCTAATCTTTGTAGCAGCAATTCCTGTGTTTTACCTCTTCGTAGTTGAAAAAAAAATAAAAATTGCTGGAAGAAATTAAATCTATTGCACAGGCCAGAAAGTGAGTTTGCATCAGGCTGAAGTGTTACAATTGCAGAAACAAGTACTTAACCTAATTATGTATTTAATAGTTAAATTAACATTTCCTTTTACCATTTCAGTAAGTGCTCATTCCCCATTATTAAGGCTACCTTTAAAGAGTAGAGCTCAGCACGACTCCTGCTTTGCTCAGGGATTGCCTTGCTGATGTGGATGTGATGTTTTGCTGCTCTGGAATTAGCACTGACCCAAATGCCTGGGATTCAGAGCACAGATTTACACTAAAAATAATGAGAAAAAGAAATTGATGTAAATTTTTATATATCTGACACTTCTTGAAAATGCCTTTCCCAGTTATGTCCCTTTTTAAATCCAGAGCTGGCACTTCAGAACTTCCCTTGCTGTTCCTCTCTGGCTGCTGGGAGGTGGGGAATGCCCTTCCCTCTAAGGGAACAGGGGGGTGGATGTGCCTCTTGACTTTGGTCCAGGTGTCCATAAAAATGATCAAATGCACAGGGACAGAGCTGATGTTGTGGCTCCCTGTGTCCTGTGGGGTGAAGCAGGGACCATTCCTATCTTCAGCTCCATCACCTTTCTTCTCCCAATGTTTTTTCTCACTTGGATCCTCAAGTTTTATCATGCAGGAGCTTTCTGGGCTACTTTGCTTAATACCAACCCCAGAACAAATTACTGCCTCATCAGAATAATTGCCTTTAAATGCCAGTGAGCTTTGCAATTTTCTGCTGAGAGAGAGGGAGGTGTAGTGACCACAAAGCTCCCTCCCTCTCCATTGTGTCATTAACACAAGGTGTAAACTGAATTTTCCCACAAAACCTAACAGTGAGAGAGACTAATCCCTCACTGGGTGCTGCAGGTGAGGGGAGGTGACAGCTCCTTGTTTCTCAGCTGCTCATCCAGGTGCTCAGTGCCATTAATCCATGATCTTGAGTGGGGTTTTGTGGCAGGGCTGCTCCATTCTGGCTGGCAGAGATCACCAAACCACACCCCTGTGAGGGTGACATGGGTGTAACCCTTCCCTTGGAAAGTCCTGAGAGGGTTTTTTATATAAAAAAGACAAGAATAGTGCATTAAATGTCTGGTCCAGCTGCAGCTGCCTGGAGGGGAGCTGTTAGCCCTGCCATGGGGGTTTAGGAGGGCTGTAGGATCAGGAGCCAAAACCCCCTTTGGATTCATGGTAAAAGGTGCAATTCCATCATGTCCAGGCTCAGGAGAGCCATGGTGCAGAATCCCTGTCCATTTTTTGGTCCATCCCTGTCCATTTTTTGGTCCATCCCTGTCCATTTTTTGGTCCATCCCTGTCCATTTTTTGGTCCATCCCTGTCCATTTTTTGGTCCATCCCTGTCCATTTTTTGGTCCATCCCTGTCCATTTTTTGGTCCATCCCTGTCCATTTTTTGGTCCATCCCTGTCCATTTATTGTCCATCCCTGTCCATTTATTGTCCATCCCTGTCCATTTATTGTCCATCCCTGTCCCTTTTTGTCCATCCCTGTCCATTTTTTGTCCATTTTTTGTCCATCCCTGTCCCTTTTTGTCCATCCCTGTCCATCCCTGTCCACTTTTGTCCATCCCTGTCCACTTTTGTCCATCCTCTGCTCATCCCCAGGGCTGTGGGACTCTGGGGCTCAGTTCCTACTGAGGGCACAATAAAGCCAAATCCAATAGGAAGGGCTCCTTTTCACTTTATTAACCCAGCAGCTCAATGACAAAACTTGATAACATAACCCAGAGTTCCCCCTGCATTTCCATGAAGATTTAATAATGCTGTAGTTTGGTGAAGGGACTCGTTTTATTAAGATTTCATTTTGCACAATAAATCACTGCATATTTTCTGATATGCTACGAAGTATAAGAATAAATAATTAAAACTAAACTACCCGTACTTGTCAAAATAAATGATTTATCATAGTTTGGGATACAGCATCTTTGAATTTTTTATTGTTTGATTCCCAGAATATTCTAATTTCCAATCAGGGAAGTTAATGAAGCTCCAGTATACATTTCTGCATTCACAGCAGTTACAGTTGTGTGACTGTTTATTTTAGACAAATATTTATGGTTAGCACTTTCCTGTACCTTTTCAAGTTTACACCTTTCCAGTGTTTATGGCAGCAAAGTCACGAATCTTTTGGGATGACAAATTTATTCAAATGAATTTTTGTTGTGTTTCTGTACTTCATCCAGGAACCTGGAATCATCCAGTTATGCCTGAGAAAAACTGGGTTTTTTGTTGGGAAGAATAATTCCTAGGTTGTGAAAACAGAAATATTTAAATATATTTGAATATTTAAATACATTTAATATAAATATATTTAATTTTTTTAAATTACAGCTGAGCTCATTTTAAGGTTTTAATACTGAGTCTGAATTTGTGGTTTCAAGTCATTGATGTGTCCAGATCTTTTCTGCCTTTATGCATTGATCACATAGTTTAAAAAAATAAAATCTAATGGGCTTTGTAACTTGAGCTTCCTGCAAAGAAGAAGGTGCTTTTTCACTTTTAAAACAAAAAGAGAAGAACTTGGTTAGGATTGTTGTGTTTTAATCTGAAAGAAGAGAAAATGTGTTTGAAAAGCAGACTCAAGTATAGGTGTCCTTAGATTCTGAGAGTGGTAAGAGAAAGAAATCATGAGACTTTTGTGTGTGTGTGTGTATTACATTGTATAAGCTATAGAAGAAGAATTAATTTATTTTTTCTTCTGTTATCCCTTTGGAGAAGCCAAATGTTTCCATTGGTTTTCTTTCCATCTTCACAGTGCTGATAGTGCTCCCAGATTTCTAGTTCTTATTTTTTTCTGGGGAAAGAAAGTCAAATATAGAAACTTCTAATACCAATAAATCAAGAAAAGTGTACTTTCTAAAATACAGCAGCTTTTATTAAAGAATCTAGACTGGATCAATATCATTTATTCCACAGAAATGTAGTGTTGGGTTTTAAAGTCTGTAGAGGAAGAGTTAGTGGATTTAAGCAATTTTTGGAGCCAAACTGCCACTAAAATACATAAAACAGTGTCTGCTATAAAAGTAGAAAGAAAGCCTCACCAGGGTGTTTTAGCAGAAATGCTGCTCTCAAGATTATTTTTTATTTCCTTGTGTGTGGCACCTTCCTGTCTCCAACAAATCACATTGGAAAATGGTTGGAAAAGATATTCCTGCTAAGTGAGATTGCCATAAAATATGTATGGTTTTGAGCAGCAGATGGAATAAATTCCCCTTTTCACTCAGCAGCACAAGTGCAGCACAATACAGGTGGTGCTGGTGCTCGGGGCAGGGTTTGCTGTGACCACCACAGCCCTGATGAGGCATCCCTGGCTTTGCACTTCCATCAGGAAGGGAATTTCTCAGCATCTCTGCTGGTCAGAGGGACTCTGAGATAGGTACAAGTCCCTTTTCCCAGCCTGGCTGTTGAAGAAGGAGTCAGGATTCTTCTGTTCTTGTTTTCAAGGTTGTTTATTGTTTCTTATCTATAAAATTCTTTCTCCGACCAGCCAAAGGTCTGTCTGGCAGGTTGGGTTGAGGCACACTGGTGTTATCTTTTATACTAAAAACTACATGTACAATATTTACAATAACTTCCCAATACCTATCACCTATGTTAGACAGTGAGCTTCTACTCTAAACCAATCTAAAAATACCAGCATCACCCAGAAGATGAAGGTTAGGAAGAGGAGAGAAGAAGGACAGGGTAAGCCCAAATTCCTCCATCTTGGGACCCCGAGCCCCCATTCTAAAACCTCAAAAATCTATTTTCCACCCCATGACAAACTAACTGTTATTCTATTTAAACTGTCTTGACTTGTAATTCTTCATATAAAGGTGGTCATTTGCTCCATGGGTCAAAATCATAATCACAGGGGTCTTGAGCTCTGTGCCAAGGTCTCTGAGCCCCCTGGCAGGGTCTGGAGTCCTCCAGGGCAGTCTGAGGAATTTCCTGGATAACCACAGGAATTCTTCCTGCCTTGCACCAAGGCTGGCACAGACTCTGCCACAGGTTTTGCTTTCATTTCTGACTCCCTTGGCAGTGGCCTGGGGGCTTTCTTTGTGCCCCATCCCTGGGGAATTGCCCCATCCCTGGGGAATTGCCCCATCCCTGGGGAATTGCCCCATCCCTGGCAGTGCCCCATCCAGGCTGGACAGGGCTTGGAGCACCCTGGGGCAGTGAAGGTGTCCCTGCCCTGGCAGGGGGTGGGATGGGATGGGATTTAATCTCCCTCCCAGCCCAAATCCATGGATCCAGTTAAGTTACACTGCTTCATGGCAGATGAATGCATTCACTTAATCCTGGGATTTCACTGTCTGTGAAAAGGGAATAAAAACGTTTCCTGTGCAAAGGGCATTTGAGATCCTTGCAAGGAGAAGTTCTGTATAAAGGCAAAATATGGTTAATATTATTTTCATGCAAACATGGGTTTCCTGCAAATGCCTGGCTATCAGTTGGGAATACATTTATCTGGCAGCCTTTCAGCACACAGAGGAAAGTGCAATAGCCTGAAGACAAGAATGAAGACAGCCCAACCTCTTCTCTTCTGTTTGGTGGAGTTTTTTCTTTTTTTTTTATATATTTCTCCATTGTTGGAAAAAATAGGTGCCACAGCCCTGAAAAATCTTTCATGTCCCTGATGTTCTTTTAACCTTGCTGCTGTTCTGTGGAAGTCTAAAGGTTTTATAGCAAATTTTTATATCTGAAAAGTTAGGAAATTAAACAATGTGTTTTAATTGATGTTGTAGTCCAAGAAACACAGCTTTTGCAGCAGCTTGCAAGTCTGAATGTCAGCTCCAAGCGTGGTGATTGCTGCCATAACCAGGCTCATTAACTGCAGCAGAATTACTTGTGATAATACCCCCTCCTCACCCATAGGGAGATTTTCCCACGTACAGCACTGAATTTAGCATGGAACAAGGAAACAGAGTTGGGCTGGTGGAACTTTAAGGGAAAGGTTATACATTTTTTTTCACATTAGTATCTCATTTTGCTGTTCACACCACTGGTCTTTGATCAAATTAACATTTTACTGTAAGTAGAAGAGCACTCAGTTCATGCTATTCATTATCTTGTCAGGAAACAAGGAGAATAATTTAAACTGGATATATTGTGTAAGGCTTTTTTTTTTTTTCTATTTTTAATTGGAAAGCACACAGCAGCGTTACCATCATGACCTCCTGGCTCCACTGTGAGCAGTACAATATTTACCTGCTCTATGAAGGAAAATGGAACTATTTGGAAATATTTTGTTACCAGGGAAGTAGTTCTGTACTAGAAAACAGTGGTGGAGGAATTAGGAGGAATTGTACAATTGAACTGTGCTGAAAAATAGGATTTTGGGCAATGTTAGATATGCATGAGCTTCATCAAGGCCATTAGTGTGACTGTCACTGTCATTGAGGGGTTTTTTTAGGCTGTGCATAGGATTTGGGAGTAAGAAACCAAAAGTTTTAGCAGTGACTGGTGAAAAACATCTGTGCTGTGGAATGTCCAGCACCTAAAGGGGCTCCAGGAGAGCTGGAGAGGGACCTGGAACAAGGGCTGGAGCTCCAGAATGACTTCCCACTGCCAGAGGGCAGGGATGGATGGGAGATTGGGAAGGAATTTTTGGCTGTGAGGGTGGGCAGGCCCTGGCACAGGGTGCCCAGAGCAGCTGGGGCTGCCCCTGCATCCCTGGCAGTGCCCAAGGCCAGGCTGGATGGGCTTGGAGCACCTGGGCTGGTGGAAGGTGTCCCTGCCCATGGCAGGGGTGGCACTGGATGGGCTTTAAGCTCCCCTCCAAACCCTTTCTGTAATTCTGTGAATCTCTCTGTATTTCTCAGCTGAAGTGGGACAATTTCACACCAACAGAAGTTTCTGTGAACTTTGCAGAGGCTCCAAGTTGTGCAAGATTCCTCAGATTTAGCCATTTTCCATACTGGGCGCCTGTCTCTGGCTGCTCTCTTTTTTCTTACTTCAGGAAAAATTGTTCAACCATTTTTAAGAACAAGATTAGGAAAAAAAGAAACCATTTTCTCTCAGTTGTTATGAGTTTTTCTTGCTGTTTTGGTGAGGAGCCTGCTGTGCCCAGATTTAATAGAAGGGGTTTGATGAGGGATGGTTCCCTTTTTTCTTGGGGTTGTATCTTCTGTTGCTTCAAGTAGAAAAATAAATAAAAAAAAATAATTAAAAGACAACCTCAAGTTTGGCCAGCCTATAAGAGTCTGGAAAAAAGAGTTCACAGAAACTCAGCAGAATCTGGTTTGAATTTGTTCAGGCTTTGCTGCTGGTGCCTGTCCCAGGCACACTGCAGTCACTGCTCTGGCTGGGTGAGCACCCACCAGGCAGGTTCTGCTTTTTCTGGGTGTGATGTGAGATTTTGTGGGGGCACAAGGAGGGGAGACACTCCCCAGGCTGCCCCTGCCACGACTGAGACATCATCAGCATGGGAGCAGGACAGGGAGAGGGGCTCGTGGTGAGCAGGGAATGGGGACAGACAGCGGGACAGGGACACTTGGAGGACCTTTTGTGAGGACTTTTGGAGAAGAAGCAACGAGGAGAAGAGGAAGGAGAAAAGAGGAAGGAAGAAAGGAGGAAATCGTGGGGGTAAGGCTCATTCTGGAAGTTTGTGGATGTTCTTTAGGTTGTGTGAGGTACGAGCTGGGCTTGCCTGCCTGGAGCTGAAGGCACCTTTGGAGCACAGAGGGGACAGAGAGGGTGCTCCTAAATGAATTAGGAAGGGGACAGAGTGACAAGCAGAGAAGGGGTGGCAGTGGAAGAGGCAAACCCAGAGGCTCTGGCAGGGGAGCAGCACCACAGGGGCTGGGCAGGGGCAGCTCCTGCAGGCTGGGAGCCTCCAAACAGGGCTCCAGGAACCCGCACAGCTCCAGCCAGGGCTCCAGGAGCCCACACAGCTCCAGCCAGGGCTCCAGGAACCCACACAGCTCCAGCTGGGGCTCCAGGAGCCCACACAGCTCCAGCTGGGGCTCCAGGAGCCCACACAGCTCCAGCCAGGGCTTGTGCCAGTGCAGGCCTTAATGTCCTGAAGTGTCCATGCTGTCCTCTGGTGGTGCAGCAGAGCTCCCATGAGGAAGGGGTTAATGCCATTGGCAGAGGGGAGTGGGATTAGCTGGGGCAAATGAAGATCACCCAGGGAACAAGAGGACAAAGAGAAGATCTCTCACCAAGCCATGTTCCTCTCAGAGCTGATGGAGCAGGGCATCTGATTGGGAAAATGTCATTGGAAAAGCCACAGCAGGTCCTGTTGGTGCCATCCCACTCCTGAACCCTCACCCAGGGTGGCTGAGCACCAGCCTCAGGCTTGGCTTTTCCAAACTTGGAAGTGCTCAAATTTCAAACTAGCATTCTTTTAACAGGGTTTTGTGTGTCATTTATAATTTATATTGCAATAGCACCCAAAAGTGCTTTCCAGACACTGAGCACATCTGTAATTCTCCCTCTAAAAAGCTTCCATTCTGTAAGAGGAGGGGGAAAAAAGAGGGGAATTGACCAGTATTTCCCAAATAGAACTGCCCAGAGTTTGTGCTGATGTCTTTTTCACAATGCCTGGTATGAAATCTTGTCTGGTATTATTCTGAGGATCACAACAGGTGTTGGCAATTGGCTGGGGAGGCTGTGCAGAAAGGGCAGCTGACAGCTCACTGTATATGCAGATGTAGCACCTATTAGCAATATCCTCTGTGGTTTGCTTGCATGCAAGCTGAATAGATTCTCCAAACAATGCTGCACTGAATGGAAGCCATCAGCAGAATTGCTCAAGGCTGCAAAACCCATTACTTATCCAGCAGTAGATGGAAGAGCAAGTGCCACAGTGTAGTAACTTGTCCTGCTTTGCTGGAGTTGTTCTGCAGTTATTAGATCAATATATGTAGCTGCACATTTAATAAAGCACCAGAAAATAATTTATCTCAATGTGTATTGTTAGCTCAGTATTTATCCTAATATTATCAGCCACATAAACAACATAAATCCCTCTTTTTGTGCCTTTTTTTTTTTGCTGCTGTTTCCACGTTTTCTAAGCACACAATAGGCTGTGTCCCCTGCTCTGATTATTGGAGCCACGTCACTGTACTTTTTACAATCACATTTTAATTACAGCTGTAGAACCTATGCAAAATCATTTAATACAATGTTGTGAGCAAATAGCGCAGATGATGCATTTAGTATTTGATTGCTGTTAGTTTACTCATTGATTAAACATGCAGAGAGTGCTTTGACTGGGGAGGAACTCAGAGACCACACACACACAGGGCTGTAGGGCTTAAATTCACTGTAGGATTCATATTTTCTATAGATTTTATATTTGCTATAGATTTTATATTCATTAGATGTTTTATATTACTATAAGTTCTATATTTGCTATAGCTTCTACATTCACTATAATTTTATATTCACTACAGGTTTTATATTTGCTCTATGTTCTATATTCACTATTTTAGATTTATATTTAGATTTTAGACCTAGGTTTTCAGAAGGATTAGCCAGGAGTCTGTGGAAGATTGAGTGGTTCAAAAATGGCAGTGGGAATTTATCATTCCATGAAGGAAGGGATCCATCAGCTGGTCAAGAAAAGTTGTGACCTTCACTGGTGGCAGCTGATGGGTTTGGTAGAATTGGGGATAGAAAATTATTTTGACTATTTTCTGAAAGCACAGCATGATTTGCATAGAGCAGCCCAGGCAAAAAGCAGTGATTACTCAAGGAGGAAAGCAGTGTGGTTTTATAACAATAAAATACATTTTTTAAAAAGAGAGAAGACAGTCTTGCCAGGAGGAGTGTATATTGTAAAAGAACCAGGTTTTGTTCCATTTCTAACAGAAGCTTAGAGACAGTTATGAAAAGGACTTTGCTGCTATTTATTGCCTGAAGTTACTGATCCATCTGTCTCTACCCAAACTCTCATACAGACAATTTTTCCTCATCATTCTTTCTCCTTTCTATCACTATTCAATATTTAGATGGGAATTTTGACCAGTGGCCAAGTCAGAGGCTTATCAGCTATTGCATAAATCCTCAGCAGCTGATAACTGAGCTGTGCAAAATTGTCACTTTAGGGTTAAATATTGTTGAATAAATAGACCTGCTGAAAGAAAAGAATCTAACAATTCATGTTTTAGGGAATAATTACTGCAGAAAGACAGCCCACAACATTGAATGTGTGTTTGAGAGAGTGGTCAGAATATCTTTTAATTCAGCATTTACCCGTGAGAATTATTCCCATGAGGAGCCTTGCAATAAAATCTGCTTGGTCTATGAGAATAGAAAGAAATTGAATAAAAAGACTCCATTTCCACTTGTATTTATTCAGTCTGGGAAATTCAGTGGGCCGCAGCATTAGTATCAGCAGGGGATTCCTTGCTCCTAGCGTTAAATTACTGTCATAATCGCTCAATTATTTCTTCCTTGTACTGTTTAAAATAAAAATCCATCACATTCTATGTTTTTTTCTAACATTTATTAGGTTGAGTGTTTAGGAAAATCAATTATATTCAGTCAGGCATGAATTGATGAATGTTCTTGTAATAATTGTCAGTTGTTAAACTGAATGTACTTTCTCTTTTCACCCCTTTTCATTTCCTTCAGAGGGCAGAGGTGGCTCAGAGAGAGGCAGAGACCTTAAGGGAGCAGCTCTCATCAGCTAACAAATCTCTCCAACTTGCAACGCAGATCCAGAAGGCACCTGATGTGGTGAGAGAAAATATTTACTGACTCTTACAGGTTTCTGACATTCCTGCAGTACAGCTCCTTCAATTTATGCCCACAGCTATAAAAACAGCTGTTTGAAGTCATATTTTAACTGAAAGGGAACGGTGTTCCTTTGGGATTGTGGTGGGGCTCAGCTTCTGAGGGGGTTTGTGGCTGGAGGAGACCAAGGGAAGGACAGAGGTCTCCTGGCCCTGGGTGATCCATCACTCCCTGCTCCAGGTGGACAGCACAGCTCTCAGAAATCATTTCACATGGCTGAGGGCATCAGCAGAGGAGAAATGGAGGCAGCAGGAGAGCCTTGGTGGCCATCAGCACATGGGGCCCTGAGGTGTGGGCTCCACCCCAAGGGCACCCAGAGCTCCCTGCCTCTCCTAACCCCATGTCTGGGCTGTCAGAAAAACTGGAAATAAACTTGATACCACCCCAGTGTTCACTGGCTGTATCTAAACTGAGAATTACACCTATAAATCCCTGGAGAATTGAGAAGATACCCTGCTCTCCTGCTTGTTGCCTCCTCTGTGTGGTTGTGAATAAAGGCAAGGCTGCTGATGGGACCTGCAGGCACAGGGGGCTGTTCCAGGGCTCCAGCTGGCCCTGGCTGAGCAGGTATCACAGATGAGCAGCCAGATTATTTTGATTTTTGTTTGCCAAAGGAGAAATAGGAGTATTTAAATGTAAATATGCAATTAAGTGAAATTTAGTCTACTTCTAAGCAGCAGATTTAAGAAACAAAAGAAATCATTGCTTTTTTTTTTTCTTTGCAAGCCTTATACGTGCTTGACACTGATAACAGAGGAACACATGGCTGCCTTTAAAAATCATTTGCAGAGAATGAGTAACAAACCATAAGTCCTCCAGATCTGTTTGGTTGTCTATTAATACAACCCAGTATTTTCTCAGAGAAGTCAGAAGATAGGCAAGTAGGCTGCAAAACAAAAAATAAAAAGCCTGAATATCACTTGTAACTCTGAATTACCTGCCTCTTCCTATCTCGTGTCCTAGTCTTATCATTATTTTAACATTAGGTCTTTCTTGTATTTAATAGTACTTCTGCACTTCATTTATATTTAATATGACAACTACTGCAGGATGAAAATGATCATTATCTATCTTATTTCAGACTCTACGTTCTAGTCTCAATAGGCACAAGCAGCAGATGATTATACAACTTGTGATGTTTCATGCAAGCAAATTAGAGGTTTTTTCAAGTTAAAAGTATAATTCAGTGTAATAGGAGAGAGTTGTTAACTGCTGTTAGTACATGCAGCTTTCTGTGAGTGCAGCAGGGTGTAGTCACTGAGAATCAAGCTGAATGTTTAGAAGATATGGGAAAGGGGATTTTGTTGTTCCTGTATTCCCAGAAAAGAGGGTATGGAATATATTTCAATCTGCTGCAGTGTCACCTTCAGCTGTCAGGGCATCACTGGGGTGAATTCTCAGCTCTTTCACCACAGATCTTTGGTTTAGTGCTCACCATCTTCATCTGCCTCTTGTTGAATGGATTCTCTCCTCCTTCACTGGTGCTTCTGAGGAACAGCCATTAACCTTTGTCAGACTCATTTTGGGCTCTGTAATGGGATGTGTGCCCCTCCTTGGGCTGCCTCCTGCCCCCCACACAGGCACAAGGCTTTCCTCACTTTGTCCATGGAGGAGACTCAGAGCTCCCCAGTGCATCACAGCTGTAATCTCCCAGCACAGAAGGAGACAGAGATGGTGCAATTAGTCTCTGTTATCTTTTCTGAATGGATCTGCCTCCTTCTGGACCCCTCTGATTCCTTGTCCTCCCAGGAAGTCAGTCCAGAGAGGAAGTTTCAGACTTGAGGACAGATTTTACAGCTGTGGGAAACTGGAAGAAGGAAGATTTAGGAAAGAGAATTTCTGAAAGTGGTGACCAAAGGGAGAATGGCCTTGTCTTAGAGCTGTCACATCTCTCTTCTTCCCCATGGAGGGATGCTTGTAATGATGTTAACATGAACAATTTTTATGCAAGGATCAAGTTCATTGGAAGTAGCAGTTTGGGGCAATTTTTGACAATTTTGCCTGAAACGTGCAGTGTGCATGCAGAGAGCCACAGGCACATGGCTCTGCCGTTCCTGATTAAGAAATTCTGCTCCATTACTTCAGAATATTTTATCTGATTAGTATTTTGTAAGCACAGATTTTCATAGTTGTCAAAGCACTTGGGCTATTAATAATAAATAGATCTAAATAGAATCTTTTGACTTTCACTGCTGCATCTTTCCAGTGCACTTACCAAATAGGGAAATTTATTCCCTCTGTTATCCCCGCTTTCTCAGAGAGCTGTCCTGGGGTGGAGGAAATTCCATCTTCCACATTCCCAATGTCAGTCAGGGGAGTTCCAGATTGAGGAATTGCCTGTTTCCTTCCCTTCTGTGCCCTGATGGTGTTTTCCCTGCAGGAGCAGGCCATCGAGGTGCTGACCCGCTCCAGCCTGGAAGTGGAGCTGGCGGCGAAGGAGCGCGAGATCGCGCAGCTCGTCGAGGATGTGCAGAGGCTCCAGGGCAGCCTCACCAAGCTGAGGGAGAACTCCAGCAGCCAAATCTCCCAGCTGGAGCAGCAGCTGACAGCCAAGAACAGCACACTCAAAGTAAGGCATGGTTCTGCCCAAAGGATGTCTCAGGGATGATGAGATCGGGGTTTCCTGTGGTCCTGAGCCATTGGCTCCTTCAGGGTGTGGATGAGTTCTGGTTTCTGTGGCATTCATGGAATCACAGAGTGGTTTGAGTTAGAAGGGACCTTCAAACCCATCTCATTCCACCCCCTGGATATGTGGTTTTTAAGGGATCACAGGTTTTTTAAGTTCTAAATGGCCCAATCCTTAATGTTCTGAAATGTATTTTTGCACATTGGACAAGGCTGCCTTTAGGATTGAAATCACCAGCAAGCCCCACCAGACACTGAGCATGGATATGTAATGAAACAGTTAAACTGAAAAAGCACAGAAAATCCCTCTTAAATTTTCAAACTTTTAATTCCCATTCCAGTTATATGTAATGAAGATTTGCAAGGAATTGGTTTATCTTTCAATGTCCCTGCTACCCCCTCCAGTTCTCTCCACTGGAAATGGGAAGTGTATCATTTAGATTTGAGTTTATCATTTAGGGCATAGAAACAAGTAAAATCAGGACATGAAGAATATATTTCTATAATAACCATTTAATTATTTAAATAATAACAATCTATTTATTTGTTATTACAAATAACCATTTAATTCTTTTTTAACTGTGTATTTGCTGCACAATAATTCCCATTTATAATTAGCAGTCTGGCCCTGCTCATTTGCATGGGAGCAGCACTGCACTAGAACCAGAAGGAGCAGCTAAGAATTCTCTGAATGACCCTTTTACCTCTCTCTTGGGCAGTTTCACTTTCCCTGCAGGCTGAGCCCACACAGTTCTGATCTCTGAGTGAGCATGAGAAATGATTCCTGACGTGGGGTGTGAATCAGTTTCCTGTGACTCCTGTCTCCTTCATTGTTCCACCATCTATGAGCTCCAAAGTGTAAACAAGATAAATTTATCTATTCCATTAAAGACTTGGTAGTTCTGCAGGTTTGATAGTCTGAGAGTTTTCTGAGAGCAGGAGGCTGATGGTTCCCACTCAGCTCTGACTGTGGCGTGGGCAGCTTTGCTCTATCAGAATGATTTAATGTTCAATTGAAACTCTTACAAATTGCTCTAATTCTGACATTTTTTAGCAGTTACTGGTTTTGCTGTGGTGGAGCATAATTCACATGGAGAGAGACCTGTTAGGAATGAAAGCTGAAGTGTTGCACTCAGTGTTTTCTGCATGCTTTAAGCTGGCTTTGCAGAATTTTTATGAAAATTCAGTGGAGCAAAGGACACCTATTATGTAACTCCATTGACAGTATCAGTCTCTGCCCACCTGTCACCATGTGGGCACCACATTTATTGAGGGAGAAAGGAGCTGCCCTGGTTTTGAGGGACACATTCTGCTGGCTACACCCATGTTCAGGGGATTTTTTTTTATTTTACTTTTTCATAAAGCCTGATAGAAAATATCTGGAATCCTTGCACTTGACAGATTTTCTTGGAATAAAGCATGTTCCTGGTGAGGTCAGTATTAGTTTAGCCATTAACTTCAAAGGGAGTAGGATCACAGAAATGACAGAGCAAGTCTTTGATTTTCATTTCAGTAATCTCCTTCCATTTTCTCATAGCCTTGCCTGGCTAATGCTCTGTATTTAGCTTTCTGTTGATAGTGGCTGATGTAGTGCCTCTATTGATAAAGTTTTAGTCATTTCAACCCTCTTTAACCTTATTTATTGCAACTATAAAAATATTTCCAAATACTTACTTTCACCCCAAAGTGCTGGGAAGGCCTGTGCCAGGCACAGGTTGTACAAAGCACCAAATCTCAGTGATAATGTGCTGATCTCCTGTTTGATTATGGAGGAATTGCTTCTGAAATAACAGAGATTTTAATGGTTGCCTCCACAGAAAACAACTCACAGTTTCACAAATTAAAGCAATGTTCTCAACCTGTATCTTGGGGGAATTGTTTAATACTCTATGACTTAATGAAACAATACAGAAATACTTTCAAAATTATTGCTTCTTTATCTTCATCTGATCTAATAATCAAAACATGTCCTCTAGTAACAAGACTCTTCTCACTCTAATTGTATTAACCCTTTGTGGCTGGGTGCTAGAATGTCTCTGCTACCCAGCTAAAATTCAGTAATGTGAGTTGATCACTCTAAACTGAACTACAATGTCAATCTAATGGTTATTGAAATGTTTTAAGCCCCTCAATACAGCCCCTGCTATTTACCTATGCCAGTTCAGTTAATAACACACTAGTGGTTGTATTTTCTAAATAACATGAGGAGGGACCCAGTCTGTGCATGCTCTGACATGGGTTTATTCACACCACAGATGCAAGATGATTCTTTAACGTGGGATATTTGCAAATTTAATATGCAGGAAAGCCACCAGTCCATTCCTTCTGCCCTCTGGCTCCTGCATTTTTGTGTGTTGGAGGTCATTAGAATATATTTTGTCTGAATTAACCAGGTTGATATTTAGTGCAAGATATTAGTTCCTCCAGATTGTCTCACAGCTTGAACCTTTGTTATCCCATGTTCTGTGCATTTTACAGGGTTCTTGGAGACAATTACCATACTAATACATTTTAAAACAGTCAATGACTGGGAAGATGCCAAGTGCCTAAATGTTCTGTTTCTACACAGGCACTGCATCCTCAGTTGTTAGTTTATATTGTTTACTAAAGGAGATGTTTAGGTGCAGATTTTCCATGGCAACAATCTCTGTATGAGGTACTTGGGAATGATGGATGTGTGTGTTTTTTATACAATCCAAAGTAAAATATTGCTGCTTGTCATACTGCTGTAGCAAGTACCTGAGAGTCCAAAACAGCTGCATTTTGTCAATATCTCTTTTTTTTTCTTTGTTCTTCTACCTGTGTTTTGTACCTAAATATTCCAGGGTATAGCACTTCCCTGCACAGAATTACATTTAATACAGATTCCATTAAAATGGGAATCTTTAGGTTTTTTTGTGGTTTATCTCTGTTTCTACAAATGGCTGTATTCTTAGCACACCCTTGCATAAGTAACTAACATATTAATCCGGAGTATTACTTGTTTTAAATTTCTTCTGGTCCTTTTTATACTGAGAACTGGTATGAATTGTCAGTTATTCCTACTGTAAAAGCTCCTCTGCTCCAGATCCAAAGTGTTACCAGTCAGAGTTAAGGAACTGGTGAATTGCAGTGGATTTACAGAGACAGAAGGACAGAGTGACAAGACCATGGAGAGCAGAAGGATGTCTTGGTGTTTGGCAGGTCCTCCCCTTGCCTGTGACCACTTGGAAAACTCCCAGCTCTGATGCTGGGTCTCCTCCCAGTACCAAGGGCTCCCTGGCTCACTGATTTAATTTAAAGATCCCTCTCCAGCCCAGCCTGATGCTCTGCAAATTCCACCTTCCTGAAGTCACTGTGTTTTGCTCAGTGTTGAGCTGCAGCTTGAAAAGCTGCTGGAGCTCATGGCCTGTTGTAGCTGACCCTCCTCAAAGTGTGAGACCTCAGGCCCTGGGACTACACAGTGCATCCCCATAATGGGATTTCAACATGTGTTGTGAATTATCAAAACCTCTACTATCTTTAATATTTGTAGGATTTTCCTGGTTACATCAAGCAGGATTTTCCTGAAGCACTGTGTCTGCTATCTAAAGCAAAGTCAGTGCTTCCTATAGTTCCAGGCAATAACTGGAATTTGGCAAGGCAGGACACATCAGAAAAAACTACTAAAACTTGCCCTGTATTTATTCCAGGTAAAAAAAAAATTGGTTGTAGCTAAAACAGACACTTCATTTTTATCATTAACACAACTGAATGACTGCACAGCCACTGATGACAAAAGACACAAGACCTTTCTAAGAGGGCCACTTGTTCCATCAGTGTCCCAGAGAGTGCAAATTCCACACTGAGCAGCAGCTCCTGGGATCCATTAGGAGCTGCTTGTTGAGCCTGGCTGTTCCTGCAGGAGATTCCTGTCTCAGCAGTGCTGAGGGTGCTGGGCTGTGGTGGCAAACAGCAGGAACAGGGCCTTGAGAGGGCTGTGGATTGGTAACCTGGCTGTAACTTTGTCACTGCTCCTTAACAGCTGTGCTGATGGCAGGGCAGACGTGTCAGCAGTGTGAGAGCTGCACAGGGCTGGGTAGGGAATCCTTTAAAAATGGCAGAACAGCTGGAGGTCCCACAAAGCCCCACCACGCTGCTGTTGGCATCTGAAGAAGCCTCATTTAAATTCCTGAGATGACTCAGTCCATGGATTTGCTGTGCTGCATCATTTTGGGGTTTGTGCAGCTTTGTGATACCCACTCTGACTTTATAGGGAAGACAGCACAGGGAACAGGTTCCCAATTCTGTTTGCCCAGCCCTGCCTCCATGCCCCATAGCTGGGCTGCTGCACAGCTGTGTGGGGCTGCATTTTAAACAGCTTTGCTAAAATTACCCAAGTTCCAGCAGCCCTCCCTGCCCTCCTCCTGCATCCAAAGAGCAGCCTCAGAGTGGGTGTAGGATCTTGAATTCCCTTCTCCCCTGAAGGCAGCCTCTCCTGGACATAAAGTCCTATTTTTCTTTTTCATGTCATATATTCCTTTCCTTTTCAAAGTAGATTCTCTGTCTTTGAGGTGATACGTCCTTGTGTTATTTCTGTTTCCCGTGACCTTTGGGATTCTGTGCCAATTTTAACACCAAAAATGAACTGAAGCAGAGTTAGCCTGAATTTATCCATGAAAGTTGCAAGCCAATAAGTTCTGTTCTTTGCTTAGATCAGCTGTGCCTGCACTAAGCAAAGAAATTATTGCAATTAATGTGGCTTCTGCAAGCAACACAACTGCATCAATTATGTATCAATATGTTTTAGGCCTCCTGAAGCATTTACCCCGTAGTGATGAGCACTTTGGTGGGAGCTGGGTGAGGTCAGAGTGTGTGACATTTGCATTCTGGATGGTGGCAGGGGTTTGGTTCAGCCTTTGAGGCCACCCTGGGTGGGGCAGAGCAGCTGGGGTGGCCTCAATGCTCCCTCTCTGGTCAGCAGTGCTTGTAAAACCCCTGGTACAGCTGATGGGGTGCTCTAGGAGCCTCCCAAACCTAAAGCATTCCAGTCAACAGCAGCTTCTTCAGTCTGCTCTTTTTATCATGTAGATAAGGTTATCAAGAACTGTCCTATTAAGAATACAGTGTGTGCCAAAGCATCCTGCTTGTTTACTCAATCTCCCTGAAAATTTCAGCTGCCCCATTTTTTTTTTTTTTTTTAATACCTTCATCCCCAATCTCTTCCCTGAGCACATGACAGTGACATTGCAAGCAGCCAAATTGGGACCCACTGAATTCTGTCATGCTTGGCACTCTGTAAACAAAGGATGAGCGAGGTATAATTGTGTTTACGTTTAATTGGTTATAGTTTGTTTTCTAATATATGTAAATTAGGTATGAGTCATTAACCCTCACTTGTGCACTGCTGTATATATGGAATAATTTGAAGATGATTTTCAAAGCCTGCAGAAAGAAAACAATGTAAATAATTAAATCCATGTTCTTTCTTTTAAAGCAACTGGAAGAAAAACTGAAAGGACAGGCTGATTATGAAGAGGTTAAGAAAGAATTAAAGTAAGTGTTAAATACTTACATAATTTTTTCACAAACTCTGGTTGAACAGTGCTTGTTAAATGAAGCCACAAATCTGTGTTCTTGGAACAATAAAAAATTCAGTCAAAACCACAAAGACGAGGAAATTGGGAATATTGGCAGAAATTGCATCCAGAACCAGTGGAACTGCTATATCTGAGAGTGCTCCTTTTTGTTGCAGCAGAGGATCACAATAGCAAATAAAACACGTCCACAAAGAAAAGCCCCTGAAACTATTGTCCACAAAGGGAAAAAAGTTTCAAAATCTGTGGTGTTCTAGGTGGACCACTCTTTAAAAATCTCCAGCCAACAGCTGAGGGTGAAGTGGACCAAAAATGACATGCAGAGCGTTTGCCATGGTACCTTTGCTCTGCTCCTGCCTGCCAGTGCTCAGCATTTACCAGGTTAATGCTGGGCTTGTTTCACTGTATATTTTTGCTAATATATTGTGGTTTTAAACCAAAGCCACAAACAGCCTCTTCCTATTTCAAGGGATTTTCTTAAGAGACTTAAAAGAGCCTCATTTTAAACTATAACAAGATAAGCTGTCAGGTTCAGAAGAGAACTTTTCTGACTGGAAATATGTTTAGTGTCAAGGTTTAAATAACTGCGAGAAACTCCCATCTCTTCTTTCATCATTCTGGCATTTCTGTGTGTGTTTTAAAAAGGCTGAAATAACCCATTCCCTGGTTTAATGAGGTATTTCAGATGAGGCTGGTAGTCATGTGCTTTTGTTTACACGTCCCTGGAGAATATGGAAAGCAGATTTGGATTTGCAAGCCCCACAACTGCCCAGCCCCTGGTGCTGATTTATTCAAGCCACGCTGGCTGAGGTTCTGGTTCACCACCAGCTGCAACACACCCTGATGTAGGGGTATAATTTTCACTGGAATTAAATGAATTGACCATTTATTTGGTCATTTTACCTGATTATTACCTGGGCTCAAAATAGCATCATCATTTAGTGATTAGGGGTAAATACATCCATGTCCTCTCCTGAGTTAAGGGAACAGCTTCTGGTTTTAGCCAGTTTATGTCCTCCTGTGTAAAGCAGTGAATGGGAATAAGGCTACAACCTTCCAGCTTCTTGCATAAGATATTAAATGTAAATGTGCTGAAACAACAAATGAGTTTTGAATCCTACCTGCTTTATTGCAAAGGTTTAATACAACAGGACCAGGACTTTAAAGCCAGACTTAACGTGCCAAGAACTCAATATATTCATTGAATATACTCATTTACTTTGCATTTATACTTTAAATACAAACCCTGTATTCCTGGTGATAATACCAATATTTTAATTTTTTTTTTTTTACAACATTGACTTACATGAGGGCAGGGATGGTGAGGCAGATCAGAGAAATTGTGGCACAGGGGGCTTCATATGATGCTTCTGCTCAGGATGAACCTGCAGTGAAATAAATGGGAGATTCTGCTGGAAGTGGCCCTGGTTGGGTGCCAATAAATTAACCCTGTTTTCCCATCTGTTCCAGCTTTTATATCCCTAATTTGTGGATTGATAGCTGGCTTGTAAAGGCTCTGGTGTCCATCACCATCCTGTGGGATGGTCTGAGGGTTGAGACCCTCTGAGGATGTCTGCAGTGCTGCATCCTCCAAGCAGCTGCTTCACACCATTCCCATGCTCCATCTAATCCAGGGACTGTGCTGAGGGCTCAGAGTGCATCCCCTGGCAGTGACAGTCTGATCTGAACTGAGACTTGCTGTAAATGAGGCTGGAGAAGTCTGTTGCTGTAAATCTGCAGCCCTCACACTGAATCTTGCTGCACCTGCCTTGTGCCCTGACAGAAATGAGCTGCTTGTAACATTTGCACCTAGAGAAAAGAGATCTTGTCAGTAGAGCAGGATTAGAATGAATTTTGTAGGTGTTTTGGCACTGATATATTTTCTATAACCCTTCCTGGATGTTAGAGGCAAGCTGGGCTGAGGGTCTCAATATCACCCAACTCCTGCCCTACCTGGAGGAACTTAGCTGGGCCCATGTCAAGATCTGGGATGGGAGAATTCTTCACTTTCTGCCTTGGCTTTTGTGCCCAATGGCTTCTAAACCTATTTTTGAGATCTGAGAGCTCTCTGTGTGCCTTCAGCTCCCTCTCAAGTAGCACGACAGGGCTGACCCTGCTGCCTTTGCAGTGGGGATCAGACGAACAGAAAGTCGAGCTGTCCCAATGCACACTTTGCTTTACAGTCAGATCTTTCAAGTCTTCTTAGATGTGCAGATTCAAGTCACAAGATCATTTCTTTAAAAAGCAGGTAACTGATCTTGAGCCACAGATTGAGTCAAGATCTCATGGGCAAAGATATTCCTGGAATCCAAAGAAGAAATGTTGTGCTTCCTCATTTTCCTGAGGAGAATGTGTCTTTTGTGACACATTTGGAGAGTCGTTTTTGACATGTTTAACTTTTACATTCTTTTAAAAATGAACCTGCTGGAGTGAATATTCCTCTTAGGGCAATTAGAGGTGCCATCAGCTTGATTTTTAGTGTATTTTGTGTTTCAACTGTGTTGGAAATTACCTGTGAAATTGTCAGAAAGTTAATTCAGTTAGCAAAGAATCCCCTTCAGGTAGGCAGAGGTCAGTAGGTTTCCAGCCAAGGTTTGAATACACATTGCCAGCACCAATGTCACTGCAAACACAGCTGCTGCAAGGCTCAGGATCCTTCCTGAGGGTCCCAGCTGGCAGCAGGTGCTCAGAACCAAAATGCATCAGCCTGTGCAAGGAGAGGGATGACAGGATCAGGGCTTTAGAGGCAGATTTTGCTGTGGAGAACCAAATATAACCATAACCAGGTCCATGCTTCCAGCCATTGCCAGCCTGGTTCTGGGGCAGCACTGTGTGGTCAGGGCACCTCTCACATCTGCTCCTTTTGGGAGAGAGCAGCTTTTTCTGGTTTAGCCTCATCCAGGAGGAAGGAAGGTGTTTGGAATGCTGCTGGATTGCTCCCCATGGCAAACCCACCTGTGGTAAGTGGGGTCACAACTGCTCTGAGCTGAACTGGGATTTCCCATGGGACGTTTGCCACCTGATAATTTACTGTTCAAACTGGGTTTGAAATTCAGATGAGTCTCCTCATTTGGGCATCATGAGGATGTGCCTTAGGACTGGCTGTCCCTGCAGAGGTCATTCCCTGCAGAATTCATGGGAACAGAGACCTGGCTGGGGTTTTCCCTGGACGAGTCTCTGTGCATTTATCTCCCCCAGCACCTTGGAGTCCTGGGATGCAGAGCTGTGCCTAGAAACACTTTGGCTTTTGGAGATTTGCCTCCAGAGTCACACACCTGGGATGTCAAAGTGGTGTCAGGGTCTCTGAGAACTCGAGCCATTAATCCACATCCTGTCCCCTTGACTGGCACAAGTCCACTGATAGCACAAAAGAGTTGATTTTGCACATGGCTGAGCTGTTGTGCCCACATAGAGTCTTCACAACATCACTTTGTGCTGTGTGTGGGGTGATGGCTCCACCCTACAGCCAGGCAGGAGGTGACACTGAGTGATGCCACATAATGAAAGTGATTGCCAGAAATTTGTGGTTTCATTAATTACTGTATTTTAGGAATGCCTGTCAGAATTAACCCTGTGTGCAATGAGTGTGCACAGATGCAAGATGCATCAGGTCTCTTTCTCAGAATTACTTTTTTTCCTTTGGTTTTGCTAGGATTTTGAGTGATCTTGAATGGCCCAGAGACCTGATTTCCAGAGTGTCCCTTAATGCAGATCTAACTCTGGATTAATCCAGGGACAGGTTCAGGCAGTTAATGGGTGCCTGGCTAACTCCTCATGGCATCCAGAACTAGCTCCTGTGTCTTAATACTGAACTTCTGCCTTTTTTTCCTCTCAGTTCCCACATTTCATGGAATCACTGAATGGTTTGGGCTGGAAGGGACCTTAAAGCTCATCCAGTGCCACCCACTGCCATGGGCAGGGACACCTTCACTACCCCAGGTTACTCCCAGCTCCATCCAGCCTGGCCTTGGACACTCCAGAGATCCAGGGGCAATTCCAAAACCTTTAATACATAATCCACAGCATTTATTGCAATTTAATACATGATTAACCAGATTGTTCCTGCTCACAGAGTTCTTGGTGTTTTGCACATGACAAATGCTGTGTAAACACCATCTATATGTGTTTATGTGTTTTTCTTCACCAAATGAATGTTGTCTTTGAACAGTAAGAAGCTGAAATCATTTATTGCTTCAGTCTGAGGAAGTTCATGTCCTGCCTGCAGCAGGCTGGTTTTAAAAGAATTATCCAACAAAGTGCAGTAATAAGTCTGGATTCCTGTAAGATTCTGGTTTGCCAGATGACACAGCTCTAACTGAGAGCCTCTGAAAGGAGACATCCTCTGACTGCTCACTGTTTGTATAAAATATTGACAATGAGACTATCAGATTCTGCTCCTAATGCACTTATAAATATTTGGATCTTTCATATTTCTTAAGAAATATTGGGCCATTTTGTCTTCCCTTTGCCATAGAATGAGGGGGTTATTAAAATGAAAAACTGCCTTTTAGCCTGTAGTGCCTTGGTTGGGAGGATTATTTGTGCATATTTTCCTTGCTGGTGAGCTGGTGTATATTCTGTAAAGTGCTGTAGTGTGGTGGTGATTCCCCTGTTTTGCTGCTTTGCTACAACTTCCTCATTCCCTTCCAGCTTCACAGACAAATTTATATTGTTTCTGACAGCTTAAAATGTTATACCCTTATTAACCTTTAAATTTACACTTTAAACTGGCCTGGTGGGATTGCATATGGAATGATTTAGATGATGCTCGAGAAAATTTTCTTATCCAATAACCGGTTTGAGGAGTTATTCTGTATTCATTAGGAGATTGTGTTACTGCAAGGAAAGTTATCATCACTTGTGGTGTTGCTGGAGAACAGGACATGATAATGTTAATGCTCATTAGTGGAGTTGTTATGAAAGGGAGAAATGGAAAATAATTTCTTTTTTCTGCCTTCAACAGTATATTGAAATCCATGGAGTTTGCACCATCTGAAAGCTCTGGTACGCAGGTACTGAACTTACTTTTGTTTTCTTACTTATTCAGTAGCCCAGTTGATTAACAAAAATTTTGTCTTGCAATTCCTTGTTGTTGACATTGACAGTTTCCTGTTGATGTTGAGGCTTCTGGGTCCATCCTTGTTTTTCCTGATATTTTCTTATGTAAAAAGCTGAACTGGACTTTTTTTCTTTTTGCCTGTTAATTTCATTTAAGTGGTCAAGGACAAAGTGACATTTCAGCTGTGCTGGAGTGGGTAAAGCAGAATGGTGTGAAGTTGAGTCATTTAAAGATATTGGAGTTGTTGTACGGGCTGCACACTGTGCAAGGACTTCAGCATTTTAAAGTATTTGTTAGCCTTGAAAATTTCTTTTCACAAAAGTAAACAAACCTTGGAGCAGTGAGAAAGCTCTGCTGTTCCAGCAAATTAATCTTACTTCAGTTTAAAGGTTATGAATTAAATTCCTGTTTCTGAAATCCAAACTGAATATCGATATCCTGGGATTAATTTTCAATGGGTTTTTTAATGATCGAGGGTTGGATATTTAGGGGAGAGTAAATAGCAGGTTTCTCTGATGTTACTCTGAACAAACTGTTTCTGCTGAAATGCAGCATGTCAAGGAAATGCTTAGCTTGGGTCAGTTGACCTAGAAGGAATAATATAATCTTAACTCCTGTTTTAATCAGATTAAAAGAAGTCTACAGCTTTTAAAATGAAAGCGTGCCAGAACCATTTAAAAATAAGTAGGATTAAGAAAACATTCTGTCACACATCTCAAAATAATGCAGAATTGATGAATGATTTACAATGAAAATTAAACAGTGAATCTGTTCCATGGCTCCCACCAGAGCCCGGAGTGATTCCTGCTGCTCCGTGCCCAGCAAATTCCCTCACTGCCCTCAGAGACCAATCAAACACTTGGCCTTTTTAGTTTTTTTTCCCCTCTAAAATCATTTTGAGTGTCTGAGTGATATTCTCAATGCTTTGAGAAACAAACCTCCCCCTTTGGTTTCCTTCAGGATGCATCCAAGCCGCTGGAGGTGCTGCTGCTGGAGAAGAACCGCTCGCTGCAGTCGGAGAGCGCCACGCTGCGCATCACCAACAGCGACCTGAGCGGTAGGTCCAGCCACGTTTGGGCTCTTCTGGGTGCCTCTGCTGGCCTGTGATGGGAGGGAGGGCTGAGTGAGAGCTGAGTGTCTGAGCTCATGCATGGCAGGAGGATTGAGAAGCAACAGGAGCACTGCGTAACGCTGGATTTCCATAGTTTTATAGGCTGGATAATGAAGTGAAAGTTAGAGAGCTGTAGAGGTTGAGGAAGAGGCATTGCAGGCTGTACCAGTGTTTGAGGCTGTCTTGTGTTTTGGGAACAAATCCATCTCTTTCCCCCACACACAGTGTTATGCAAAGTGTTTGCATATAGATCACAGTCTCCCTGTCTGATACACTTGGATACACCACCAAAATCCTTTCTTCCCAGGGAAGCGTGTTTGCTGTTTGGCTTTCCTAATGTGGGCTTTTACATCTTGTGTGCACATTTTTTAAATGGCAAGTCATGGAATTTCCAGATTCTTGAATGATGGTTTTTGCAGCTGGAAGAAAGTTAAAAGTTGCCACTGGCCCTGGGATTACTGAATTCTGAGTGTTTTATGACTTTTAACTGAGCGATCTTGGTGCATCCACCTAATGGTTATTCCTTTATTCAAATTGGTTTGTTCCAAAATGTAAATGTTTGCTGCATTTGGGTTCAGTCAGGTCCAATGAGTCATATCTTGAATGAGAGACAACAGAGAGACTTGCTGTCTGTAACTGGATTTATTTAACTGTATCACTGCACTTCATGTAACTGTTCTAGTGTTAATGTCTGTAAGGGGGATTCTCCAGGCTGCAACATACAAGAAAGGTGCAAACATGAAATGCATGTTGTTTGTTTTGGGGGCCTTGTTTGGCTTAAAAATTTTCAATCATGGAAAAAAAAAATTAAAAATTAAAAAAAAAAATAACCCAACAAATGAAAACAAACCAAAAACAAACAAAACCAAAACTCCCACCGCCACTCCATTGGCCCGTGTCAATCTGCACTTTTTCCCTTTGCGGGGCAAACTTTGCATTTTTTTATCTTGGTTTTTCCCTCTTTGACCCCCCATAATGCATTATGTTTGACCTTCCTTGTAGGGTCAGCCAGGAGAAAAGGGAAAGACCAGCCTGAGAGTCAGCGTCCTGCAACCTTGCCGGCCTCCCCTCCTTCCCAGTTGCTCCGCAACGCGGGGGAGCAGGCTTCCAATACTAATGGTACACACCAGTTCTCACCAACGGGTTTAAGTCAAGACTTTTTCAGCTCATCCCTGGCGAGCCCCAGCTTACCCCTGGCCTCCACAGGAAAATTTGCACTAAACTCTCTCCTCCAGCGACAGCTAATGCAGTCCTTCTACTCCAAGGCAATGCAGGAAGCAGGAAGCACAAGCATGATTTTTCCAACAGGTCCATACAGCACAAACTCCATATCTTCCCAAAGTCCATTACAACAAAGCCCGGATGTAAATGGCATGGCCCCATCTCCCAGCCAGTCAGAAAGTGCTGGGAGCATCTCCGAAGGCGAGGAGATAGACACGGCCGAAATTGCACGTCAGGTGAAAGAGCAGTTGATCAAGCACAATATTGGACAGCGGATATTTGGACATTATGTGTTGGGACTGTCACAAGGGTCTGTGAGTGAGATCCTGGCCCGGCCAAAGCCATGGAATAAACTGACTGTGAGAGGCAAGGAGCCATTTCATAAGATGAAGCAGTTCCTGTCGGACGAGCAGAACATCCTGGCTCTTCGCAGCATCCAGGGCAGACAAAGAGGTAAGAGCTCCCCAGACCCCCTGCTCCTCTTAGCTCCAAACATTCCAAACCAGGAGCTTCTCCATCCGGGGCTGTTCGTGCGCTGCTGCTGCTGCTCTCACCCAGGTCAGGTGCCAGGTGCAGCAAGTTCAGCTCTGCAGCACTCAGGCAGGTTCGTATCTGTGCTTGTGCTTTTTTTAGCCACTGGTTGGTGCCTGTCAGCAGGAGTGAGCAGCAGGGACACTCACAGCCCTCACTTGCCAACCCCTCCGTGCCACAGCTCAGCACGGAGCCAAAAGGGTCGGCAGCTACTCGGGGTATCAGCCCTCAGAAAAACTTGGGGGTTTTTATTTGAGGTTATTTACTGAGACCAGGCTTTTGTTGTGTCTTGTGTGATTATGTTTTTTCCCCAAAGTGTTCTGACAAAATAGGGTAGGTGATGCATGAGATGAGTAATTAAAACACAATCCCAGTTTAAAGCAGCTTTGCATATTTAAGGCAGCGATTTTAAGAAGTAACATGCGTTTCATTGTGATTCATCTTAAGGCTGAGATTTACATTTAGAGAAACTGAAAAGTAAGTTGTTTACAGTCAAGAAATATTGGAAAGGACAGGCAGGGTTTTCCTAGATTTTGTTTAATTGGAAGCACACACTGTTAGATTTATAATCTGTTCTTCCTTTTGATGATTGTACTTGAGGGGATTATCTGCCCATCTTTAACCTCTTCATTTTTGGTATCTCTAGACATTTATTTATATCTGTCTAATCTCCTTTCCGAACATAGCTGTAATCTTTATTAACAAATCAGCCAGCCTTGCTTCTTCCCAAGTAGCCAGTTCCTCCTGCTCAGGGGCCAGGAGAGCTCAGGGCCAGGCTGCCAGCTCCTCATGTCACACAGCCCGTGATGTCAGAGCAACCATCCCCTGATTGTTTTGTTCTTACCAAACTTGTTTTTCAACAGAGAATCCAGGCCAGAACCTGAACAGACTATTTCAGGAAGTACCGAAACGAAGAAATGGGGCTGAAGGTACGTCACAGGCAGGTGTTTTTCTTTGCAGTCAATCCCTAGGAAGTGGAGTGTGCTTTAGCTGTGTGTTTCCTTAAAACTGTGCAGTTTGATTCTGGCCTGGAATCTGATAGAAAAACAGACAGTAAGTATAAAACAAACCATGGGTTAGATGAACACTTTGCTTTTTCTAATTCTGCTGCTGCTGTACTAACGTAATCCTGTTTGGATAGTTCTTCCACCCCCATCCCCCCTGCAAAACAGATAGAGAGAGAAGTGATGGAAGTGGCTTTATAAAGTCATCAGATCTATTGAAATGCTCTCTTTGCTATTTTTGTGGTTTTGGAGGGAGAAAGTTGCACAGTTATAACATCAATTGCATACTGCTTCTGCTCTAGGCTTACTTCTTTCTTCTCATGGGGCTTATGCTGACAAATTCCACTTTAATACACTGCTAAATTAGTGTCACGCTTAGTTCAGTATTATATATGAAAAAGGCAACAAGATAAGTGAACATTAGATCCATAAATTACCACTAAACAGGAAGTCTGCACTTTTTTGTTCTAGATTAGTTCCAGAAATTTTCTTTTAGTGAGACCAGAAAGAAGGAAAAACAAAGGCAGGTACATCAGAAGTCTGTAGTTATTTTGACTCCAGTCACAAATTACCTCAATTGCTTACAAACAATAATCTCTTAATGGAAAGTGCAGTTAAGTGCAGTAGCACTCACAGTTTTCCCTCCTTTTCTTCCCCTTAGAGGTTAAAAAACAAAAAACAAAACAAAAAAAAAAGAAGCAAAACCAAACAACCAAGTAATAACTCTTAACTATAACTCTTAACTGGAGAGTACTTCAAATGGTATCTGCATTTAAATTACTCTTTCTCTTAATGTATTAACCTCTAGAAAGTTAAAAATTATTTTTATCTAGTTACTTTTTAATTCTGTTTTGGGCTGAATGTATACTCATCTTACTTTGCCTAGCAGCTGATGCCATTTTTAAGTTGATTCCTGGGCTTATTTTTTTAGCTTTCTTCCTTTCCCCTCCAGTTCTTTTTCCTTTCTGTTTCCTCTTCCCCTCAAAAAAAAAAAAAAAAAAAAAAGAAAAAAAGAAAAAGAAAGAAAAGGAAAAAAGAATAACTCTATATATGTTACCATAGAAAAGGAATATATGACCACCTAGTTCTTCCTCTGGTGTTCTCACCATTCTGGGGCAGCTAGAGACAGGCACAACGAGGATATTTTGCTTTTATTATATTAAGTACTTTTTTTATGTGATGTAAATGTTAGTAAAGGTCCTGTGCAAGTTGTCCTCAGGTTGTGCTGGCCATGTATGACATCCAGTGTGTGTTTGTGTTACAAAAACAGCCAAATAAGAGTTTTCCTGGTGTCATTAGTTGTGTTTTCCTCCCCAGGTAACATAACCACACGAATCCGAACCGCAGAGTCTGGCTCTGATGAAGCCATCAAATCCATCCTCGAACAAGCCAAAAGGGAGCTGCAAGTACAGAAAACAGGTACAGCCTCATTTTGTCTCTGCCTGCTTTTACTGCAGAATTTAATTAAAACAATTGCCATGAGCTTTCTGGTCAGTTAATTATATTCTTAAAAGATTCAGCGTAGGTTTGAGGAGTTTTTTGGAGATTTTTATTGTTATTTAGCGGAGTTGTTTCTGCCTCTGAGACGTCCCAAGTTAGGGTCACACAGGGCGTGGTGGGGTCTCTGCTGTGCCCTGCTCCCTGTGGGATTTCTGAACACCTTTATCCCTGTGATAAAGAGAGCTCTGAGCTCCTGGCTGCCCTCCAGGCCTGCAGGAGACACTGAGAGGAACCTTCAGAATCCTTTCCTCTCCCAGTTTGCTCCTTGGGAAGGGAACAGCTCCTGCTTTCTCTTCTCTTCTGTCTCACTCAGGCCCCAGGGACACAACTGCATGGGAGAGGGGCTGGATGGATTTGTTGGGGTGAAGGTCACAGTCCAGGCAGCAATTACCAGTCCCAGCAATTACCATGGTACATCCTGTACTCATATAGGCACACTCAGTCCTGACTCTTAGATGATTTTATTTTTGGTTACAGAACGTATTCAGTGAATGAGCTGGCAAATCCAAAACACATTCCCTTTCCCAAAAAATCCCTCTTAGCCTGAGATAAGTCTAATTTTTCATTATATGCTGTCATGTAATTAACATTTCTGTCTAGTCCGTGGCCCTCTCAGCTTTAAGAGTTCCCAGTAGTGCTATTGGGCTGAAGTAGAAATTACTGTACAATACTTCTGTTTCATTTTTTAAAGTAAATACTGGTTTACAGTTTTGGATAGTTGTCTTTCAAATGAAAACTAAGTTAATCTCATGGCAGAGTATAAAACACTAGTTAGTATATGATCTAAATAATATGACTTTATGCAGGAAATTATTACATAGAGAAAAATATGGGCTTTGTGCAGGAAACTGCAAGAATGTTACTTAGTAGCATGTTTCATCTGAGAGTCTCAGACTTCCTTTCAAATATTAATTTGGCCTCAAAACTCCCTGTGAAACCAGCAGATAAAACAGCAGAGATAGTCTCACTGTCTTTTTTTCCTATTTCTTAGCTTTTCATGTATTTTACAGTGTGTGACAGGAAGGAATGTGGGGAGACATTCAGAAATGCATTCAGATGATCTTTAGTATTACTGGAGCAATACACAGCATGTTGGAAACCTTAATTCACTTTGGGGCCACTCCTTGCAGTGTGGGGTTCTCTGCTCCCACCTGGTGCCTCACTTTGCCTGTTCTCTGCAGAGCAGCTTTCAGAGGAGCTGGTTTCCAAGCACTGGGGACCTCAGTGGAGACTGAAATAGAAGCAGATGCCATTGCAAAACCTCCTGGCTCTGCAGAAATAATTCCCCACCCACGTTCCAGTCTCTGCTCATCCCCAACTGCTGCAGCACAGCCACCCAAATCCTGGTTCCCCACTGGAATGCTGCATTTGGGGGTTATCTCTGCTGAAAGCACCTGTGACTCCATCCTAGAGCTTCAGATAAAGGAGAGGGTGATGGCCAGGTGTCAGCCTGGCTCTGGTAGAGCTGTTTATTTCAGTGGTGGGACTATGGTACAAGAAAACAGGAAGCAGGAGCATATTTAGATTGTCAAGTGAAATAATGATGATCATCTCTTCCTTAAGTTCTGTCTTTGTTGTAATTTGTGTGTTGTGTTTTTGAAGTTAAAAGGTCTCACCTTATTTATACTGTAATAGTCTGTCCAGGTGAATGCAGCTGTGTTCAGTTCTGAGTGCGTGTTAAATTCATTTGTGGAGAAAAGAGTGAAGTGAGAGGTTAAATAACTTTGTAAATGCAGCTATAAAATGTTATTGACCACGTGGGGGTGGGGGAAGAAGAAGTGAAGGGTTGATTTTCAAAGGCATTTATTTGAAAATTTTTACAATGGTGGAAGGGCAAGTGATCCCAGACTTGTGCAGCTGAGTCTGTGCGTGCAAACATCCAGCACTGGCAACTCTCAAAATTTTCCAGTGAAGGACTTTGGAAATCTTACATTATTTTGAAAAGTGCAAATCTTTGCTTAGTGAAAACTCCTCCCTCCCATCCAGAAATGTATTTCAGCCCCGTTTTGGTTTTGTTTTGGTTTTTTTTTTCCCTGTCAGGGAAATGTTTACAGTAGCACGTGTTGAATATAAAGCATTTTCCTCTGTTGCATTTAGTCTTTTGGTTGTTTTTCATAGCTGAGCCGGCTCAGCCGCCTTCTGCCTCTAGCAGTGGCAATTCTGATGATGCAATTCGATCCATTCTGCAACAAGCCCGACGGGAAATGGAGGCACAGCAGGCTGCCCTTGAACCTGCCTTAAAAACACCACCTCTATCTCAAGCTGACATTTCTATCCTGTCCCCCAAACTAGTGTCTACACCTGCAATGTCTTCGGTTTCCAGCTATTCTCCTTTGGCCATATCCCTGAAGAAACATCCATCTGTCACTGATTCCAGTATCTCTGCATTGCAGAACCTCTCTGGGCTCAAAAAGGAGCCTCAGGAGGCACCTGTTTTAGAGCTTCATGGAATAAGTGATTCTGCCCAGGGTATGTTGAGGCATGTTAAAAATGAGTTGGGACGTGGTGGTGTTTGGAAGGACCATTGGTGGAATACTGTGCAGCATGAGAGAAGAAATGCAGCTCTTCCTGAAGATATAAAAGTTGAGGAAGCCAGTGGTGGAAAAGAAAAGGTCAGCAATCAGACTAGGCCAGATCGTAGCCAGCTCCAAGGACCGTCTTCTTCCGAGTATTGGAAAGAGTGGCCAAACGCGGAATCTCCGTACTCGCAGAGTTCTGAATTGAGCATGACTGGGGCGAGTCGCAGTGAGACACCACAGAATAGCCCCCTCCCTTCATCCCCTATCGTGTCCTTGTCCAAGCCATCCAAACCTTCGGTTCCTCCACTGACACCCGAGCAGTATGAGATTTATATGTACCAGGAGGTGGATACCATAGAGCTAACGCGGCAGGTCAAGGAAAAGCTAGCAAAGAATGGCATCTGCCAAAGGATCTTTGGGGAAAAGGTAAAGAAGTGGTTCTCTCTTGTTTCACCAGTGTTGTGATTGTGCCCTCTGCTCCTTACAGAGCCAGAGGAGTCTTGTGGAAAAATGGTTTTTGCTCCGTGTGTGAAGTATTTCAAAACTTACCAAGTGTTAGTTTCCCTCTGTGGTAGGAATTGCAAGGGTTTTTATACAGGGATTGGCTTCAGCCACTTGGAATTAGGAATGGGGCCCTGAGTTTAGAAAACTTGAAAGCTGAAGCAAACGTTGCTGAGACTCAATATTTCATGCTTAATGTAATGAATTCGTGGAATATTTGAGTAATGCCATTGTCATGACTGGAGAGTCTTAACTTTGTTATAAGCAAAGATTATGGACACAAGAGCATTTTTCCTCTTTCATTATTATTTGGAAATGTGCACAAGGGCATTAAAACAAACACATGAAAAATCCCCTAACTCTCCTTAGTCTGAAGTCAGGAATTCCAAATAATTTCTAATACCTGGTGCTCAGTACCTCAGTGTGCTCTGAGATGTTTTAGAGCAATGTTTGATTACAGATAAGGCTCCCTGAAGTTCTCACGTTGTGAGCCCTAAGCACTGAGCACGTGGGATTTTGAGGGTCCCTAACCACCAGAAAACCCCTCCCAGGCTGTAAAAAGTGTTGGACATTTGTTGTTTCTTCTCCCTATAAAGAATTGAATCAATATAAAAGTGTAACAGGAGCTGGCATTGCACTATTACCTTCTCACTAAGATGTGAAATGAAAAGTCTGACCTCTCAGGGTCATTAAAGATCCCATGGCAGCTTTCATTAAGTATGATTTTTAACTCTTGTTCCTGTGCTGAATACCAGGCAAGTAATTGCATTCTGCCTGTCTGAAATTCTCCCCACCCCCCCACATTCAGCTGTATTCTTAAATATTTACTTATGTGGAGCAGCCGCCTGCTACAGGTGAAAACACACATCGTTATAATTCATCCCCCAAAAATCAACCAAATATAGGCCTACTCTCAAAAGTCCCAATTATTTTTGTTTGAGAACAAAATACATGCCAGTCATTGCCTGTTTCATCTGCCTGTGTGTGCCTGGACTCGGTGTTTTTCCTGTTAAAACTGATGAAACTGTTTGACACAAAATATGAAAAGCATGCAAATCCCTCACCAGGCTGCTGCCACCCAGATCCTACAGGAAAAACCCACCTTCCTTCAGAAGGCAACACGGCAGGAAGAAAAGCATTTCCACCTAAATATCCACAGAGAGCAGTTTTTATAATTGTCCAATTTTTACAGCTTTTATAATTGTCCATATACAAACAATTTGAGCGATACAGTAAAGGAAACCAAAATGATTTAAATTCCCCCCATTTCCACTGCCAGTGTGTTAACGTGCCATTCTTGGTTGCTTCACTTCAGGTATTGGGGCTGTCCCAAGGAAGTGTCAGTGACATGCTCTCCAGGCCAAAGCCATGGAGCAAATTGACCCAAAAAGGCCGAGAACCATTTATTCGTATGCAGCTCTGGTTGAATGGTGAGCTGGGACAGTGTGTCCTGCCTGCACAAGGGCAGCAACAAGGACAAGGTAATTAAAATTCCACTATGTTGTTTGAGTTGAGGAGGAGGAGATTTTTTTTTTTTCTTTTTCTATTTTCTGTATTTTTTAAATTTTTTTTTAAATTTGCAGTAAGCCAGCCTTGCACCAGTGCTGGTCCAGGCGTTATGGAAGTGGCACCATCCCACCCTGGCAGCCCGGCCAGTCCCTAAGGGGACGTGCTGGGAATGTTTATGAACGTTTATGTGTAATTGATAAGCAGCAGTTATCAAGTTCCTCATTAGGGTGATATTATCTAGGCATGAATATGACACACAAGCCCAAAAATTTTGGCCAAAGAGCTGGAAAATGTTGTGCGCTGTTTCCTAGGGTTGCACAGGGGATTTGGATTGTTCCAGGGGAGAATATCGATTGCTGTCTCAGGAGGTGAGCTGGAAAACTGAGCTTTAAAGGGGGAATGCTGGGTTGCAATGACACTTTTATTGTGGCTGTCTCTTCCCCTAGTACCTATTGACACAGAACAGCCAGGCTGGAGCCTGGCCTGGCTGCACCTTTCTGTGCCATGAGTTAACTGAGCAGCGAGCCCTTGCCGAGATCAGCACTTTGCTATTTGTTGAGCCTGCTTACTGTTTAGTTTGTGGTTTGGCATCTCCTTTTATTGTTCCCTGATTTTCCTCTCCTCTCTTATCTAGTCCTTCACTCTGTGACATCATTACAGGATTCCCTACAGCAGGGATGTGCAAGCTCAGGTAATCAGCTGGTTTCAATGATTTGCTCTGAAATAATTCTCTGTGCTTTTGTTGCGTTTGCTTTGATGCTGAGAGGTTTCTCACATTTTGTTGTATCATACAGGAGTCCCTTCAGTTTTTTTTATTAATGCAGTTAATTCCTCCTTCTCTCCTTGTTGCTATGGCAGATGTAGGGAGCACACATATTTAGCTGCGTATATTAGGTAAAGAGACTCTGTCTGATCTTAGAGATCATTGGCTCTGTAAGGGTTTTTTTTTTTCCCATAGTTCAGCTTATCAATGTGACATGTGACAATGGCTGTAAAACAAGCCCTTGGTTTGTAATGTGATCCACATACTGCAGCTGCCTCACTTGCTGGTAGGTTTTTTTCCACTCTCCTTTGCACAAAATCTGCTTTGTTAATCCAAAGGTGGGGAACAGACCACGTTGCGTCTGTTTCAAGCTTCATTAAATATTCCCAGCTGACCTTGTTTTTTTCTCCTTTTCATTTTCAAAAAATAAAAATAAATAAAAAAGCAGATGCAGCAAAGCTGAGTGTCAGGCAAGTGAGTGGCTGAAGGCTTTAGAGATGGTCACAGGATAGGAGGGAGGCTGGGACAGGAGAGAACAGCTGTGTTCCTGCTGTTAGATACCAAACTCTACCCACACAGCCTCTTACCAATGAAATGCTTCACTGACGTAAAACACTCCAGAAAAATACCCGTGCCCTGCTCTGTGCTTACAGCCAGTGCCCTGTGCTGGAGAACTGCTGCATTTCAGGGCACAGACAGGGAAGGGTTGTGCTCTTCTTCCACCTTTCTGCTATTCTGAAATACTCCTATTTTTCTGCGACTTGCTGGCTTTACTCTAAATATCCCAGCTAAAGTGTTTTTTTTCTCTCTAGTGGGGAAACTATTTTGCATTCTAAAAGATTTTACTTGAAGAAAATTCGTGATGATATTCAGTCCACGTTTTTCTTAAGGAGAACAGTTGAAAATAAATACATAAAAGAAAGGAAAAAAAAATGCCCCCAGTAAAAACAAGCCATGAAAACAAAACCAAAATGGGAGAAAATTATTTGCAATCATAGGGCTATTGTTACTTATAGCCAAGCATTTAGGGAACATGGAAATTTCCTGTGATGGTTCATTAAAAACATGCCATTGAGTACTTTTTTTGTGGCATCAATGCCGTGCAAGAGTGTCACAGTTACAAACACCTGAGACAGCGTGGAAAATATGAGTAATTAATTGTAGCCATTTTAGGGGGAATTTGAAATCAGAGGAGCTGGGAAATGCTGCATTGTTATTGCTAATCTTCATATTTATGACTAGCTCTAATTATAAAAGATGGAAAGACAAGCCCATAGTATTAAAATCCAGCCACCCTCTGGATTCCCGGGGGGATCGCTGGGAGCTGAAAGTGATTTCCTTCAGGAAGTTCAGTTTTGCTGCTGGGATATTTTGTTCCCTCCCACACTCCCAGTGTCATTTGTCAGTTCCTGCCCTTGAGCTAATATTTTGTGAGGTGACACGTTCCTATCAGCTAATAAAATCATGTTATTGATGATTGTCCTCCTTCATTCCTTAAAGCCGACTTACAAATGAGAAAATGGGCTCGTGCCCTTTTCTACCTCCTCTCGGAGGATTAAAAATAGAATTGTTGTACAAAATGTTCTTTTCTTGGTGCCTTTCTCTGTGTGAAGGCATAAGGAAGGTTGTGACACCAGGCAGAACAAAAGAGCAGAATACCAAGTTATTTGAATGAGGAAGGGCAGTTTGGTAATTTCCTTTTATTAGCAGCTGTTCTGTAATTAAAAATGCAGCAAACAGTTTGGAAAAGGTAATAATAATTATGCATTTGTGAAAGATCCATCACTCCAGGGCAGGGAGGAAAAAAAGAGAGAGAGAGGGAGAGAGAGAACTCCAATTTTCTGGTCTTCTGAGACATTTCCCAGGAAAATCAAGGCAGAGAAGGTTGCATACTTGTAATTTTAAAACAGAAATTAATCAGAACAATTTTGAAACGAGGAAAGGTCTGGAGCCTTTTCCGTGTAATATAATTGGCTGGGAACTTGTTGAATGCATGAAGGGAAAGAAGTGAAATTAAACTAATACACTCAGTGGCTCCTGAGTGCTTTGCCAAGAAGGTCTTCAGTGTACAGAGTGTCAACATGCATAGTAACGACTCAAACTTTCATTAGCTGGGAGTATTTTCATTACTGTTTGGCTCTATTCTATCAAACTAGCAAAATTTTCTGGATTTCTGGCCCAGTTAGTTACACTTCTACATCATGAAGTTTTGATTAACACCTCATTCATGAAAATCTCACCTTTTGTCCAGTAATTTTCCATTTTCACGTGTAGACAGATGGGCCCATCAGTGTTTCATATAATGAATGGATGAACATATATATATTTTATATATTTATATATATGTTGAGATTGCAAAGGGAATCCAAGCTTGGTTTTCTTCTTTGGAAGCTGTAATAATGGATTTTATAAAAAACAGCCTATACCAAAATGACAGCCAGGTACATACCTGTATTTTCTCCCTGTGAGCTTTCCTCAAGGCTTGGTGATTTTATGCAAGTTTCAGGGAAAACCTTTTACACAAAAATGGTGTCTATACCCTAGGTGGTCAAAAATAGTATTGCTGTGCCTTTTCTAACATTTTTTCTGTGTATTTCTTTCCACCTAAATGCTCTAATGCCCTTGGGTAAATCTGCCTTTTTAATGATTTATGTGTCAAAAGCATGGACCAAATCACATGGAAAAAAAAGTTGAATTAGTGTCACCCAACTGCATCAGCATTTTTTCCTGATGAATTTGGCCCTTATTTAGTTGCATTACTGCTGATGGGAGCCAGGGTGAGTTTGAACCGTTGCCATGTGCCAGGAGAAGGCTCAGATATTTCTCTAAATACTTGTACTGTGCACAGCTTTTATTAGTTGGTTTTATTTTGGGGGTTTGTGCTGCGTATCTGTAGGAGATTGAGACAGAGTTGCCTTTTTGGTGCTGTTGGTTCCGTCCGTGGCTGCTCTCAGGAAAGCTGAATTTTTACATTCACTTTTTTTCTTTATCCTCTGTGAAGGACATAAACTCTGTCTATACTACATTAAAGGCTTGCAAATACTCAGTGGGAGGAAGACGTGCCTTTTTGGTGTGTGTTTCTGTAAGGGTCGTCTTATGACCTAATGTGGAAATCTTCATTTGCCGATACAGCTGCGGGTGATCTCAGGGGATTTTGAATTTCCCTTTTGTTTGTCTTCCTTTCTGGGTATCATCCATCATTCCTAACCTCATGCTGCTTAGCAATAGTAACACTCATGGGAGTTGAAGAAAGGATTATAGCAGCATAAAACGGGGAGCTAATTAGAGCTTGTTTCAAAATCAGAATCTAGCTTGAGATAATTGCGTATTATCTGGTGATTTGAAAACCCGAGATCTACTGTATTTAGATCAACTAAAATATGCATAAAAGCTTTCTTTTCAAAATAACAACGGGGAGATTACTTCTTATCATCCCTTGGGAACACAAATCAGAAAAACCTCAGGATGATTTTGTGTTGTTATGATATTAACAGAGAGATCGGGCTGTGATGGCAGAGCCAGGTATCCATTGTATTTTCATTTATGTAATACAGAATTCCTGTAACATTGGCCAGTACAGAAGCTGCTGAGTGGGCAGGTAGTTAACTGTGTGCTGGGTGGATATTCCCATTTTCCTGGTACCAGGAGAATTCTGTCACATTGGAGAAACTAAGTAGGGAGAGAGCGTGTTTCAGGCTGGGAGCCCAAATTTGGGAATACCATCCTGATGTACTTCTGGGAACAGCTCAGTAGCCTTGTGGTGGCAAAGTAGAAGCCACCTCCTTATGTTTTACCATCTTTTCTTGCATTGTTCTGGTTTGTTTGGGTGGGCAGAGCTGTGCAGTGGTGCTCCAGAGCACAGTTGGGATTAGCACAGGGAAAGCTGAATCCTTTCACTGTGACATCACCAAAGTGATTGGTGCAGTGATGCTGACAGACCTTCCCAAATTGGAGCTGGGTTTTGTTGTTGAATCAAAAAAAAAAAAAAGAAGAGAAAGATGGTTTTGCAGTCATTTGCTGGCATTCCAGGTTAATAAAAATGTACGACATGAAATGTTTGTGGTTAATGTAGTCTGTGAAATGGAAGAGAAGGGAGATCACATGGCTCAGACAGCAGACTGCAGGAATTCCTTGCAGAGATGTTTTGTGTTTGATGACCAATTACTGAGTCTTGGACTTGGGAAAGTTGTGGCCTTTTGTGCTAGGTGCAAATTTGGTTTTAAAGTTCAGAGCTGAACTGCTATGTCAGTCAAAGAGTTACCTTTGTGCTTATCCCTGGAGCACCCTGGCACATCCTGGTGAGTTTCCACATTCTTTCTGTGTGGTTTGGGATTGGGCTCAGGAGCAGTTGTCTGTGGCTGTGTTGATTTCAGACCATAGGGTATCAGTTGGTTCCTCATAAGGGCAGCTGTTGTAGTCTGTCTGTAACGTGTGTGATCATCTTCTGTGCCACTTCCCTGACATTTGGACCATGAGAAGCTTCCTGGAAGCCTTTCTGGTATCAATAAAACCAGGAGAATTGCTGTCAAGGCACCTCACTGGGACCTGGGAATGCAGCATGAAGTCAGTCAGTGCCTCAAGTTGATTCTGAACACAACATTGGCTCCAAATCCTGGCCATCAGCTGGGCATTCCTGCTTCCTGCTGAGACCTGTCCTGCCCAGGCTGCCTCTCACAGCCCTGCTCCTTTTCCATCAGTGATGTTTGCAAATAGTATTTATGGAGAAATTCCTTTCCTGGTTGTGTTATTCTCTTGAACCACCCAGTGGTTAAATTTGCAGAAGACAACTCAGTCCTTACTGTGGTCACAGCTTTGCTGTGAAAAGGGCTAAAGGGCTTTTAAAAGGGCTAAAAGAAAACACAAAATCAGGGAGTGAGTGCTGTTTTCTAGGCTGATATTCCTTGTGAGTATTAAGTCTGATACTTCTAGGCTGTGAAAAGGGCTAAAGGGCTTTTAGAAGGGCTAAAATAAAACACCAAATCAGGGAGTGAACACTACTTTCTAGGCTGATATTCCTTGTGACTCAATTACAATGTTCCTGTTAATACAGCAAAGAGGAGACCTGTGCTGGATTCTGAGAGCAAATTTAATTCACTCCTAAGTGCAGTTATGGACTCCTGGCATTTGTTTTAGAGAAGTTACCCAGTCAGGTCACAGCTAGGTTTTATTTCTGTGGTTAATTTGGGAATGTGGGTCCTTGACACTCACTCCCCCTTAGTGAGAGATCCCCAAGCAAGGAGCTCAAGTGTGGCTCTGCAGCGGCACTGAGCCAGGCACAGCAATGCCTTATCCTTAAAGTCTTTCTTTTCAAAGAGCAGAATTAATAGATGAAGATGTTTTTTAAGCTGTGTGAAAAAAAAAGAAACTTTCCTGACCATTATCGCCTCAGGCTTCTCAGGTAGTTCACAGAGTAGCAGTTAGCATGAGAGCTGCTAAAAAGGAGATGTAGTTAGGGAGAGAAACCATGGCCATTGAGTAGTCGAGCTCTGTAAATTCCACTGTTGTTAATTTCATTACTTATTACTTCACTTCATTAATTACCAGCATTTTCCTTCCCCTCTGCGTGCGCATTCAGAGACGCGCGGCCTACCCTGGGGAGGGGCCCTCACCCCCTCCCCGCTGCCAGCCTCAACCCACAGAGGGGCTGGGTGGAAAACGAGGAGCTGAGAGATTGGAAAAGCAAATTCCAGCCCAACTGGAGCAGCACAGACACCCAGAGAGGCCGGGGCTCTGCAGCTCCAGGCAGGGTCAGGAGCCGCGGTGACGGCCGGGCCCTGTCCCCCCTGGGCTGGCAGCTGCACAAGAGCTTGGAAAGGCACTTCTCCAAAGGGAGCAGATGATTTTCTGGTGGGGATAGAAGACTCTGGCAGCTGGCAGAAGTTCATGTTGGTCTTTTGGCTGCTGGTGGTGAAAGGAGGGGGGCTGCAGGTCCAGCCCTGTGGCCATCGGTGGGGTGGAGATGGCCACGGTACCCTCGGCCCTCCCTGGGCAACAGCCCAGCTGCTGCTCAGCAAATTACCAAATGCTCCTCCACTGGATGAAAATTACCTTGCTTTCAATTCAAAGAACAGATAATGGGCTATTTTCTTCCCAAAATACTGGGAGAAAGGTGTGTGAGCACCAAATGTGCGGGTTTTTATTTCCATCTTCTAATGGGGATGGAAATCCTCACCCAGCAGCTCTGAAACAGGGAAATAAACAGCCTGTTCTGATTGGAGAGTTACATATTGCTTGATAGCAAATCATTCCCAAGGTGAAAAAAAAGAATATTACCAGAAAATTAATGTCTTCTAAGTTACCTTCCAGCCTGTCCTTTACATTAGGGTGTGAGAGGAACTTAGGAATTTGTCTCACCTCATTTAATGCATGTAGGGTTGTAGGGTTTTTTAACTTGCCAGCAACCTTCCAGAGAAACAGCAAATGAAATAATCCAGTGATTATTTTACATCTGATGAGAAATGCAACTTGCATTGAAAACAAAGCAAAGTGGATTTGAGATCAAATTTAAATAAAAGTGAAAAGAGAAAGACAGCCAATTAAAAAGCCAATAAAAGGAGAAAATACAATTACAACAAGAAAGGTAAAAAGGCCTGATAGTACATGTTCAGTATTTATATTTGTCAAAGTTATTGCTGATGGTAACTTGTCACAGAATCACAGAATGATTTTGGTTGGGAGGGACCTTAAAGCCCATCCAGTCCCACCCCTGCCATGGCAGGGACACCTCCCACTATCCCAGGTTGCTCCAAGCCCCATCCAACCTGACCTGGAGCATTTCCAGGGATGCAGGGGCAGCCACAGCTGCTCTGAGCACCCTGTGCCAGGGCCTGCCCACCCTCACAGGGAACAATTCCTCCCCAGTATCCCATCCATCCCTGCCCTCTGGCATTGGAAAACCTTTTCCCTGTGTCCTGTCCCTCCATGCCCTTGTCAAAGTATCCCTCTCTGTTTTCTGGCATGAGCTGGTCCTTTCTGAGAGCCATCTGAGCCATCTCCCCTTTTCTTGCTGCTTCCCAAGGGATGCTGGGATGGTTCCCCACACCAAGGAGGTGTGAGATGGACCACGGTGTAACCACAGCTGTGGTTAGTGTTTGTTTCTCTGGTTTACCCCTCTGGAACTCGGGTCCTAAAAATAGTACAAGTTTGAACTGGCAGATGTTTCATTTGTCCTTTATGAGAGGACCAAAATTAGCCTCTCATTTGGCACCTAAATAAAGCAACTTAACTGCCTTTATGCGAACTTTGCAATTACTGTCTATTGAAGTTGCAACATTTTGTTGTGTTTGATGGGGAAGGGCATTATATAAGCAACAGCAGCACCTAAAAAGCCACCAGACCTTGAAAGAGAGAGGACAAATATGAACCAGCCCAACTGGGTTTTCTAGGGGGGACTGATTGGGATGATTGGTTGTTGTTTTTTGTTTTTTTGTTGTTTTTTTTTACTTTTTTTGATCCAAGACAGGTGTTTTCCCTAATGAAGGTTTCATTAAATAAAAAGAAAGAAAAAGGCAAAAGTACCTTGGAAATGCTCTGAGAGCTGTCTATTGTAAAGGTAAAAAACATTAATAAAAGGACAGCAATGGTTTCTGTAATTTTCAGAGAAAAATCTGCACAGAATGCCTGAAGCTGGGTTAGCAGTGGGACTCCCCAGGGGCAACAGAAAGATGTTATAATCAATTACCACATCATAACACTGATGTATGATAATTACTGAGTGTTCCTCCTGAGATAGTGCAGCATTTGGCTGGGATGCAGCTCTTTCATGGTCCACTGCCTGATTAATATGCAAATAATAGGCTGATTGCATGATGAATGCAGAAAATGAGTTCGCTGATAACGTGAGCACCGAAGCGGGAAGATGATAAATTACTTTTACTGACTGTCCTACATTAAGTACCCTTTCTCAACAATTTTATCACAAATTAAGTAAAGCAGTATGGAGAGATTATGAGGATGTGTAAAATAATGTACCTTAATAGCTTTTATAATATTGTTGCGTGCAATGTAAATGTCATTTTGTTTCAGCACTTTCCCCAGCACTCCTCCAAAAAAGGAGGGTCTGGAGTGCAGGGACTCTGTGCTGATGGTGGGAGAAGGAAAGGAAAAAGGAAAGGGAAAGGGGAAAGGGAAGGAAAGGAGGAGGGAGGGCAGTCATTAGCCTGGGATCCATCCCATGTGGACATTGCCTGTGGCAAGGGAATGTCCACACTGTTTAGTGGGGGAGATCTCTCTAAATGCAGTGCACAGTGCACATATGCATCCTGCTGCAGCCTCTGCTCCAGAGCAGGCACGAGGTTCAAATCTCAGAGGAGGGTGTGGAAATACCTTCACACTCAGGCTCCTGACACAGGAGGACAACAAACAGTCATAAAATTGGTGCCACGTTCAAGCAAGTTGGTTTAACACACCAAATCACAAGGTCAGCAAGTCAGCAAAGGCACCATAAAATGCAGCAGAATCTCCTCATGGAGGCTCTCCCTCTGTTTTCCAAAAGGTATTGTGCACACGTTTGTCTTGATTATACTAAAAATATAACACTGTGGGGTTGTGGCATCTTGATTGATTGCTTCCATGACATATTTGTTTTAGCATTCAGAAAATCCTTAATAAAGCGTCTGCACACAAGCTGGTTTAATAATAAGGTTATTGAAAATATTTTCTAGCAGTTATTTCTAAATATTGATTTCTAGCTAAGTTACAGAGAAACAGAAAAATCTGAATATTAAGTAAATGTTGGCAGAGTAGAGCAATGTCTTTTAAAACAGCCATGATTCTACCATTAATCACCTAATTTAAACTAAAGTGTATTTTTAGAAAGGGTATTTTTATTGGTTAACAGTCATCTCTAAAACCAAAAAATCATAATTCACTTTTCAATGCCAAGATCCCACTTCTTGCTCAGGAATCACAGAATCATGGGATAATTTGGTGCTGTTGGCCTGACCTAGGCATTGCTGTGATGTTTTCAACTGTGTGCCTAAATCTAGCTAAAAATTCTTATGTTTCCCCCTTTTTATTTTTCTGTGTTTTGTTGTAAAGTAGCTTAGTGTTACAGAGGCCTCATCTTCCCCCCAGGCTATTGCAAAAAATGTCCTTTAATTCTTCTCCTCTGAGGGTTTCTCCTGGGGTCTTGTTGTGTCAGGGCTTGGTGTGTCTGCTCCAAAGTCAGATCTCAGGACAAATTCCCCTGGCACTGACTGACTCCAGTTGTATCTTCCTGCACAAGATTCCAGACATCCTTCAGAGGAATCTGTGCTCCCCATTCCTCCTAACTCAGTGGAAGTCTGATGGTTTCACTTTATGTAGCATTAAAATATGTCTTGGTGTAGCTTTGGGCTCAACACTGGGATTTCTTAGAGGCGTTTGTGGCTGCAGGTTTGTTGAAGGGAGAATTGGTTGCCCAACTTCTCCAAGTTTTAAACATCCAGCTGTAAATCTCTCCTCATGAGTCCATCACCAGCTCCCATCTTACATGAGTCTTTTCTCAACTTCATCTGGTTTCTCCAGCTCCTTCTGCTTCCCAGAGCTGAAAACACATTTTTCTAATAGAGGCACAAAGCTAAAACAATTATTGAAAATACAACTTAAATTGCAGCAGTCCTTCAGCAGTATTCAAAAGCAGGTTTTTTCAGGTAATTCTAACATCCACCCTGATTATTCAGTTTTATGTCCTCCTGACACTTAACATAGATGCAGAGTGGGAACTTTTATTTTTAAATTGCCCCAGTAATTGCAGAGTTAACCCAGGCTGGTCCTCCCCTTTCCGTGCAGACACACACACACATCTGCACACTTTCCTAAAGGGGTTTTTCCTTTGATCCCTCCCCCCCCATCCACATAAAATTTCCCTCTGAGCCAAGACCCAAAATAACATTTTCCCCAAAGTTACAACATTTATGAAGCAAACAAACAAATTCTCCACAGTCAGAGTGGTGGCAACTCCAGCGAGTGCTCACAACTCCAACTGCACCAACCTACATCTTTGACATCATTAGAGATGCAAACTGCAGGGAGCTTTGTGCACTCCCTACACAGAACTGGGGGAGTTTATAACTGCAGGGAGGATCATATTTTCATGAGCCACATCAATTTGCAAATTGTGACTAGGCAAGGTTCACTCACTCAGAGTAAATCCACCAAAAGCACTACCTGGGAGAAGGCACTTGCACGGGTATTTTCTTTAATTAGTCAGAAGAGGGATGTGTTGCAGTGCTCTCCCACAAGTGCTGCTCAGCTTTATTACCTAGTTCAGGCTTGTGCTGCACCCACTGTAAGTGAGGAGAGTTGCTGTTATGGTGCTTTAAAAGATTAACTTTAGAATGCCAATTTCTCCTCATCCCTGGAGGTGTCCAAGGCCAGGTTGGACAGGGCTTGGAGCAGCCTGGGGTAGTGCAAGGTGTCCCTGCCCGTGGTAGGGTGTGGAGCCAGATGAGATTTAAGGTCTCTCCCAACCCAAATCATTCTGTGATTCTCTGATAAGACCCTGCAAAGGCAGACATAGCTAAAGGTAAAATCAAACAGAAGGTTGGAGGGAAGAAATCTCTCCCTGAAATTCTCACACCCTGGGAATCCGAGTACCAGGGTTGTCCTGGGGGTGTTGCTCAGCTGTGTGTGACCAGGCCCTGATGCTCAGGGCAGCATTCACCAGGTTTTGGTCTACAAATTGGATAGAATGGGCAGCCTCATCATCAGGAAACAGAAACTAATCCAGTCCCAGTGTGAGACACTTTGATCTCAGGCAACCTGCCAGGCCTGTTGTTGTCCATTAACTCATCTGCACGAGGAGGTAAATGCAGCCCTGAAGTAGCAAATGCTCTTTTAAGAGGTTGCTGAGAAATCTCCTGTCCACATTTGTCTGCTTTCATCTTGCCCACTGATGTGCTGATCTGGGGGCGAGCAGAGCCCGGGATGCCCCCAGTCCCATGGGATGTGCCCGTTCCCCCAACTCCTCAGGAGCCAAGTGGGGCTGGGCTGGCACAAACCTGAGCTTTGGACAGTGGGAAAAGTGGTGCATCAAAGCAAGCAGCAGTGAAATCATGTTTGGGTTCTCGTTGGAATGTCACAGAGTACCCTGTCATTTTGTTTTAGCAACTTGTCCTTCCAAATGCGCAGTTCGCCTTATGGCATGCCAGCAGTAAAAATGTCACTTACAATAATTACTTTTTGGTGAAAATGCTTGCTGACTTCCTACCTTCAAGCTGTTTTTTACACAGTGGGGAGATAATAAGAAATGACTTTATCCTGACTGCTCAAATGAACACTAAATGGAATTTAGGTTATTATTACTGCAGATAGAGGACTGTGTATTGAAATTTAAATAGTGGATCAGATAAACTACAGAGATTTGTCTCTGAAAATTATAGTGGATCCATTTTTTCAATCCACTTCCCTCTGAAACTTAAGGCAGCTGTTGTCTGCCTGCTGTCTTTGGAATATAATATTTTTCATAATCCTTTTAGAGGGCCCTGAATACCTTCTGTGTTTTGCATGGTCTTCCTCAACTTCACCATGTTCTGTACCTCGTTCCCCATGACTCCTTTTGCAGTTTTTTGGCTGAGCCTGTGTTATCAGCAAAGGTTGGACAGGTTACTCTCCCAGCAGCTCCAGGAGTACAGGGTGTCTCTGTGGATGGACAGACTGAGAGTGGGCTTGTGCTTTATGCTCACAGATTCAGATGCTCTGGTTCAAATCTCTGAACTTTGGATGCCAAGCCAATTTGCTGTCAGAGGTGAGGCAGGGTCTGAGCAAAAGCAGCAAACCTGCAGCTCTCAAAATGCACAGGAGAAGTTGCAGTGGAGGAATCTGTGTGTGCTGGCAGACGTGATGCCTCTGGTGAAACCTTATCTGTGTCTCAGCACTGCTCTGCCACTGATGTCTCCTTGGAGGGGATACAGCAGCTCTGGTGTCACCTCCTGTAGATGTCTCAGATCTTCTGGGGAGCTTGGAGCAGGTGGCACCTGCAGGTCTTTGCATCTGAGATGTCCTGAGCTTCAGAAGGAGCCTCCAGCTGAAGAGTGCTGTGGATCTGAGCTGTGCTGCACCTGCTGCACCTGTTGGATGTGTCCTGTGGGCTTGGGAAGAGTTCCTGGACATCACAGAAATGGTGTCCCTTGAGCAGTGCCCTGCAGTTCCAGATGTCCCCGACTCCTGCAGACCTGGTGACGCTCAGGAGAGGAGCCTGCACTGCCTGGGGTTCCTGACACACTGCAGGGACCCATGACCATGGCAGAGCAGAGCAGAGGGAAGGGAGGTGTCAGGCTGGGGTTCCTGACACACTGCAGGGACCCATGACCATGGCAGAACAGAGGGAGGTGTCAGGCTGGGGTTCCTGACACACTGCAGGGACTCTGCCCATGGCCATGGCACAGCAGAGCAGAGGGAAGGGAGGTGTCAGGCTGAGACAATGCTAGGGGAGTGTTTCAGATGATTTACAGGCTGTCAGTGGGATAGTGAAGCAGCTGAGACCCCAGGATCCAGTACTGGGGACCTCATCCCAACATGGTGAAGGGAAGGTGGTGATGGGGAAGTCTTGGAGAAGAATAAGAAGATCTGGAGTTCAGAAAAACCACCTGTGATCAATGAACTGGGACAAGAACTCTGGTTTCAGACTTGCTCACATTTTCCAGAATGCTGTCATGGCAGATGCTGTGGGGAAGGTGCAGGGGGTGGATGGGAGCACAGCAGCATTTGGATTCATCCATTGTGCCAAGGAATGCAAGACCATAAAAGATTTTCTGTGTTTGTGTAATTAAGGCAGGGTTAATTTATTGTGGTTCTCAACCAGGTTTGTAGAATACTCAGACCTATTTGCTGAATTGTTTGCAAAGTTAGTTTCTTACCAGATAACTACTAAGGGATAGGGAGGGAAAGGGCAGGCTGTGATGATGTTTTGGGGTTTTGTTGCAGTTAGATGGTCATTCAAGCAGCAATTTTATATATATTATATATATATATATATATAGTCATTTTTTAATATTTTGAGAGAGACAGAGAGAAAATGGTGTTTTAAAAGAAAACAGGAGATATTTGTGTAATGTTGACTTTGCTTCCACTCTTTTATACATCTTCATTTTAGACTGCATCTAAAGTATACACAGTATTATACTGTTCTTTCTGGTTTTTCCTATAATACTCTCTAGCATTAGAGGAAAAAAACAGAAGGGAAGAATTTCCTGACTTAAGAATAAGTGCTGTGTGCTGTTCCAGGAGTGCCATGTCCAGGGCTGTCTGTGCTGGCAGACTGAATCAGGTGTGTTTGTCTTTCTGGAGAGGCCTCCAGAGTGTGGCAGCTCCCCTTCAGTGCAGGGGCTCTCTCTGAGCTCTGTTATCAGCTCTGTGTTATCAGCCAGTGCTGCTCTTTGGTTCTCTGCAGGTCTTGGCCATGAATGGGGCCCAGTTCCACTTGCCAAACATTTCAGCTTGTGCCCCATTTCTGCAGACATCACTTGATTTATATTTTTGATTATTATTTTACATGCTGCATATTTGAGTGTGCTCCTTAAAATCACTTGGAAGGGTTTAACTTCCCTATACCCCAGACTGTATTTTGAATTAACAATGTAAAAAGTGCTGACAGAACCTTTGCCCCTTTCATGGCTCAGTTTTACTTTCATCTTCAAAAGTTTGGATGATTTAAGTTCATTTCTGCTGTCTTTGCATCTTTAATGGCATTTGTCAACACCAGCCTGTAACTGTGCAGAAGTTACAGGGGGTGTTTTATAATTTAAAATGTCATGTTAAGCTGTGTCTTCATCACATGCAGGGTCTGATGGTCACCATCTTCCCATAAAGTCATTTTTGGGGAGACCCTGTTTCCCCCAGTAAAGCTCAGGGCACCACTGATGTCTTTGGCTGCTGAAACTTGAAAATTTCCCAGATTCTGCAATGACCTTGTCACTGGTGATGCTCTTGATCTCTCCAGCTCTTCCAGCACTTCTTTTTTGGAGCTTTGGAGCTTTTACTTCACATCTTATATTGGATGCAGGCTGTTGGAAAACAAACCTCTTTGGCATAGCAAAGTTTACCTGGAATTTATTGAAATAATTTCATCAATAAATGGAGGCCATGGAGTTTGCAGGTTGTTCTGTAATACAGTTTTATATTTATATGGACAAAGTGGTCCTTTCTTCCTTAAACACAAATGTGAAAACATCCAATATTACTTTTAAGAAACTGGATTGCTTTTAAGTTAGTGTTATTCTTCAGAGAAGTCACTGCTGAACACTGCTAAAAAAGCAGAGCAAGTTTTAAAGAAATAAGCTTTCAATGTATTGTTTTCATTGGAAATGTTCAATTGCTGCTTTGGAAATCTTAATGTATATTTTTCAGATATCCTGAATTTGTGTCTTTGTCTTGTGAGGAACTTGAGAGAAATGAATACAGACAAATTATTTCATAAACCATGTGAAATGGCTGTGGATTGACAGTTAAATCTGGAATAGTGAATACAGTCAATTTTGCCCTTTGTTCTGTCAGCAGTCACTTGTACTCTAAATGTCTATTTAATTTTTTAAGTAGATTAACAGGAAATGTTTGCATTATTTGATTATTGATTTTACTGTCCCAAATAATGGATCTTTTCCTCAAATATTTATGTGATCTTGAAAATGTTTTTCCAGAAGGGAAAAATGCTAAAAATGAATAGGGAACATATTTTGAGTTATTTGTAGTACATGTACATAATGCCTCGCCTGAAATCACTGTACACTTGCCTTTTGGTGGGGAAAAAAAGCAGTTTGTCATCTGTACTGCCTTCCAAAATTAGATTCAGATAATCCCACCTTTTGGAGTAAATGAGCAGCAGATTGGTCTTAAAAATGAAATTCAAGTAAGCTCTTGGTGAGTGATATAAAAAATAAATAAGCTAATATGTGAGCAACAGAGAGCATCTCAGTGATAGATGATAACACAGATTACCTTTGTTGTGTTCATAATTAGGCTGGGCAGGGAAAGGAGAGGGAGAAGGAGGCATTAGGAAATGCTTTTGTTTAGTCCTGTGTGGTTGGGTTTGGTTTGATTTTTGGGGTTTTTTTTTTATTATTTTGTCCTTTATTTCCCCCTGTGTGTGTGTGTGGCTCACCGTGCACAGATGAGGAATTGTATAGGAAATTTGCAGCTGCTCCAGTTATTCAGTAAGATTTGTATAAGCTGGCACAAGGGACAAAATTAGAGGGAAGTTGAAGGAGTGCTGTGCAGTTTATTAGCTAGGCAGCCATAATTTTGACCTTGCTGTGGGTTAAAGGACACAGACCTGAGAAGAAATCTGTTTATCATGTGGGGAATTCATGCCATCCCTGACAGTGTACAGTGAACAAGATGGATGATCTGCCAAATTGGTCCCTCGCTTGGGTGAATCAGGGCAAATTTACAGTACAATTCCTCTGCTGCTCCTGATACAGAAATAACATTTCCCAGGGTTTCTGTTCAGTTGTATGATGACCCAGGGTGAGCAGAGAGAAGAAAGAGGATTTGTAGGATCCCCTTTACCTTAAAGATTTACATGCACCTCAATTGTTGTCTTCCTGTTTTGCATCTCACATAAAGCACTAAGGAAAAAGTCAGATTTTTAGGTCTGAGAGAGCAACTTCAGGTGTCAGGGAAGCTCTTGAATGCAGCATGGGGAAGCTCCCAGGACCCCAAACAACAAACACCATTATCCTCTGCACTCTGCTCCATTTGGGCCTGACTTTTCCTGTGGCAATATTTTCCTTCATCATTTGGGATATATTTCCATGCTGCACAGGCTGCATGCTCTGGAATGATCTGACAATATTCTGGATAACAAATTCAAAAACCAGGGAGGTGGTGGGACCTGAGAATCCTCTGTGGTGGCACCACAGGACTCAGAAAATTCTGGCTCTGGGCTCCTCCTTGTGCAGCTGAGAGCTGTGCCAGCCTCCTGCAGGCAGCTGGAGCCAAACCCAGGGATGTGTGAGGATGGAATCCATGCCATAAACCCTGGCAAGTAATGGGTGGGAGGCAGCAAGGAGGAGGAAGCAGCCCCCCAGAAATGGGAAAAGCTGTGGATGGAGAAATCCCCGTGCTCCTTATCTCCTCAATGGTTCTTGTAAACCACGTTGCCTCTGTGATGTTGCTTTAAAAAAGGTTCAGCCTGTACCCTCAGATGTCTGGAATCTCTGAATAAGCTCAGTCAGTACATTCTGTGAGAGATAAATTTATTGGGGGGAAAACAACATTCTGTACAGAACCTATTGTTGTTGGCAAATTAACAGATTGGGAAAGCTTTCCTTTAAACCAAGTGTCACAATAACAGATTTGGGTGTCTCCTGATCCACTCAATATCTTTATGTTGGATTCTCAAGTACTTTAATTAATACAGCATAATTGCAAACTGTGTTTTAATCTTGTTATTTCTGGACAAAGGGAATTGCAGAAATGTGATGTGTGTGATAAGAAACAAAATTGAATCAGTAACACTCTCAAGTTAGAGAGTTGTATCAGTTGTAGAAAATGCCTCATTGACAGAACAAAATAGTGGCTGAGTGAGTTTCTAACAAGTCACAGAAGGAAGTTTAAACCAGTCTAGAATGGTGGCTTTAAAACCATCCTTATATAAAAATGTTGTGACAAGCAAAACTGAGATTTCCTGACCAAGGAAATTGCATGCAAACTTACAGACTATTGCACTTCAGTTTTTCCTGATTTTTATTTGTATTTGTACATCTTGTCTTTAGAAGAAATCAGAGACGACTCAAGATAAAATTAGAAAATAATTCTTGTTTTTAAAAAGAGGCTTTTTAGTACCCAAATCATTGCAAGTAGCATTTTGCATACTTAGGCATTTCTTTAAGTAGGTAGAATATAAATGAGGAGGAAAGTTAAATATCCTGCAATCAAAACATTACAATTATGCTAAAATGGGGACTTTTTTCTCTTTTTTTACTTACAGAAAGTACTCCAAAGACTTCTGCCAGTTGCAGTCCTGCTCCTGAATCTCCCATGAGTTCCAGTGAATCAGTGAAAAGCCTGACTGAGTTGGTACAGCAGCCCTGCCCTGCCATAGAGACGAGTAAGGATGGCAAATCCCAGGAATCCAGTGAGCCACCTGCATCTGAATCCCAATCCACGACCCCTCTGCCACTCTCAGGCCACTCTGCACTCAGCATCCAAGAACTGGTGGCCATGTCCCCTGAGCTGGACACCTATGGCATCACCAAGAGGGTCAAGGAAGTGCTCACGGACAACAATCTTGGTAAATCTCTTTATTCTCATTTCTTGACCAAAATTGTCTGTAAGTGTTCATGTTTTTATTGTTAGCTACACTAGATGTGTATGAGAATTCCTGGGTTTGACTCTGGCCTAAGCTTTTATTTGCTAAAAAGATACAAAATCTTTTTAAACTGGTGGAAAACTCCTTTCAGATTGCCACACTCCAAATCCCATCACACCTTTGTTCTTCCTGGCTCAGCAGCCAGGTACTGCTCCCACCTCCCAAAGCAGAGTCCAGCAGGCTGTCAGCACCCCCAGAGCCAGGGAGATCTCCCCTTGGGAAAGGCTTTTTCCCCCACATTTGCAAATTCCAGGCCCATTTTGGGTGAAGCAGAGTAGCCCAGCATGGCTGGAGAGGAAGGTGCACCACGAGCAGGAGCACAGTGTCCCTGCAGAGCTGGGGGGGAAAATCCACACTCAGCTGAGGTTTAGATGAGCCTGAGATAAATGTCCAGGGCCACTCAGTTCTTCTGCTTAGACATGTGCAAAACTCAGGCTGCTTTTGCCTACAGATGGGTTTTTGGCTGTTGCCTTTATTGCCATGACTGTTTGGAATAGTCACAGGGAGTAACCTGATGTGAGTATGGGAAATCCACATTAATTCTGTCACTGTGCCTCTAAATCACTGCTTCTTCATATCTTTAACCCTTTCTTCCTCCCAAGGCTTTGGGGAGTGTTTGTGGGATCCTTGGAGGGCTCTGGAGGAGGGCAGTAAGGCTGTCCCAGTGTTACCTGCTCCTGCTTCTGGGCCTGAGCAAGGGATTCATCCCACCTGCATCAGGTGTTCAGGGGAATTGCTGGTGCTCCCCAGAAGTACCAGTTTCTCTTCCTTCACTACAAATAAGACCTAAAGTTTAGATTTAGATTGATGATGTTACTTATGTGAGAAGAATTTTATCCATATCATCTGAATGTGATGACTGTGAAAGTAAAAACTCCTATTTTAGTGTGTGAGGAAGCCTCTTTTCATCTAGACACAGAAAAATGTGTTATTTCCTTAAAATATTTTGAAGGGGAAAAAATACTGGGATGGGGGAGGTCCCAGGTTCTTATTTAACATCATTTGGGAGAAAAAAAGGAAATGGCCCTGATCACTGACAGACTCTGAGTGAGATTGTGTTCCACCCAGCCCAGCAGAATTCCTTGCCCATGGAATGTTTGTTGCTTGTTCAGTGCAGATAAAGTAGAGATAAAGCCCCAAATCATGGTAAGGGTTTGCAGATCCAAGCCCCTGGTTTTTGGGCAAAATGCTATTGAGTGCTGTACCTGCTCTGGTGTTCCAGAGAGGTTTGAAAAAAAAAAAAAAAAAAAAGTATTTTTGTTTACATTTGCTTTGATGCCATTTTTACTTAGTCTTTTTTATTTCCCATGATTTTTGTTTTCCTACAGTGTGGCTGACAAGCCTAAAAAGCAGCAGAAGAGCCAGGAAATGTGCCCCAAACTCTGCATTAGGTGTGGAACCAGTTTCAATGTCTCCTTTTGTGCCCTCAGTGTGCTGGTGCTGCCAGGTTTTCTGGTGCACAGGTTTCTGTGCTTTAGGCCACTGGGCCTTGTGACCCTGTCACAGGCAGCTGGTGGTGGCTGAGGTGTCCCAGTGTCACCAGCCAGTAAAGGCCACAGTTGTACAGAACAATTCAGACTGAGCTGGGTGGGTCTGTCCTCCCCTCACCAGGCAGGGCAATGGCTCCAGAGGGAAGCAGAGTAGGTTCAGGTGGGATGTTAGGATGGAATTCTTCCCTGTGAGGGTGGGGAGGTCCCACAGAGGGTGCCCAGAGCAGCTGCCCCATCCCTGGGAGTGCCCAAGGCCAGGCTGGACAGGGCTTGGAGCAGCCTGGGCCAGTGGAAGGTGTTCCCTTCACTAGGAGCTGGAGCTGGGTGATCTTCAAGGTCCTTTCCAACCCAAACCATCCTCTGAAGGTTCTGTGCCTTCAGCACACTGTTCACACTGAGATGCTGCTGCTGTTCTGAGCCCCAAAAGTCAGGGTATCCTCAGGGGTTCCCTGCTGGGCTGCAGGAGCTCACAGAGGGAAGCAGATGCACTCAGCTGTTTGAGGATAGGGGATCTGGGGCATTTGTAGGAAGGGTCAAGACTTCCCATGAAAGATCCAGTAGGATCTACATCAGTGGGAACAGGCATGAAGGGTGGGGAGGAGTTTTAGGAAAACTGTGATTAAAAATATTGCTGTTATTGCTGGTGCTGTGCTGAAGATGGAGCATGTTACACCTGCTCCCTCCCAGGGATGATTTCTGACACCTTCCCCCTTAGCTTGGGAGTCTTTCAGGTGTTTTCTCCTGTCCTGCCATATCCTGACATGAAATAAACAACACAAAACATCTTTAGCTTTGTTCTTAACACCTAGAGAACACGATGTTACCTCCTTCCACATTTGCATTTTTAATTTTTAGGCTGTAGTTTAAAGGTTCATTTCCTTCAGCAGCACTGCCAGCTCTGCTCATTCCCAACCCTTTTGCAAATCTGTGCCCATATTCCTGTTCATGTGGCAGCACAATAGCAGATTTTTTAAGTGGCTGTGTTATCTTGTTAGTAGCTGGCAGGTTTACAGGGAAATGGATGAGGCCTTGCTGTTGTTTTTAAATACAAACAGGGAGCAGGTTACCCCAGCAAGACATGTGATAAAAACCATAAAGATAAAATTGATAAAATTTCCCCTGAATTACCTCGTTTGTCTGATTTTCCTGATATTGAGGGTAGTGGCAAATCACTTATTACTCAGGAACTTGAGTGAATTCTGAATGTAGGTTTCTGTTCAGTCTGTAGGAGCTGTTTTCAGGGCTAGTTTTGGAGCTTATTAGCAGTGTCATGTTAAGCCCTGTTCTCCTTTCACCTCTCTGCCTCTCATTATCTCAGCTGCTTCCTCTGAAAGCTTTGCAGACCCACCTGCCCCACACACCTGAGTGGGATGTTCTGCAGCTTCTGACTGGTCCCATATTCCCTCTTCTCCCCATACAGGCAAAAAAACCCCCACCAGGGCAAATTTTGGGATATTTTTAAGGAGAAAGAGGAGGGGAATCTTGGAGTTAAGTGCAGGGATGGGTCTGTAGAGCAGATATTTGCCATGAGCTGTCTGTGTCAGGATCAGGGAAGGCTGGGAAGGGCTGGTGGTGCTTTTACAGGTGTGGGCTTGTCCTGCAGAGCTGTGGGGCCAGAATCCCCATTCACCCCATTGTCCCTTAGGGATCTGTTGGCTGCCACTGGCTACAGCTGCTGGGATGTGGAGGGAGAATGTTCTGTTGTGTGTTAGTGAGGGCACCCAAAAGCTGCAGATCCCTGAGCCCCAAATTTGGGAGTATGGAAAGATCTTTGGGTTACCTTGAAATGCCATGGCAGCAGCACTTGTATCTTAAATCCTGATGACTCAGATGACTCCAGGCTCTCCTGCAGCAGAAGTTGGTATCAAGGCAGTGCAGCTGAGGGAGAACACTGAAGTGAAGGGGGTTAGAAAATCAGCTCTGTGGCTCTGTGGTTGGCATTTTCCCCAGTTCTTGATAAGTTAGGCTTTTCCCATATAAAATCATTGTCAGCAATGCACATATGAACACTGTACACTGTCAAGCATTTGCAGATTTTACCCTGCCAGATGACAGCATTTTGTAAGAGAACTAAAATTAACTATTCTTAATTAGAAATACTGTAGAGATTGTAAAACAAAAATTGTATTGCAAATTCTGATTATCTCTAGTGAGTAAGGCACAGTTAGATCCCCACAGATAGCACAGCACAGAAATTCCATACGTGTTTCTGTGAGGACATTTATATGGCCATTGCTGAAGGGGGAGGTTGCATTGCTCTTGGTTCACTGATTGCTGGAAATGTTTGGATTGCCCTGTTGGAACAAAGCTGTGGCACTGCCCTCCTGCATAAGAGCTAAGTACCCTCTCTGCTCTCACGAGCTGCCTGCTTAGCTAGAAGTTCAATTTATTTTTCCTCCCCTAATTTTATTTTTTGCACACTGTTTCACTGTAAGGTCCCGCTCCCCAAACGTGTCGAGCTCCTCCCTTTATCCCAGGCAGATCCTGAGGATTAAACTAAAGCTCAATATTTACCCTTCTAGTGGGGGGCAGAGCATTTATTCTCCTAAATGTTTCTTCTGGGTTTTTGAAGCAGTTCTGAAGTAAGAATAATTGAGGAATGATCTCGTGTTCTTCGCCGTGTCCCGGCTCAGCCAATTCACGCTCTTCTCAATTTCCCATTAGGTCAGCGTTTGTTTGGGGAGACAATCCTGGGGCTGACCCAAGGCTCTGTCTCAGACCTGCTGGCTCGCCCCAAGCCCTGGCACAAGCTGAGTCTGAAGGGAAGGGAGCCCTTTGTCCGCATGCAGCTGTGGCTCAACGATCCCAACAACGTGGAGAAGCTGATGGATATGAAACGCATGGAGAAAAAAGGTAACAGGAGCAGAGTGTTGATTCAGCCTGGCTTTAGAAGCCTCCAGAAATAGTGGAGAGGCAGCATTGATCCACTGGTATGGGGCTTATGCAAAAGGACTTCACCACAGATTTTTTTGGAGCTTTTATTTGATGCTTGCTCAAGCAGATACATCTCAAAATAAAAGGAAAACAAACACACAACTGTGACCGTGTTCACAGGGGTCTGAGGATGAGGGAAGAGATGAGGATCTGACTCCGTGTTTCAGAAGGCTTGATTTATTATTTTATGATGTATATTATATTAAAACTATACTAAAAGAATAGAAGAAAAGATTTCATTAGAAAGCTGGCTAAGAATAGAGTAAGAAAGAATGGTAACAAAGGCTCTGTTTCAGGCTCTCTGTCCGAGCTAGCTCACTGTGATTAGCCATTAATTAGAAACAACCAACATGAGTTAATCAAAAATCTACCTGTTGCATTCCACAGCAGCAGATAACCATTGTTTACATTTTGTTCTTGAAGCTTCTCAGCAGGGAAAATCTTAAGGAAAAGATTTTTCATAAAAGATGTCTGTGACACACAACAAAAAGCCAACCTCAAACCCTAAATATTCACCAGCTGCTGGGGAATCATTGCTGTTTTCTCCTATAGATTAATTACTGAGGCCCTGGTGTATCACTGATAACTTGCCTTACCAAATGAGAAATGTGGGTTTGGGTTATTAGTTAATAGTGCTGCAGCTGGTCACAGATGTTGGGCTGGAAGAGCTGTGCATTGGTTCCTGGGAAAGCTCCTTGCCAGTCCTGCACTGATGGCTGCTGGGAGGAGAGAAAAATGCAGCTTTTATAAAAGGCTATTGCAGAATAATGATATTTGAAGCCTTTATAGGGAGGGATAAGGTGATTGTGTTAATAAAATAAAATTTGTGTCATGCTCACATAAAACAGGGTCATGGGGATGGACCTGTGAGTGCTCTGAGTTGTTACTGGGTATCTTAGTAGGAAGTACATCCTGCAAATTTATCCAAGTCTCTTCATTTTAAATTCATAACTAAAACCCAGTGGTTATGCAGAGCCCTGTTTTTAGTATGTTCATGTGATTTTACAAGAGAGACTCGTGGGCTGCCATTATCAGCAGTTAACTAATTAATGATATATACATCTCTGGAGCTACCCCTTAATGATATTAGCACAGACATCATTAATCGTGTACACTGCAAGCTCTGCTGTTGACTGATGTTCTGAAAGCATTTACACATTTGATCAAGAACTTGGTGATTATATTTAAAATTGCAGTGAGGGAGCTTCTGGGAAAATTATAGTCTTGCAGGCTTTTAAGAAGAAATTCAAGCCCTTGTCACAGTAACCAGTATAAAATAAAGCAGTGCAGTATCTTAGCACGTGTATGATCTTCCATGGGGAGTAAAATCCACTTGGGTTTCCCACTTACAACTGTAAACCAAAGGGAATCATGAGGAGTTTTGCTGCATTAGAAACATGGCAGGAATAAAATTGTCAACTTGCTGGATTTTTATAGCCTCACAGAGAATATTGCCCATAATGCAGCAAAATAAAATAAAAATAATTTAAAAGTAGTACTGACAATATCCTTTCAAAACGATTTTCTAAACTGGATTCTTATCAAATAGTGAGCAATACATATGGTCTGTAGATGGCATCTGAATAGAGATAAGGCCATAAATCATTGAGACTCTGCTCTGAGCTCCTGAACTGTGCAAGTGCTGTCCTTAGAGCAGTCTAAAGTGAATTCAGCCCTGTATTTTCTGCAAAATCCTTTCATGCAGGTAAGAATCCTGTGATTTAACCTTTTAAATTACTCCAGAGCCACATTAAGAATTTAACTTTCCCTTCAGCTAATGTCAGCTAAAGAACAATGCGACTGGCTCTGCTTCCAGTGAAACATTATTATCAATTATTTCTCTGCCACATTTTATTAAGGGAGTAAATTAATAATTGTGATAAAGGTGAACTGCATATCTCTTTTTTTTTTTCTGTTCCGCCAGTCTGAAGTTTGTGCTATAAATGTCCCTTTTAAGAGGTTCTGAAAATTTGCAATGTACACTAACCAACCTCTTTGGAGGGAGCTGGGGCTTCATGCTCAGCAGGCTGAGACTTTTGCACACCTTTCCTGCCTTGGAAATGTTCATTCCTCTCATAACCTCGGGGGTGTTGGGCTGCTGGAGCATCACACTCCTCACAGAGCAGCACTGCTGTCAGGAGAAAATTGAATTCCCTTTATTTCCCCATTATTTCACTTTTTAATAATCTTGTTCAATACCACATAAGGTAAAAATTATATTCAAAGGGGCTCTGTTTTATCTCAGTGGGCAGCTGTGCAGTGGTGTCTGTGGCATCCACAGCTGGGCACACGTGGACTGGGGGGGACAGGTGGAACTCAGACCCAGATCCAGATCCAGACCTTTGCCCAAATTACAGCTGGGTTTCCTTTTTTTCATATATCTCCTGAGAAATGGAGACTGGTCACAGACAAAAATCAATCTTCTCCAAAAATAAAGTGTGTTTGCAACTTGGGTTCCAGTTTGAGCCTTGCTGTCACTGCAAATGTGCTGAATGATCTCCTTACGTTTTCTGCATGCAGCACATATGTTTAAAAATAAAAATAAAAATGGAAAAGCTTTAAAAATATATCTAAGTTTCCAGTGACCAGCATTAAAGCCAAAAGTCTGAGTCCTAGTTCTGCCTTTGGCCCAGTGGAAATTTGTCCTGATAGTTGATTGTCCTCCAGAAAACAATTGCTCTGACAGAACAGTGGGACATCTTCCTCTTTATTTGTATTTTAATGAAATATGTGCTTTTATATCATTTGTTCCATTCTCATGAGAGCAACCCAGCACAGCTAGTGCACCTTTTGTGATCCCAGTGTGAGGTTACAGGAGCAGAGGAAGGAATGACATTTTTCCCAAGCTCTCACAGCTCCAGATTGTCCTTTGCTGCTTAAGACAGGAGCTCTGCCCTGCCAGAAATCCCATCCTGTGCAGAGCAGACAAAGGGAGATCCAGCCCATCCTGATCCCTGTGTGTCTCCTGCTGACCCAGTGACCTGAGCAAATTCCAGAAACTCCAGTTAGAGGTGGTCTGAGCCCCTGTCACATCTCCCATGCCAGGTTCTGGTTTGTCTTGGGTCTCCTTGCAGCTGCTGCCCATTGCTGAGGTGATGGATGTTGTCCTCCAGCCTCTTGGTTCTGCTGTGCAAGGAAACAAGGGAGCTTTGGCTGTGGTTTGCAGGTCAATGCAAGTTGGAAATAACACCCAGGAAGGAGTTTTGAGATGAAACACTTTATAGAAACATGAGATTATCTTGCTGGAATGATTAATTCCATGGTCGAAGGTTGTAACAGTTCCTTGAAGACTGCAAAAATAAGGCCAATGGGTCACCTTGAAATAATGCAGATTTTTTGCAGTTTTACATCTGGTTGGAACAACTTAAATAGGTGGATTTTTAAAGGAGATTTATTTTTTAAAAAACCACTTTGTTTTTTATGGTTATTTCAAACGTGTGCAGGACTGTATCACGTCAGAGTGATGGATCACGAGCAGCTCACGTTGTGTTCCAAATCAGTGATCTTACACAGTAGGCAATCCTCAGGTAATCTGTCATATTCAGGAAAAACAAAATGTGGGCCATGCAGATACCCCCAAAGGTTACAGAGTGTGTTCAGAATTCACTGCCATGATAGTAAAGCCACAGTGCCAAAGGTCCCACTGGAGGCACCATGGAGAGGGCAGGGGTTGGAACCCTCTGGAGCCAGAAAACCCAGCCAGGAGGCACTGACAGGGATTTGAACACTGCAGTTTATTTGATTGCACTGATTTTTTATTCACTGTGCAGCCTCAGCCTGAAGGCAGAGCTGTGGGGAGAAAAAAAAAATGGAATTTTTTGAAGAATTTGGTTGCTGACCAGTGTGACTGGCCCCACAGTGTGCCTGGCTCCAACCAGAGCTCCTGGCTCCTGGAGATTTAATGCCTCCTGGATTGATGTCAGGCTGGTGTAATCTGCAACTTAATACCCGAGGTTATCAAATTTTAGCTCTTTAATACATAAACTCTTAAATATCTAGAAGGTATTTAACAGCCATTAAATATTTTATTGACAAGATTCATCTATATTTGCTGTTTTCAGCCCCCTCATTAGCAATGCTTGTGCATGATACTGCCAGGTGCAGTAAATCCCACCTCTCCATGCCCAGTGTAAATCAATCAAGTCAGTGACAGCCTTTGCTGGGACTCCTTCCTTGTGGAATTTGCCAGGATAATTCATTCCCAATCAGGGAGGAAGGTCAGTGGCAGGATCACAGGCTCCTGCCATCAGCCTCACCGAGCCCATCAGTGCAGGGAGAGCTTTCTTGAAAGTGTCTGTGTTTTGGAAGGAGCTTTGTGTAGGGGAGGAGGGTGCTGGGGGCTGGTTTTCTTTCATAACCTGTCACTGCCTCAGCACAGAGCTGTAGGGAAAGGCAGCAAACGCCTGATGGTTGTTCAGCCCATCCTGGCATCTCCGGGCTCCAGGCGCCATCGTGTGTTGGAGATGGCTGGGGGAGGCTGGGAATGCTGCAGCTCCACTTCACAGTCGTGTTTGCCTTCATGTCAGAGAGACACCTCCATGCACACCTGAAGTGTTTGAACCACCCAAACCCTTTCAGTCAAAACGAAGCACAACTGTCCCAGTCAGGGCCTGCGTGGGAGTTCGCTCCTCTCGAGGGAGTGAATGTGAAATGAGTCGTGTGAACTGAACCCTGTCATTCGTGTCCCACGTTCATTGTAAAGGCAGGAAACTCTGGCAGGTTTCCAGCTGACTTACCCTCTTTTCTTCTCTTTCTGCCTCTTGCATCCTCCCCTCATTTGGTCTCTGGTGGCACCTCATCCTTCCCATCCCTGCATCCCCACCTGTGGCAGTGTTCGCAGGGGTCCCAGGACAAGGGAAGAGATGAGAATTTTGACTCCATGTTCAAAAGGCTGATTTATTATTTTATGATAGATATTCTATTAAAAGAAAATTACATATTAAAACTACACTAAAAGAATAGAGAAAGGATTTCATCAGAAGGCTAGCAAGGAATAGAAAAGAAAAGAAAATAATAATAAAATCTTGTGACTGACCAGAGAGTCCAAGACAGCTGCTTCTTCTGAAAGCTTTGCAGACCCACCTGCCCCACACAACTGAGTGGGATGTTCTGCAGCTTCTGACTGGTCCCATATTCCCTCCTCTCCCCATACAGGCAAAAAAAAACCCCACCAGGGCAAAAATCTTGGGATGTTTTTAAGGAGAAAGAGGAGGGGAATCTTGGAGTTTAGTGTTAAATTAATCTTGGAGTAAAGCTGGACTGTGATTGGCCATTAATTAAAAACAACCACATGAGACCAATCAAAGATCCACCTGTTGCAGCAGATAATTATTGTTTACATTTTGTTTCTGAGGCCTCTCAGCTTCTCAGGAGAAAAGATCCTAACAAAGGGATTTTTCATAAAATATGTCTGTGACACCCACCTGCCGTCTCCATCTTCATCCCTACGCTTTCCCCATCCTTCCTTCTCACAGCACCAAGTTTACACCCAAGTTAACAAGACCCTGACAGATAAGAATCCATTGATTCTGCATTTGTGTTTAGCCCACTGTGCCTCTCTTTCAGCCTACATGAAACGGCGGCACAGCTCCGTCAGCGACAGCCAGTCCTGCGAGTCCTCGTCCGCTGGCATCGACTACAGCCAGGGTGCCAGCCCCCAGCCCCAGCACCAGCTCAAGAAGCCCCGGGTGGTGCTGGCACCAGAGGAGAAAGAAGCTCTCAAACGAGCCTACCAGCAAAAGCCATACCCATCACCAAAAACCATTGAGGAACTCGCCACGCAGCTCAACTTGAAAACCAGCACCGTGATCAACTGGTTCCACAATTACAGGTGAGTGAGCTCTGCTCCTCAGGGAGGGCTGGGCTTGGCTTTGGCAGTGCTGCTGTGCCTCAGCACACTGTGTGGGGTGGTTGTGCAAAACAAGCAGCTTTGACAGCAGGGAGGTTCTCACTAACACAGTGCTAATGCTCCAGACTAATTTTAAGTCATCCCTGAGGAGCAGCTGTACTCACATATTGATGTGAGTAGTGCTTTTAAACAGAAAGTCTGGCTTTTGGGGTGGGCGTGGATGTAGAGATGTCCACTGATGAATATTTATGAAGGCACTGCAGCAGGCCAGGCTGCTCTGTCTGACTCACATGTGCACACGCACAGACACGTGTGGGGTGTGTGGCGGGTGTTGTCACTGGGAGGGGGGTACTTGGAAATGTCCTTTATTGGATACCATCAGAATTGCCCTGCTTTTATTGTGTCATTTGTCTGCATCACAAGAAAAAAAGGATTTTCTTTTAGGTCTTGAGTCACCCAGCTCTGAAAATAGGCACAGTGTTTGTGCTGTGCTTCTGGGAAGCTTCGTGGAGTCCTGAAGGACACAGAGCCAATAACCCTGAAGTCAGATGTGGCCACAGAGAGGGACTTCCTACAGGGGCCTGGAGTGCCAAGACAAGGGAAAATGCCTTTAAACAGCCAGAGAACAGGGATAGATGGGATATTGGGAAGGAATTGTTCCCTGTGAGGGTGGGCAGGCCCTGGCACAGGGTGCCCAGAGCAGCTGGGGCTGCCCCTGCATCCCTGGCAGTGCCCAAGGTCAGGCTGGACAGGGCTTGGAGCAGCCTGGGATAGTGGAAGGTGTCCCTTGCCCATGGCAGGGGATGGAACAAGGTGAGCTTTTAGGTCCCTTCCAACCTAAACCACTCCAAAATTCTATGATTTATTTCATTGGTATGATTAAATCATTGAGTCCCACTGAAATATAATGTTGATCTGTTCAGTTCCTCTCTCATTTGAGGAGGAACCTTCTCCACATCTGAGCCCCTGAAGCAGGTTTTGGCCTAGAGACAGTGATAAAAAGAGACAAGGCTGGAATAGCACATAAGAATTATAGGGATTTGAATAAACATATTATCAACTGTGCTTGGGATTGGAAGTCCTAATTAATGCAGCAGACTTTTCTCCAAGAAATTTGTGCTAATGAATATTGAACAGGTACAGTTAAGCTACCAGATTTAATACTATTCTGCTCCTTCACTCGGAGCCAGTAATGTTCCTAATTAGTCCAGATTGCTAAACTTGTTTGTTTTTAAAAACTGCTCACATTTAAAGGGTAGTTTTTCAGTTTAGCCCTTTTCAGCTTTTATCAGGGAAGTTGCTGAAGCAAAAGCAGCAGAGTTTAATGAGCTATCTCAGAAATATTATGCACAATAGTTAAATAATGTTTATAGTAAACAATACAAAATTTTAAAAAATCAAGTAATCATATTTACACTGGATTTCACTGCCTTGAATTCAGTACAGATGCAGCCTCTTTTCACTGCTCAGAGTTCTCCAAATGCAGGCCTCTTCCAATTCCCACTTGCAGGCAATTATACACAAGTTGGAGGGATGCCTATGAAAATATGTTCCCTTTGGCCTGACAGCAAAATGTGCTGTTCTCACTTGGGCAGACGAGCGGGAGCGCTGGTGGCAGGTGTCACCTCCCCCTGGTGGCAGGTGTCACCTCCCCCTGGTGGCAGGTGTCACCTCCCCCTGGTGGCAGGTGTCACCTCCCCCTGGTGGCAGGTGTCACCTCCCTCGTTAGCAGGAGATCCAGGGCGCCTCCAGCCCCACCTTCCCGGGGAGGAGGTGCTGACAGCTGCACACAAAATCCAGCCCTGCACACTGGGGGCAGCACCAGGCTGAGCTTGGAGGGATCTGGGCCTGCTCCCAGATGTGCTGCTGGGACACTCCAGGGCTTTCAAAAGCTGTTTCAAGCCTGTTTGGAGCCCTGTGTGCTCTGAGCACTGAAAAATCAAAACACAAACCTGGTTTTTGTTCCCCTTGACAATAACTTTGTTAGCTGTCATGCATGAATTTCTCTGAAATCATGTGGAGGGTGTTGCAGAAAAGGGGCAGGTTCCATGTTCTGTGAGGGGAGCAGGGTCTGACTGTTCTGCTGATCATCTGTTACAAGAAATGGGTGGTCTTTATTTCAGTCTTCTCTAGGCCACACTTAACTTTATTTATCTCTTTCATTCTCTCCCTCAGCTGTTTCTTTTCCAAACTGAATTGGTTTTTATACAGAAGCAGTTCCACATCTTTGACCATCTGCTTGTGCTTTAATACTCATTTTTCTGTAGCTTTAGGTAAGGGAGGGCACAGATTTGGACAAGTTTGTCTTGCTGCCTCTTGGGAATCCTGCTGGAGTGATGCTTTTCCTTTCGGATTCAGCCCAAATCCCACTTTCCAAAGGTGGTTGCTGTAGCAGGATCTACCTTTATATCCACCAGATGGAAAGTCAGCATTAGCATTTATTTCCTACAGCAAAAAGAAACACTGGAAAAAAAATATCCTCAGCAGGCAAAGAAATAATTCACTTCAGAATATAAATGGGTATAAAGGATTTTGACATGTCTGCAAGCTTCTCCAAGTCTGGCTTTGCATTCATACCAGTCACAGAGCTCTCAGAATATACAATGAATATCCCTTGCTTTGCACTAGTGAAGCACATACAGGACACTCTTTGAGGCTCTGATGTCTTAAGAATAGTAGAAAAAAGTAGGAGGGAGGAATTTCTATCCCACTTCACCTGTGAAAACTGACACATAAACTCAGTATGCCACAGAAATTATACTACAGATGCATGAGGAATGAAAACAGACTTTCTAGAATTGTAATCCAGCACTCCTGGACCCTAAATTCTGAGTGTATTTTTCAATGAACTCTACACAGTGCTGGTTTTGATGTTGCATGAAGGCTTGTGTGGGGAGCTGCAGCAAACACCCAGGAGATCTCTGATGTTTTTTGTTCCACTGGTGAAATCCAGCAGGGTGTGTGGATGTCAAGGCCAACACCTTCCCAAGAGGAATGCTCTCTGCAATCCTCTAGCTGCTGTCACCAGGTCTTCTTTGCCATAAGAATTTAATTACCATGTTAATCAGGAGCCAGACCAGATTCCAGCAGCAATATATTGGGTGTGAATTCCAGGGATTTCCACAGACTTGGGTTTGATGTTTGCAGGGCTGTGGTCAGATTCTCAGCGAGGTTCAGAACCTGCTGGAGCTGAGGTATTTTAAATGCCATGCAGGCACAGAGCTCTTAGAGCCTCCTCTCCTGGCTTGGGGAATGTTACAGGAGCACCATGTTCTGGATCAATGTCCATGCAGGGGGATTTTAGGCATAAATAGAGCCTGATAATCGATGTTGCAGGATGCCTGCAGTTCATGGTAATAGAAAATTAATGTTAGCACCTGTGGGCTTCTGTTAGCTGAGTAATATTCTCCCAGGGAAAATTAGAGACCCCCTAAATCCTTCAGAAGTGTGGAGTCAGCGAGTACTGCTGAAATACTCTGTTGCATTTCAAGTAAGTCAATAAGATCAATAGCTTCAAAAGCAGTATTCAGGTGGTGTTCTCCATTTAGCTGAATGTTTTTCCATTGTGTGCTGTCTTCCACAGCACAGTTAAGGGAAAATAGAAAATCCTTCCAGCCATTAGTGCTGGGACAGCGTGTCACTTGTGGTTTGCAGGCCCCTTGGCAGTTCCCTGTGGCTGAAACCAAGAGGTTTTTATCTTCACTGTGAAAAATAGTAAGTTCTGGTAAACTCTCCCAGGCCTGTGGTCCCTAATTTATAACCTCTTGGTTATAAATTAGGACTTAAATGGTGTTCATCACTTCTCCCATGGATGCAGCAGGACAGAGAAAGTGTTAGCCCAGACCCTAAGGTTTTTCTATAATTTTTTCTGTACTTGTGAGGATTTTGGGAACTCCTGAACAGAGAAGGAAGAGGGAGGAAGGCCTGAGTTAAATGGCAGAGGTGGTGTGTTTGGGGTGTCCTTGCACACCAGGCAGTTCTACCCACACCTGGAGTGCAGTCATTCCTATGAAAGGCACTGCTTGGTTTGTCACTATTCATGTTCTGAAATTGATTTTTTAAATAAAAAATGAGGTGGAAGTCAGACTAGCTCCAGACTGGCAGCCTGTCACGGCTGGGCTTTCAGCACTACAGGCTTGGTTTCATCTTCATTTCTCCTCACTGTCCAGGAGAGCACCAAGGGGCTTGTCCAGCTTTTTCCTGTTGTGGGGGTTTTTTTGTTTGTTTGTTTGTTTGTTTGTTTGTTTGTTTGTTTGTTTGTTTGTTTAGGCAGACTGGCTCATTTCTAGTAGAAATCTGAATTGGTTTGTGTTTACAGTCCACTTCATTCTGGATCTCCTAAAACTGTATTCACATTTTTTGTTAAAATACTAACTTCTCACCAGGTGGAGTCCCCACCCCTGGAAGTGTTCAAACAATGGGTCAGTGCAGCACTTGGCAGTAGGGTTTGGTGGGACTTGGTTGGAAATTGGACTCAATGGTCTCGGAAGTCTTTTCCAGCCTTAATGATTCCAAAAAAGGCATCTTTAGTGGTGTGGGAAGGGCATTTTTAGTGGAGGTGGGGGTCTCCTTGCCACCCTGGCAGACTCACAGAATTCACAGAATCACTGGGTTGGAAGAGACCTTCAAGATCATCGAATCCAACCCAGCCCAAACACCCCAACCAAACACCCAGGGATGGGGACTGCACCACCTCCACAGGCAGCCATTCCAGAACTTTATCACCCTTTCCGTGGAAAACTTTTTCCTAATATCCAACCTATATTTCCCTTGATGCAGCCTGAGTCTGTGTCCTCTGGTTCTGTCAGTGCTGCCTGGAGAAAGAGCCCAGCCCCAGCTGAGCACAGCCACATTTCAGGAGCTGTAGAGTGACAAGGTCACCCCTGAATCTCCTTTTCTCCAGGCTGAGCACCCCCAGCTCCCTCAGTGGTTCCTTACAGGGTTTGTGCTCCAAGCCCTTCACCAGCTGTGGGAATCCATAAAATCAGAGGGTTTTGGGAAAGCTGCAAAAGGCAGGCCTCAGAGACAGCAGAACTGTGATTACAGCTAAGCAGTAGCCATGAGATTGGTTAGCAGAAAAATTATGTAAAAAGTAGAAAAGTAAGGACAAATAGAATAATGGTCTGTGTATTAACCCTTGTCTAGAATAACTCCCTAAGTTTATCTAGGGAGGTATTGGGAAGTTCTAAGCTTAATAAATGAGCTCTGTGCATTGTGTGTGAAGGTATTGCATTTGAAATAAGCAAGCATTGTTTTAACCAAAGGTATGTGGATAGAACTACTGTCAATATGTTTTTACTTTGTGTGATTGGTCAAAAAACTTTTAGAGTGAGTTGTAACATTAAGTTCTTTCTCTGCTGCCTGGGATGTGAGCTGATGGCATCTTCCCATTGCCATAACCATGTAATGAGACTGATGCTGGAAAACAAACAGCTCAAGGCACATTCCCAGCAGTCCTGTCCTGTTTATGATTTGTACACAGCCCCCAGCCGGCCATACCAGCCTCGCTGCCTCCTCTGAACTCTGAACTCACCCCCTGTCCCCTCTCTCGCAGGTCCCGCATCCGCCGGGAGCTGTTCATCGAGGAGATCCAAGCCGGGAGCCAGAGCCAGGCCGGGTCGAGCGATTCCCCTTCGGCCAGAAGCAGCAGGGCGGCGCACAGCTCCGAGGGGGACAGCTGCGACGGCGTGGACGCGGAGGGCCCTCCCGAGGGGAAGCCGAGCGGCCCGGAGGCGGACGAGTTGAGCAATGCGGCCGCCAAGTCTCAGGGAGGGCCCGCCGAGGCGGCTTTCGAGGCGGGGGAAGAGGCACTGCGAGGAGCCAGGCCCTCGGAGAGAGCGGAGCCCGAGAGCCTGGAGGACACCGACGACGAGGGCCGGCCCAGGGCGCCGCGCCAGAGCTCCCCGCCGGCACCGGCACCGCCGCAGCGCCCGGGAGACGCTCTGGAGACACTGCCAAACTCTGCCACGGAAGGGGATGCCTCTACCTCAGCTGCCTCCACCTCAGTCCTTACGGGGGAGAGCTCCTACAAGTCAAAAGAAAGTTCAGAGAAAATCTCCAGTGTGCCAAGTACGAGCTCGACGCCGGGCGCAGGCTCGCAGAAATCCAACTCTCTGCAGAGCTTGTTCGGCTTCTCGGAGGCGGCGAGCTCCAGGAACACGCGAGACAGCTCCCTGAGGAAAAAGAAAGCGGCCAACTTGAACAACATCATCCACCGCTTGGAGAAGGCCGCCAGTCGGGAAGAGGCCGTCGAGTGGGAGTTTTGAGATTAAACTGGCCCAACTCGGGAGAGCTGGGAAGTCAAACTGGACCTCTACTGGTTTTATTGTGTTCGCACTTAACCGCCCTGCGGGCCACAGGGCAAAAACGCCATAGGCCAAGGTGCATATAGAAATCAAAAACAAAAAAAAAGAAAAAAAAAAAAGAAAAAAAAGGAGCGTTAAGCCCAATTTATGTTTGTGTTTTCGAGGAAGAAAACTGAAATGTGTAGTCAAGCTTTTTTGTACCCTGAAGTGTTTTTATTATTGCCCTAAGTGATTTCCACAATTTCTGGAATAACTCATACAGCTTTGCCTTGTGCCCTCCTCTTTGGTGTGGGGCTTTAAAAAAATGAAAAACAGGAAAAAAAAAAACCTAAAAAAAAAAATCCTTAAAAAAAAAATCAAACCCACATATTAAAAGGGGGCTTTTTATCTGCCATCTAATGGCTACAGAGCGATAATACACTATTATCTTCTTAAACCAGGAAAAAAGGGGAGATTTTTCAAGAAAAAGAAAAAAAAAGAAAGTTTTTTGTAGCTGTTCAGTTGCCACTAAGAGATTGCACAGTCAACCGACTCTAAACACACTAGTTTGGATTCCTACATATTTTCAAGAAAAGAAAAGAATCTTGTTGTTTGAAACTTTGAATTAAAAAAAAAACACATTTACTCCACATATTTTTTAACAAAACAAAAAAAAAGTCACATCAGGAAAATATCTTAATTTGTGGTAGCTGACTTAGTGTTTTCTTGTAAGTGAAATAGAATATTGACACGTAGTGCACATTGTTTCATAGCTTTAACTGATTCTGGTCTTTTGCAGCCCAGAATTTGTTTAATACACTCCATTTTAGGCCAAATCAGGACAAAAAAAAAATCTGAATCTAGGTATTTTATAATCTGCTTTTTAACCTCTAACCACAGAGCACGCTGATCAGACCTCATATCTGGGAGGTTTAGGAGACAACTTAGAAGCAGCATGTACTTGATCATTTCACTTGGTTCGTAGTGTACAGGATTTCCTTTCAGCAAAGACAGATCGCTCCAAAAACGTTGGCCAGTAACATTTCAGCCTGCTACTTGGGGGCCCAGCCCGTATCCCCAACATTCAGCTTACCTGGAATCCTTGGGAACGCAGTTCACGTGTCCGATTGCTGTCACACACCACTAAGAGGGACTGGAGCTGCCGCAGACCCAGCCCTTTTCCTGCTGTTGGTGGCCATTTACTGACTCTCTTCCCACCACGAGCACTGATTTTAAATACGTTTTAGTTGTGGGAAGCTCCTTTTTTTGTGTGGATAACGAGTACATGGCAATGACCAGACGGGCTCTCACCGGGGTGGAGGCAGCCCAAGCTCGAAACCAAAACCTTCGTGCTCTCGAGTCCCAGTGCAGCCCGTTCTGCCCTGCAGAAATACAGCCTTCTCCCATTATTTTATGCACAGGTTAGGGCTGATCAAAGTACAAATCCAATTCTAACTTGTCTCTAACTCCTCCTGTTGTCTATATGTATATGCGTGAGCATAGAGGTGCGTGGAAGGATGTGTGTGCGTGGGTGTGTGCGTGCAATTTTATACGTCTGTGTATTTTCTTACGTACTTGTGCACACATAGAGTGCATTACTGCCACCTTTTTTCAATAAGCTGTTTTATCAGTTATGGCTTCTACAAGTTTGCTAATTTAGACTCCTTTATTGCCATATCTTTAAAACTAACAATAGATGATTTCGGAATATATATATATATATAAATATATATATATATAATTTTTTTTTGCTTATTTATAGGTGCTGTATTTTATTATCTGATTGTTAGGAAGGGATGAAAGGGGGCAAATATTCTTTAGAGGGATAGACTGCCGGCAGTATTGGGTATAATTTACAAGATGTAGTTGTCATACTGTATATTATTGATTGAAGACTTTTTTGACCGTATTGTGTATCATTGAACTTTTGTCTTAGGTCAGCATCTTTTTGATGACACTTTAATGGTGCATTCATTACTTCTTAAGTTTAATTAATATTACTTTTCTGATTTTGGGGGAGGGAGGGATGGGGGAGAGGAGTTCCGACTTTAAAGGTATGTTCCCAATATTACACCTCAGTGTGCTTGTATTAATTCATTAGTAGGATTTTTGACTGTAAGATGTGAAACCACATTTCTTGCATGATGTTTTAGAACTTATGTATTTCATTTACAGTCTCTTAACATGCGACAGCAGCACTTAGCGCAAGTTTTCACAAATTTAAGAATCAGTACACTAAAATCCATCCTTCTCATGACTAAGGAAAGAAGGCTCTAGGAGGCTGAAAGGCAGGGATTTATTTCTGATTTTCACTGCTAGCTGTTTCAGGATTCCTCCTTGGGTAACTGGGGACTCGTGGTGCGAAACTGAAGCTGAGGAAGGGAGAGAGAGCAGCTGCCCCTTTGTGTGCTGAGCTGAGGGACAGTGGCAGTGACAGACACCAGGGAGTGGCAGCACTGCTGGGAGCGTGGCCAGTGCCTGGGAACGGGGTGAAGCCAAGGGTGACCTCTCTGTACCTGTCCAGTGTCCTGGTCTGACTTCCAAAGCACAGCTCCGTGGAGAAGCACGTCCTGGTAGGAGTTCACATACCTTAGTACAAGTCACAACGAGCTGCGTCTCCAGCCAAGAGCAAAACCTCTGCCCAGAAGACGCAGATATTTTCTTAGGTTCTTTAATTGTTTTTATTTTTTTTTTTCTTTGTTGTTGTTTGGTTCAGGTTGGGTTTTTTAATTGATTCTAGGCAATACACTTGCCAGTCTGTTCCTACTGTCCTTGTCTGCTGATTTGAGACCCAGGTGCTGGATGCAGTCAAGTGGTTACTCTCGGCTTTCTCCATAGTGAGGGGTTTTTTTTTTCTGTTTGATGATTTTGTTTTGTTTTTTAAGTTAATGTTCCCCAAACTGTTCTTGTGCCTGTGTCTATCTGATTGCATTCCATGATGCTTACTGAGAGCTCTGGCTGCATTGTACGACAGCAGAACTGTATTCACAGGTCGCACACAAATGCAGCACTTAAGGTCAATCTCTCTTCTTAATAAGCAATACGTAAGTGCCTTGAAACATATCTTCTTCTTTTTTTTTTTTTTAATTTTTCCTCTTTATTTCTGGTTTGCTTTTCAGGTTTCCACTAGTTCTTTAGGATTCTTTAGTGTCTGCCCAGTTTTTAATGCTGTAATGATTTTTTAAAAGCATATCTGTAGCTTGCCCTAGAGGAAATCTTTCTTTCATAACACTAACTGTTAATTCTAAGCTCCATTATTCCATTTGAGTCATGTAATTTTGCTGGTTAAAGACAGCGTTCAGAAGTCAGAAGTCACTCCATCCTGCCAAGCGTTATCATTGGGATCTATTATAAAATTAATCAAATAAAATGCTGTCAGTATTTCCTATATTTTTGGCACTTTATTAATGGCTTAGCTCCTTTTGCTGTTTCATATTTAATGATCTGTGTTGAATGTGGATTAGCCTGCTGAGATGCTGTTGGGGTGATCTCCTGCCCGGGGTCCCTCTGGGTTCCTTGGTGACGCCCTGGGCCGAGGAGCACCCTCAGACCTGGAGCTCAGAGATGCTCCTGGGCTCTGTCCCAGTGTTTAGCCAAGGTCGCAGCTGCTTTTCTGTTCCAGTGGAGAGTAGGATGGATTAGTTGAACTACTGCTGATGTTCTCGGGTTGGACATGAGTTACCTGCTGGTGTTTCTGGCCAAGGCCCCCCAGTTTAGAGGCTAAACTTACACTGCAGGGTGTGAGAGATAGTTGGGATCAATTTGGAACTCCCCCTTAGGAGACAAATGTGCTTTGGAATAACTTTTTTTTTTTTTTTTTTAATTTTATTCAAAGGATAAAAAGTTGAAGGAGAAGAAATGCCAAAGAGCAGCACAGTGGCTGTCATCCCTTGGGTGCTGATTCCAGGGGAAGGGAATGTGTGAAAGGTGTGACATGGGGCTCATCTCCCAGGGCAGCAGAGCCCTCGTTGCTGACGTTTCTTTTCCTGATGGATAAAAGCCCAGGCAGTTTTCAGGAAATCCATCATGCCAGATTCTGTTTTTCCTGAGGTTCTTTAAAAGCGTTTTATTTTCTCTCTCTGTTTCCAGTTCCATGCTCTTACCAATGCTGTGCATGAAGGGCCAGGGCTGTTTTAATAGAAATACGTTTATATTGCAGTTAAATTGTTGATTTTTCTCTCTGGATGATTAGAGAAGGAAAAAGAGTGCAGTGCTTTGTTTGCTAAAAGCCAGGGAAGAGTATCCCCTGGCAGAAGGGTCATGCAGTGGAATTGTCAATACACTTCCATTTTTCAGGATACAGATTTCAGACAACAGCATTGTAGATGTTTATTGGCAGAAATGCATTTAATTACAGTTGCTTTTGATGCCATAAAATTTGACCATTTTATTTATTCATCAGTGAAATGCCTATGAATAGAGCCACCCTTTAAAGGAATCCATATCAGTGCACTCTGCCCATATCATGAATTAGTGAGTCCTTTAGTAATAAACTCCTTGCTGTAATAGGAAGGATCTATATTACAGTTAAAAAGAAAAAAAGTATGTGCCTTTCTCATTAGCTGAAAGATCTCTGCATTATTTTTATGTAACTTGTTGATATGGGATTAGTGTAGAGCAGGGGGACCATGAACATCACAGAATTCTATGCAATATTTTCCAATCCAATTACTTAAAAGTCCCTATTTTTCAATCCTTTAACAGGAGAAATAGTAAGTTAGAGAAGTGCATCATGCTGGTGGTAATTCAAACTGCAAAGCTGATAAATTGACATAAAATAGATTTGAGGGAAATGTGACGAATTAATGTGATGAAATTATGGAAAATGCTAACAGTGGTTGCAGTCCCTACAAGCACAACCGCTGTCAGAAGTTTGTAATCTTCCATTTTAAAATTAATAATTTCCATTATTCTTAAAGCTTTTATGAATAAGAATGCTCCTGGCAAAAACAGGGCAGGTTAGAAACAAGGGGGAAAAAAATCACATTTTGAAATTATGAGAATACACGAAAAAAAGTAATTGGGTTTGGACACTTTGCACTTGGCTCCAAAATGTTTTATTTCAGTTGAAATGCCACAGTAATCTGTGCCTTTAGCAGGGTTGTGAGAGATCAATAGCTTGGCAGTTTGTTGCAGGCTGAAAGTGGAGTGTTGACATTTTTAACCTGCACACGGAGGGCACTATTTTTGCTCCATTTGTGTCTCTTCCTACAAAGGAGTTCCTGAAATTCTCTGATTTCCTCTTTACCCAGTGGATGTTCTCTGTCCTTGGCCATGAGTGTGGCTGAGCTCCTCTTGGAGACTCAGAAAGAGGAGAAGGAGGAGAGTTGGTTCTTAGGTGGGACTGGATTGAACATTCCCTAAACCACGTCAGGGCTTTCCTGTGAGTGTGTGGCTGTTTTGGCCCTGGTGTGTCCAGCTGGTTGTAGCCTCTTATCCCTGAATTTAACTCATATCAAACATTGGACTGGGTTGATTCCTGTGCTGTTCTGCCTTCCCCTTTCTGCTCTGTGAACATCAACATTTTCTTTGTGTTGCATATACAATCAACTTTTCTGAGGATTTAAAAATTCTGTACAAAGGAAAGGCTTCCCCCCACCACTCCCCCCAGCAGTTTAAAGTCTGGTTTTAGATTGTAAGGAGAATCACTGGCATGAGAAATACAAGATCTGAATTTATTTTCTGATGTAACCTTTGTAGTTCAAAAGGGGTGTAGCAGTCCCTGTCTCCTTCACATATATTTGAGCTCTAAAATGTAGAAATATAATTTCACCAATTTCTTCTTTCCTCCCCATCTCTTTTATAGGATATATTGACTATGCCATATATAAAGTATAGTTAATAATGGACTTTATAGCAAGAAAAGCTCTTTAAACCATGCCTAGGGATGGATTTGTCCTACATGACCAGGTCATGGACTATACCCTTCCCTATTAATATGCAAGGATAAAATGGTTTTATGCTCTGAACGTGAAATTTATCCTTTTGGAGAAGATTAGCGTTAGGCCTGTGCACTTAAGTTTTCAGAAAGCCTTAAAAACAGGTGTGTAAGTGGTGCCATCTCTGTCCTCAGGGATGATTTCCCCCCAGCCAAGTGGTACTGTGGCATATTTAATAGCAGTTATTAGTTGTAAGGTCATTTTCCAGTTGAAGAAAGTCATTCATTGAACTTTATTAGTGAGCTCCTGGCCAGCATCCTCTGGTACAATCAGGACCTGCTTTTCCCAAACCTGAGCATCCATATCCATCCCAAAATCCTTGGCTCTCTGTGAAATCTGTGTTTCTGCAACTCTTGTGAATGGAAAAAACCCTGATGGGATTCCTGGACTTCGTTTTCATTGCTATTCACAGACATCTTCTGGCACTAAGTGCATTAAAAGGAAAAGGCTCCTTTAAAAAAACTAAGATTATTGTATTTTGTCCTTGTCCAGCTCTTCTATAAAGGTCAATTCTGCCAGTTTCAAGTTTGCTTTACTCACAGTGGTGTTGGGAGATTTTAGCCACAGTTCTGTAGATTTCCTTTTATTAAATCTGTTGGTTTGATCACATCAGTTCAGTTCCTTTGGACTTTGAACCATCTGAGTGCAGAGAGCAGCTGAATCCTTTACCATAACAAAACAGCAAAGTGAACACCCCTGTGATGTCTTTGGCCTTCTGTTTGAATTCCAGAGATATTTGTAATACATGGTACAATCTTCATCCAAAGTTCTTTGGAAATGGAGAATCATTCTTTGGAAATGGAAGAATTTCCTCCTGTTGTGGCACCACACCTGATTTTTGCACAGTTCCTGTGTAATTCCTGGTAGTGTCACAGCAGCACAGCCTCTCTCTTGGCAGAAAGAAGAAGAGTTGTGTTCTCTTCTGTCTGTGAGGATAATTAATATGCATTTTTGGGAGCTGTGAAATGTGTCTCTGTGCATCATTCCAGGATGGAAAAGCCCCTCTGTGTATTTAGCATTTGTGTGCTTGGTCTTAATGGTGCAGCAGAATTGCTGCAGCCAAATTTGTGAAATCATTTGGGATGTAGGTGAGCAAGGGCTTAAAACCAAGATGTATTTTAATGGGCAGGGGATGCCATTCCCCACTTGTCAGATCCATTCCCTGCTGTAGAGAGGGGATTAGCCACTGGAGAGGCCAGGCTGCTGGAGATGCATGGGTTTAGCTAATGAGGATAGGGGAGATCATGCTCAGAATACATAAAAATGATCCCAAGGATCTGGGGTGTGCAAGAGCCAAGGAACTGGAAAGGAGGGGTCAAGCCTTGTCTGTAGGTTTGGCCTCCTGCAGGAAGTTCATATCCCAGATATTTGCACACATGTAGTGCTCTCTCCTTTATCAATGTACAGTGGGCAGTAAAGACAGATTTAAAACAATCACAAAACCAGCTGATGAAATAAATTCAAGCCAAGTATGGAATTAAAGCAAGCAGCTCAGCCTTGCTCTCCCTTAGCTGAAAATTCAAGTGTTTGTAGGAATGAGGTAGAAATTTTCTGTTAGGCAGCTCCTCTTGGAAGGTGAGTGTCTGTGCTTTCAAGAGAATAAATAAAACTTGGCACTTGACTTGCTCTGAAGTACAATCTTGTCTCCAAGTAACTAGGAAAAAATATTTTTGCAATCAGTCTTTCAATCAGACTTCCCTGGCTTTTATTAGCTTGTGTTGGACCCTTTGTGCTGTTTTGATGTGTTATTTATATGTGGGTAAGTTATTACTAGCTTTAAAAGTGTTTCCAAAGGACCTGGTTACCTCTGGATGCTGGTGCAGGTGATACAGGGAGTACTTGAGCATCTGGTTTGGAAAGGAGGAGTGTGGGGAATAAGCAAGGTCACATCTGCATTGTACTTTTCCTTTTCCTTGATCAGGGCTTCCATTTCCTTCTCACCTTCTCTAGAGAGATGGAGTTCATGGGTCATTCCTTTTTTTTCTGTGAGAGAAAGATTTTAGTCGAGCTTGAAATTATTTTATTTTCACTCCATAGGCATATCATCAAAAATCCTGTATGTTGCCACATTTCCCATTAAGTCTTTAGGATTTGCTTCCTGACATTGACTCTTTCACTTTCTCTACTTGGAAAGCTATGTGCCTTATTTCCTAATCTCTTCGTGGAGAATAATCTAAAGCACAGTGATCTGGCTTGCAGCATTCCCAGACTCTTTTCATTTATTTTTGGGGGGAGCAAACCCTGATGGAGCATCCCAGTGTCCCAGCACTGGCAGGTGCTTGGTCCCCAGGCACATCCAGCACTGTGTGAGGAGTCTTTGTGCAATAGAAACTCTGGGGCCGTGCCTGGGGGGAGAGAAAATCCCTGTGGGTTCCTCCCAGCAGTTCCTGGGCCAGGACTGAGCTGTCAGCCAGCAGCTGATGCTCGCAGGGCTCGGTCTCACCCTGTGCTCTCAGAGGTGTCCAGGGAACCCCTGTGGCAGCTCCTTGGTGCCATCAGTCACAGCTGCTGTCCCCACTGCCCCTGCCAGGGCCCTGCTGGCTCTGGGGGGAGGCACTGCCCAGCCATTCCAGCTGGGATTTATTGGGGTTTGTGCACAGCAGGCACCCCAGCCCTCCCTCCCTCCCCGAGCTCGCTCTCTCTGCAGCATCAGAAGGTGAAATCCACAGAGGTGCTTTGGGATTAGGACAACAATCCAAGATTTCCTATTGATGAGATTCATTTGTAACAGTTTCTTTTTTGAGGTTTGGTTTTTTTTGTTGGATAGAACCGTAACAGGAGTATTTGCATATCATTGGTTTGGGTTGGAAGGGAACTTAAAGCTGATCCTGTTCCAACCCCCTGCCATGGGCAGGGATTCTCCCACTAGACCAGGTTGCTGTCCCCTAAATGGATGTTGGAGAAAGTTTGGGATTTCCTAGAGATGGAGCAGGTGGTGTTGGCTCATAGTATCCATATCATTGTGCCCCAGTTGTGTTTTCTAGAGCAATCTTTTCTTCTTTTTTTTTTTTAAGGAAAAAAAAAGTATTTTATCTAAATGCCTAATAAATAATATTATTTAAATAGTTTTTAAAATAATTTAGGACTGAGAATAAGAAGCCTCAGTTGTAAGAGAAGAGACTTAAAATATACAGAGAGAGAAAATACCCTGAGCCTCCTAGAGCCTCTACTGAGAATTTGCTAAAGACACAGAGCCCCTGGTCAGAGCACATTGCAATTAACTCACAAGTGTTCATTTAAAATGAGAGACTGGTTTCCTGTGATGTTCATCTTTGTTGGCATATGTTTGACTTTCTGGATTCAGAGCTGATTTCCTTCTCATTCAAAAGCTGGTCAAGGGGAAAAAAAAAAAACTGATTAAGAAAAAAAAGGCAAAAAATAATAATTCACCTTGTGCAGCAGCAACTTTCCTGGTGTGAGCTCTGGAAATCCACCTTGTGCTTCATGTGTGGCACACAGGGGTGGTTCAGTTGTGCTGCTGTGTTCACACAGGCTTCTCCAGGCAGGAGCCCAGGGAGGGATGGGCAGGCTCCAGCTGTGCCATTCATCCCTGGCATGGGCAGAGGATGGGCAGGCTCCAGCTGTGCCAGTCCCCATGGCATGGGCAGGCTCCAGCTGTGCCAGTCCCCATGGCATGGGCAGAGGGATGGGCAGAATCCAGCTGTGCCATTCCCCATGGCATGGGCAGAGGGATGGGCAGAATCCAGCTGTGCCATTCCCCATGGCATGGGCAGAGGGATGGGCAGGCTCCAGCTATGCCATTCCCCCCTGGCATGGGCAGAGGGAAAGGATGGGCAGGCTCCAGCTGTGCCATTCACCCCTGGCATGGGCAGGCTCCGGCTGTGCCAGTCCCCCTGGCATGGGCAGAGGGAAGGGATGGGCAGGCTCCAGCTGTGCCAGTCCCCCTGGCATGGGCAGAGGGAAGGGATGGGCAGGCTCCAGCTGTGCCATTCCCTCTGGCATGGGCAGGCTCCAGCTGTGCCAGTCCCCATGGCATGGGCAGAGGGAAAGGATGGGCAGGCTCCAGCTGTGCCAGTCCCCCTGGCATGGGCAGAGGGAAGGTGCTGGGCCATCTGCAGGGCACAGCAGCCACTTCTGTGGCTTGGGAAGCAAATTTGCACTTTGCCTTTTGAGGGTGTCCCACTAAAAAAAAAATATCCGGCAAATTTCTTAAATCAGGTTCTTTTTCCTTCTGGTGTAGTCCAAAAAGGAACTGAGAATGAGAGTAAAGAAAGCCCGAGTGTAAGTGTTGGATCAGCTCTGCCAAACAAAAGGTTGTTCTCTTGGAATACTCTATGCATTTCTGTGGTGAAAAGCATTTTCTCCCATTCCTTGCTGGAAATGCTGTGAGAATGTCACACATACAAATTTGGATGTTGATCCCAAAGCAGATGGAGGCTGGGGAGGGGGGGATGTTCTTTTTTTTTTTTCTTTTTTTTTCTTTTTTTTCTTTTTTTTTCTTTTTTTCTTTTTTTTTTTTTTTTTATTGTTTCCTTCATGTCCCTTTTCTTTTTTTTTTTTTTTAATTAAAAAAATTAACTCTTTGCATTTGTGCAATAACTACTTGCCATGAGAATGGGCAGACCTTGGAAATGCCCCGACTACTAACACAGCACAAGATGAACTCGAGCAGAAAGTGGTGTACTTTTTCCTGAGAACTTTTTTTTTTTTTTTTTTAATAATAAGCTCAGTTTTTACCCCAGTGTATTGTGGTGTCTTACATTTTTAGCAGTATTTTATATTTTTTCTGTAACGCACTAAGTCTTAGATGTTTTTAGAGCTTGTTTGTTATATTCACAATCACGGATTTTAAAAAAGAAAAAAGGAAAAAAAAAAAGATCCTCACAAAGACCCAATTGACCAAAAAAAAAAAGAAAAAGTGTCATTTTTTTTGTACAAGTAGCTTTGAGAAGCCCACATTGTGTTGCTGTGACTCATCTTTTGTAACATTTTATTTCTTGGTATTTGTTTAAACATAAAAAGTAAGAGTTTATCTGGCTGGCAGTGCAGGGCAGCGCTCCCTCGTCAGCAGAGGCATTGTTTCTGTCTTTGTTTGGTTTAGCCATAAAATGTTTGTTCTCAGCACTGTACAACGGTCCCTATATGATATGGAGAAGCAATATCACTGTATGAAACTCACACGATGTATTATTATTATTATTCACTAGCACCCTAGGTGTGATAATTGAAGTAAATATCTTTTATACAAACACAATTCCGTGTGGGCTGTCTTTTATTGAGGTGAGACCTGAGTCCAAGCAGCAAACATTTACATTGTGCTTCTGGTTTTGGTGGTGCCCACAGGGATGGTTTGGTGGGATTTGTGTTTGGCCAGGGGAGGAAAATTTACTTTTTGTGTATCAGTTCCTGTCAGGAGCGTGTGTGTGTTTCCATTATCTTAAATATTGAACTGTTAGATGTGCAAAATGCTCAGTGAAATCCAAGAGTGGCCATTCCAGCTGCAGTCAGTGTGAGGTGGGCACCCAGCTTCACAGACAGAAAATTCACATTTGGGGTCAGAGACTGCCAAGGGGAATTGTTTTGAGCACCACAGCAACATATCAACTAATTAATAAGGTAAAAAAATGTCAGTTACCTGAGGCTGGAAATGCTTTAGATTCAGAAGTGAAAATGTCAAAGAATTTTCCCAGATATTTGACTCACTGTTTATTTTTACAGATCCTTTACAGAAAAATAAATTCCTCATTTAGTGCCTTATGGGGTGTTCCTATAAATACTCTCAGTATTTACAGAGTGAGGAGCTTGGTCAGGAGCAGATGCTGGAAGCTGTCAGTGGGATTATGTTTTCAAAAGCAGTGGAAGGAATCATTTTTTGGATGCTCTGGGTGTCAGGTGGAGGATGTGTGTGTGTGTCTGTGCTTACCTGGGTGCTCTGCTTGCCCTGCTCATGTCTGGTTTTTGTGAAATTTATTTTGGGGGACCTGCCCTGGTTTCCACCATCTCCTGCAGTACAGCCCTGACACATTTCTCCCACCAGGCTCTCCTGAGCCCCCATTTGGAGTTTCCTGTGGAAAAGGAGTTTTGGAGGGCCAGATTGGATGTTTGCTGTGGTTCTGTGCTGGGAGTCAGGCTGGGATTTCCCTCCCCACTTTGTGCAGCTCCGTGTTGGTGTCCAGTTGTGTCTTTGCCATCTTCAGTTCTGCAGGTGTGGGGGAATTCTCCTCAAAATGTATTAAAAATGCTACTGAATGCCTTCATTTCATGACAAATGTGCATTTTTCTCATTTTGAAGGATCTGACAGGTTGTTCCACAGGATGGAAAGGTTCATGATTTTAACACTATTTATTTTTTCCCCTTCTCTTTAATAACTAGTCCAACTGTTGATTGCTATAAATTGTATTATTGTGTATTATTTTACCCTAATTTTTTTTAAACTTGATGCTAAACAGCTAGACTTTTAAAATGCCATGCCTCAGGTAGGTTAATTTGTGTATTTGTAACCTGCACTTTTCTTCAGGTGGTATCAGCATGAAACTCCTAAAATGCCACAGGTGTGTGGCATAATCAAAGTGTGTGTTGAACTTGAGACAGCACTGACCTGGAGAAGGCTCACAGTAGCTCAGAATTTTGCATCCTGGGATAAAGCCAGGTGGTTCTCTCAAGCCTAAATCTCACAAAGTTAATTCTGGGAAGTTAGGAAGGAAGGAAACACAAGGAAGCATTGAGAGGTCAGGGGCAGATATTTATGGCCTCACATGGAGATAGTTGGATCTTCCACCATAACTTTATTAGGGCAGCCCTTCAAAAGGATGCCAAAATTCTCTTTTTTTTGGAAAAATTTTATGTTGTGTGTTCCCATAGACTTTTACTGGTTTGAGCTGGGGCATCCCTGGGAGTTCCTGCTGGGACAGAGCTGCTGCTGGGGCTGGGTGGGTGAGGTTTGCATGGGAAATGTTGGAGGGATTTGCTGGGTTGATGGGAAGGGTCCTTGTTTGTGGCATCCTTGGTGCAGGAGGAAGGTCACACCTCAGTGCCAAGGTTCTGCTCCACCATAGTGAGAGCCAGGTTGAGTTTCAGTGGGAGAAGGGATATTTTTTCACATGTTCCCACCAGGTTAGGAGCTGGGAGTGGCTGACATGGTGCTTCTGAGCCCCACTTCTTTCCATCTGGAAATGCTGTCATTTTCTCCTCAGTATTTCTGTTTTAATGGAAGTGGTGAAGGAATTGTGTACTTGCCAACAGAGGGCTTCAGAAAACATGATTTGATTACAGCACAGCATTTTATTTTCTTTTTGCTGCAAGCTATGGGAAACTGATAAGAAAATTCAAACTGTTTTCTTGAACTCTTCCAAGTTACCCATGTAATTATCTTAGTACCCTTGGAAATAATCCCTTCTTGTATGAAATCTCTCTCCTTACAGGGTGAATTTATTAAGCAGTGCTGGGTTTCTTTGCTGAGGGCTGTTTATTTTGGAGTGGCTGGGCCAGGAGGAAGGGGAAGGAGAAATCCTTCAAACCTTCCCTTCCCAGCAGGCCCTCAAAATGTGAAAAGAAAAAGGGGAAAAGCAGGGCAGGGAAAAGAAATCTCACTTACACCTCTTCTGGCAGAGAAAGCCAGAAAGGTTGGGAGGCTGTGACAGTGCTCACAGGGGTCTGAGGGAAGAGAGGAGGATCTGACTCCATGGTTCAGAAGGCTTGATTTATTATTTTATGATATATATTATATTAAAATTATACTAAAAGAATAGAAGGAAGGATTTCGTCAGAAGGCTGGCTAAGAATAGAAAAAGAAAGAATGCTAACAAAGGTTTGTGGCTCAGAGAGTCCAAGCCAGCTGACTGTGATTGGCCATTAATTACAAACAACCACATGAGACCAATCCCAGATGCACCTGTTGCATTCCACAGCAGCAGATAATCAATGTTTACATTTTGTTCCTGAGGCCTCTCAGCTTCTCAGGAGGAAAAATCCTAAGGAAAGGATTTTTCATGAAATGTGTCTGCGACAGGATGGAGCCCCCAGAGAGTCATGGAATGGTTTGGGTTGGGAGGGACCTTTAAAGGACACCTCCACTGTCCCAGGCTGCTCCAAACCCCATCCAGCCTGGCCTTGGGCACTGCCAGGGATCCAGGGGCAGCCACAGCTCCTCTGGGCACCTGTGCCAGGGCCTGCCCATAAAAACCCAACTTCCTTAGAACTCACCTGACTCACCCTCTTTTTTTGAAAACCATCCCCCCTTGTCCTGCCATGCTGCACTTTAGTGGCTCCTTCTCTCTTCCCCAAGGGCATTTTCCAAGCTGGCAGTGAGGAGAGGGCAGCAGGAGCTCAGAATGATGCTGATGTTGGGATGAGCTTGGCAGCTGGGGCTTTTCCTTGTGCTTCCTTTGCCACTTGGACAGACAAGTCTCAAATGTTGTTCTCAGGGTGTTGGACATGATCTGCTCTCTCCTTGTCCCTGGTTTCTCTTGTCTCTTTGGCAGCACATGGCAGTAAAACTGAGCAGGGCTGTTCTTGCTGCCCTCGCTGGTACCAGTGCCATCCCTGGCTGTCTGGAGCTGCTCATCTTCTGAAGGCCCTTCCTTCATCCCTGAAGGACCTCACTGATGGTCTGGATGTCTTCTCTTACAACTCTGCATCTGCAGAGGAACCTCATCTCTGCACTCCTGCAGCTTTTCCAGGGCTGGTACCTGTGCCTGGAGACAGGGAGATGGTGCTAGAACTCACAGATGGCTTCTAGAGTTGTCATCTTTCCTCTCTTTCCATCCTCTCCTTGCTTTTTCTGCCCTTTCAGCAGCCCTGCAGAGGGTCTGATCAGGGAATGCCCTCCTGGCAGGTGCAGATGGACCAGGACAGCCCAGAAGCAGCATTGCAGCCTGAGATGATTCCCAGGTATATCCCAATAATCCAGGAATTCTGGCTACTCAGGAGCTCTTGGAGCTGCCTGACCTTTCCTTCCTCCCTGGAGATTTCTACAGAAGTTGCTTTAAGAAGTCCCAAAATCCCAATTCCTTTGTGTTTCTGTTGTGTTGGTGAGATCTCTGGGGCACTTGATCTTTATTTACTCTGGGGACATTTTTGGAGCAGTGCAGTCCCTTTGAATGACACTGATTTTTCATGGCCTGATGGGAGGATGTGATGGTGTTCACAGGGGTTCTTGGATGAGGGAAGAAATGAGGATCTGACTCCATGTTTCAGAGGGCTTGATTTATTATTTTATGATATATATTACATTAAAACTATACTAAAATAATAGAAGAAAAGGTTTCATCAGAAGGCTGGCTAAGAATAGAATAGCAAAGAATGATAACAAAGGCTCTGTCTCAGACAGAGAGTCTGATCCAGCTCACTGTGATTGGCCATTAATTAAAAACAACTACATGGGCCAATCACAGATGCACCTGTTGCATTCCACAGCAGCAGATAACCATTGTTTACATTTTGTTCCTGAGGCCTCTGAGCTTCTCAGGAGGAAAAATTCTAAGGAAAGTATTTTTCATGAAAAGATGTCTGTAACAGGGGGTGAGATGCTCAGCTGGGCTTTTGCACTACAACCTCCTCTTCAACCTTTCCTTCTGAGCAGGTTTGCACCTCAGAGCTCACAGATACGGTTTTGGTGACTTGTAGAAAGAAATCTTCCATCATTCCCTGCCTCCCTGTCCTGCTCCTCACCCTGCTGACAGCTCCCAGCAGTGGTGGCCCCAAGGGAAAGGCTTTGCATGAAGCTGAGGTGGATGGAGTGACTCCCACACACCCTGGCCAGGCAGAAATGTTGTCCCTCACCATGAAAAGGTCAAGACAGAACTGGAACCATCAAGCTGAGCAATGGTGAAAGGCCTCTGACAACCTTCCTGTTGCAGGAGGGGTTTTGGCTCAGATCTTTCTGCCTTGGCATCTTCACAGACCAAAAAAAGAAGGCAGAGAAAATCATCTTGTGCATGCAGGGCTGAATCTGCAGCCTTTGGATCGAGGGCTCCTCATCCCTGCAGCTGCAAAGAGAGGGGTCAAGGTCGAGTCATCTCCCTTGATTCTCCTGGAAAGGGAGCAGGACTTTGGGCAATAACAGCCTTTTCCAGACTTCCTTAAAAGCCAAATGCCAAGTGTTTCAAGAGCCTGAAACTGGGCCTGGGTTTGTGTGTAAACCTTGGGAGCTCTGGCATCAGGCAGAGCCGGAGGTGAGACTTTGTTGGCTTGGAAAGGCTCCTGCAGAGCAGTGCCAAGAAGTCTTGGCACGTTCTTTTCATGGGGAAGAGCAATGATTTCAACTCAGATGTAACTGTCCAGTCATGAGCTGGAGTGGCCCAGCTTGGGGAAAGGTGAAAGAGCTGGAAAGAGCAGAGGGTCCGTGGCAGACCCAGTTTCCTGCTTCTTCCTTTGGCTTCTGCTCCTTGCCCTGGCACTCTCAGACACCCCTGTTTGTGTTGAGTGAGTCTCCAGCTTTGAGCCTCGGTGCCAAGGCACTCCAAGGTTTACTTATCTTACCATCATCTTCCTTCCAGTCAATAAAATAGACTTCAAACCTTTGAAGTAGTGGCTTTCAATGCACTTCAGTTGACTTTTCAAAGAGAGCGTGCCACATCACTTCTCAGCTTGTTTTCTTTTTCTTTTTTTTTTTTACAGTTATGTAAATTCAGGGAGGCCAGACAGTAAATGGAGGGAGATTAAAAAGTTCCACGAGGCAAATCAGGGTGTGAACTTGCAGAGCATCAGCTAATTTGCCATAACTGCCCATGTGTGTGCTCCTACCCCATCCCTTCAGCTGCAGCACTCACCTCTCATCTCCTCAGGGCCCTGAGGATCCACATGAGCAGTTACCCTGGTCCCATGGATGTGCAGCAAGTTACAGCCTATCTCACCCCAAGGTGATTTATTCATCTGTCTGTATCCTCAGTAATCAAGCCCCCATCTTATGGAAAGATTGCCTCTCATTTATTTATGTCTGGCCTTATAACTTCAAACTAAGTTGCTAGTATGTCTTAATTTTCTCCATCTGTGAAAACAGATGCTGTTTATTTTGGATGATTTGCCAAGGGAGCCCAGTTGCTGGGGCTTGTTCCAGGAGTCAGAGTTGCTGTTGCTGTGTGGCAGCTCTGGGCTCCTGGCTCTGGGGCTCTCCTGATGAGCCCCTGCATCTGCCAGGCTCTGCCCACCAGCCTGGGCACTGGGGCTCCAGGAATGTTCTCTTCAATAATCACTTCAAGGGTTTAACCTGCAGCTTTGGAATGGCAGAGGACTGACTGGGCTGTTCACAAATGTAAGACTCGTGTCAATGTTTTATTCTCATTTTGGGTTTTGTTTCTTCACTGTGTGTCCCACCACATGGCCTGTCCATACAGGTCCTTGATGTTATTTCCAGAAATATTCATCCCCCCCTTGGGCACACAGAATTCCCAGAAAAAGCATTTCTCTAGAGCATCTTCTTTCCTCTTTCTGAGGATTCATTCAGTGTTTGGCAGGGTATCACAGAATTATTAAATGGTTTGGGTTGGAAAGGAGCTTTTACCATCACCAAGCCCAACCCCTTGCCATGGGCAGGCACAACTCCCAGTGGACCAGGTTGCTCAGAGCCCCTTCCAGCCCTGAGCACTCCCAGGAATGGGAATTGTCCAGTCCCAGCTTCTGATTTTCTGTGCATCAGAAAGGGGAACCAGCCCTGCCTGTGCCAGGGTGGCACCAGAGCTTCTGCCAGAGTGGGGCTGCCCCGTCCCTGCACTTCTGCTCTGCTCTTCACAAGGCCATGGCAATGCCAGGCCTGGCTTTTTAAACCCCACAGCTGGCAGAGTTTGAGGCTAAAGATCCTTGCTTTAAAACCCATTTTCCCCAGGACTTCACCTTCTTTGTCCCATTACCTTCTGCAGTTGCTCTTCTCTTCTCTTTGAGGTATTTGCACATCTGAGGGGTCAGAGCAGGGCTCAGCAGCTCGGGGAGCACAAAGGCAAATTCCTTTTGCTGGATCCAGTGCCTGAGCTGCCCTGCTCTGGCAGAGCCCTGCTCCTGCTGCTGCAGGTGAGGAGTTGCTGGCACAGAAGTGCTGAGCCCGCGGGTGGCCACGGCCCTGGTGAAAAGGGAAAGTTATGATTAAAATAAAAACCCAAAAAACCAACTGTGAGGAGTGACACTGACAGGGAGATGAGAGGGAAGCTCTGTGTGTTTGGTTTCAGTGTCAGACATGGTTCCAGCCTTTTCTGCTTCCAGGGATGGTTTCATGGGCAAGGGCGAGGAAAGGAGAAAGGAAAGGAGAAAGGAAAGGAAAGGAAAGGAAAGGAAAGGAAAGGAAAGGAAAGGAAAGGAAAGGAAAGGAAAGGAAAGGAAAGGAGAAAGGAAAGGAGAAAGGAGAAAGGAGAAAGAAAAGGAGAAAGGAAAGGAATCCCTTTAAAACTGAGAGCTTTGGTGACCCTTTTTTCCTCTTAAACTGAAAAAACTCAGTCCCTGTAACTCAGAAGCCAAAAGAATCATTTCAGAGAGAGGGGCAGGAGCTGGGTCTCCTCCTGCAGGCTCCAAAGCTCAGCTCTGAAGAGGATTTTTGGGCAGGGTGGGAGACTGGGGAACAATTCCTGCCCCAGGTAAGCTCCTGGTGGGGTGGACCTTGGGCAGGATGCTCAGCAGTTCCTCCTGCAGAATTGGCCCCCCAGCCCATGTTTGGCCAGCAATAGCTTCCCAATTACATTTTCATGCAATTTTAAAAGACAGCCGATTGAATAATTAACCATAGGGAAGAGGTTTTCTCCTTTCCAAATCTTGTTGATGCAAATATTTTGCATCAGGCCACCCATGTTTTGGAGCAGGCAGGGATTCCCCATTCCTGGAGAAACACTGACCTCCAGTGGGATGTGCCTTTAGCACAACCACTGCTCCATCCCGAGTCTCTTCTTGGGGGCTCTAAAATGTAAATATGCTGAGGGGGAAAAAATAAATCCATGTGCTGTGTTCAAAGCAAGAGCCACCTCCCTTTCCCTGCAGTGAGGCTTGGTGCTTCTGAATAACATGGGAGGGGGAATGGCTTTAAAGTGAAAGAAGTTTATCCAATCTAAGTTTAGATTGGAAATTGGGAAGGAACTGTTCCCTGTGAGGGTGGGGAGGCCCAGAGCAGCTGGGGCTGCCCCTGGATCCCTGGCAGTGCCCAGGGCCAGGCTGGACAGGGCTGGGAGCAGCCTGGGACAGTGGGAGGTGTCCCTGCCATGGCAGGGGGTGGAATGAAAGGGGTTTTAAGTTTGTTCCCAACCCAAACCACTCTGAGATTCCATTATACCAACACAGTAATTGTCTTTCTTATTGTTTAGGTTGAAAAATACCTTTAAGATCATCCTTACTCCATCACTGCCATGTCCCCAAGTGCCACATCTACCAGAAAAAGGGGAATTTGCACCAGCCAAGACCCTGATTCCTGGGAAAGCAGTGTCCCTTTGGGCATCACTGTGAGGCTCCATCACTGCTGCTCTTATTCCAGCCCTGTGGCCAGGGCATCCCTCCCTGTGCAAGGAGCTCCCTCCACAGCTGGTTTCTGGGTGTGTGGAGCATTTCCCAGCCTGGCAGGACTGGGAGGGCTGGAATTGAGCTGTTGCACCCCTTGTCTGAAAGCTCAGAGAGGACAGGAGCCCTGAGGACAGCCTGCCCTTGCTGCTCCCCAGGCAACCCCTGCACCTCTTGTTCCCTGGCTGTTGATAAATGAGGATTTTTTTTTTTTTTTTTTTTTTTTTTGCCTTGCAGCTGTCTGGAAATTAGGGGAATAATTACAACAGAATTATCGGGGAGGGACTGGAACAGATGGGACCTGAGCTCTGACCCCCCTGGAAATCCAGGCACAGAGGGATGGATCCTGCATCCCCAGAGTGGAGGAGCTGGCAGTGCAAAGCACCAGCTCTGAACCTGGAGCTGAGCAGGTTTGCCAGCAGGGAGAGGCCCAGACACTGCTGGCAGCCAGGGGGAAAGGTGAACCAGGTCGAGTTCTGCTGCAGGACAGCTTTGGGATGGATTTGCCAATGGAACACGGGGCCTGCCCTGCGGGGCTGCTCCCGTGGCTGCAGCTTCACTGCTCCACATCTGGGCTCATCTGGGGTTATGTGAGGGGAACAAGAGGTTTTTGTTTTGCTCCTGGAGCATTCCAGCAGTGCCTGTTGTGGTTTAGGGTGTGGGTTTTACTCTGGGGGGCGGCTGGGAGGAGAGAGGGATCCTTTGTACAAACTTGGCAGGGTGGGAACGCCGAGCCCAGCCCGTGCCCGGGGCAGGACTGATCCCCCCCGAGCCCCTCCTGGGGTGTCCCCACCCTGCCCCAGGCCCCTGCTCCACCATCTGCCCTGCGAGAGCCTCTCCCAGCCCCACAGCCAGGGCAGCCTCTTCCATCCCCTTTCCTGTGCATGACCTGGGATCAGCTCATGGGCTCAGCTCTCCTCTCCAGTGCCCCCACTCTGCCCCCCAGGATGCTGCCAGGGCACCAGAAATACCTGGGTGATGCCTTTGAAGCAGCTGTGCCAGTGCTGGCAGCCACCTCTAGCACTGAGGGGTGGCACTGGGGCTGTGCCCGCCCTGGGCATCCCCAGATTAAATTAACAGCATCACACTACCCCAGACACACATTAAAAATGCTACTGAATGCCTTCATTTCGTGACAAATGTGCATTTTCTCATTTTGAAGCATCTGACAGGTTGTTCCACAGGATGAAAAGGTTCATGGTTTAACACTTTTTATTTTTCCCCCTTCTCTTTAATAACTAGTCCAGCTGTTGACGTAGACAAGCCCTACATGCTCACAGCAGCAAAGCCACCACAAGATAGTTCAAAACCTACCCTGTACCTCACCCTGCTACCCACAACACCACCCTAGAAAGGTTGAAGGACTTAGAAAACAAGTCCTTTAAAGGCATAACACCCTTAAAAAAATGAAATAAAGCAATAAAACTCCAGTGTGAGCAGGGACTGCAGCTGTGGTCCCAGACACGAGGACAGAGCAGGGCGCTGCTCTGAGCTGCCCTGGTGCTCCAGGTGGGCTTTCTCAGCCCTTTGGTGCCCCCTGGCACGGCTGGGGTGGGTGACAGCCCTGGCTCTGTTTTGCAGTGCGCTGTGCCGAGCTGCAGATCCAGCTGACCGAGGCTGTGGCCAGCCTGGCTGCCCAGAAGGAGCTCGTGGCCAAGCTGGAGCACGACCTGAGCACCATCCAGGCCCTGTCTGCTGTGCCACGCCCCGAGGCAGAGGTACCCCGGCCCTGGGCTGCCTCAGAGCTGGCACAGAGCTCTGAGCATCCCCAGGGGCAGGGGACAGTGCCCACCTCCTCTTGGTCTCAGTTTTTTGGGGGGGCGGTTGGTTATTATTATTAATATTATTATTATGTTGTTGTTGTTGCCTTAATTACTCCTATATTTATTATTTATTATTTATCATTATTATTAATTATTAATATTTATTATAGTAATTATTCGTTCTTAATTGCTACTTTTTATACTATTAATTATTATTAATTGTTATTAATTTCCTTCCTTTTCTTTCTGATAATTCACCCAGCAGAGATGGGCGCATCTCCACCTCACCATGGTGGAATGGGAGAGTGTTTGCCTCATCTTGTTTTCAGTTTTTGGGGGATAATAATAATAATAATAATAATAATAATAATAATAATAATAATAATAATAAATTATTATTATAATAATATATAATATTATATATAATATTATAATATTATATTATATGCATAATATATATAATATAATATATATTATTATATTATATATATTATATTATATATTATTGTATATATAATATTATATATATTATAATTATATTATATATATTATATATTATTATTATTGTTGTTTTGTTGTTGTTATTTTAGTATAATTTCATTATTAGTTATTTTTAAATTAGTATTATTAATCAATTATTAATAGTTATTATAATTATCAATTTCTTTTTATAATTTATCATTATTAATAGTTATTATTAATATTAATATTTTCTTTCTGACAATTCTCCCAGCAGAGATGGGTGCCATGGGGAGGTGCTGGCCTGGGAGGGGGTGTCCCCAGGGGCCCCCAGGGACCCTCCAGCCCTTCCCCTTCCCTGGGCTGGGGTTTGAGGTGGAGCCGCAGCCCCTCACCCCTGCAGAGACCCTGCCCAGCAGGGACGAGGCTGCTGAGGGTCCAGGAGGGGCTGCTCTGCCCAGGCCCCTTTTGGGGGGTGGGAAATGTTGAATTTCTCCCGTTTGTGCTGCCCAGGGTGCCCCAACCCCCGGGCTGGAGAGGATCCCCGAGCCCATCAAGGAGGCCACGGCGCAGTTCTACGGTGAGGGGGGAGCCAGGCTGGGCTGGGCCCTGTAGGGGGACAGAATACAAGGAAATAAAGATGGTGTAGAAAGCAATCTCACCCCTACGGAGCTGCAGCTGGGCCAGTTAGCAAAGATTAGGAGCAGGCCTGACTTGAACAGGCCACAGCTGTGACCAGTGAGAAGAAGATGCTATAAAAGAGTGGGGTGGCAGTTGGGAAGGGAACTGGGGTTGGTGGCTGCTTGGTGAAAGAGTCAGAGCTCTGAGGAGCTGCCCATGAGGAGCACCAAGGAGGTGTGAGGCCCTTGCAATAAGGAAACAGCAGCATGGAACCTTTATGATATAATGACAACAGGGACACCTCTCCAGGGATGGCAGCTCCTGAGCCTCCCTGCGCAGGGTGGCTCCCACTGGGACATTCTCCATGCTGGGCAGGGTTTGCCCACCTTTGTGTCCTCCAGGGGTGCAGCAGGCACGAGCCAGGCCCAGGCTGAGCCCAACACCCTGAGCTCTGTGCTCCTGCTCTTCCCACACCAAACCCCTCCAGGGCCAGAGTGAAACATTTCCTGTACATCAGCCCCTGCGCTGAGGTCTGCAGGAGAAAATGAATCAAAAAAAAAAACAAAACTCCTTGCTTCTCTGGGGGGAAAAAAATTCCTTTCCTTTTTTTCCTATTTTTTGCTTGGTTTTTTTTTGTTTGTTTTGAAAACACAAGATAAACATTATCACAGCAACAGTCCCACCAAGCTAAACAACCTGCAGCCACCCATCCTGCTCTGTGAATAACTGCTCAGTGCAGCTGGTTGAGTCATGGCCTTGGGGACACATTTCTGCTTGGCTGTGAATGTCACTGCCAGGAAGGAAGAGCAGGGAGGGATGGCCACAGCCCCCCAGGCACCCACAGAGCCACATCAAGGGGGAAAACCCATGTGAAAAACCCGAAAAATGGGGTCCTGGGCATAGCAAGCTGGTGGTGGATGAGGGCTCAGGGTAGGAGAGAGAGGATTGTGGCTCTGGGGTTTTATTTTAATGCTGCAGAGGCCAGAGGAGAGAGTCTGGCAGGGATGGGGAGGGTTGGAGTCAGGGAAAGGCAGCCATGGATTGCACCAAACAATGCAATTGGTTTTCCTGTCCACTTTGAGGACGAGTCCTCAAAAATAAATTTAAAAAAATAATATATAGATAAATAGCAGTGCATGTTGTAATAACTGGGGTTGATTTGGGTGCCCCCACGGTCCCACAGCAGGAGGACCTTGTGCACACCCCTGGGGTGGATGGTGGGCATCTGCCAGGTCGTGTCTCACACCAAACCTCATCCACAGGTGCCCCTGCACCCCCTTGCACCCCATTCCCTGAGGGCCAGGTGGACTCGCTGCTCTCCATCATCTCCAGCCAGAGGGAACGCTTCAGGGCCAAGAACCAGGAGCTGGAGGGGGTGAGGAGCCTGCTGGGGGGCTGGGGGGCTGCAGGGGCCCAGCCTGGGCCCAGCCTGGGCTGGGTGCTCTGCCTGTGCCAGCAAAAGGAAAACACATCCTGCTGTGGGCAGGAGCAAACCCTGCTGCTGCAGCTCCAGGACAGCTCCAAACCCCTCTGTCCCTGTGTCCCTCTGTCCCTCTGTCCCTGTGCAAAGCCTGCCCCAGCCCTTCCCTGCTGCTGCAGCTCCAGGACAGCTCCAAACCCCTCTGTCCCTGTGTCCCTGTGGTGTCCCTGTGCTCCTGGCGCAGTGTTTGAGGGTGCCATGAAAAAAACACATCGAGAACACATTCTGGGGTAATTAATTGAACTAGAGCACAAAATAAATAACCTTTTCCAAGCTGTCTGGTTGTGCCTGCACCTCCTGTGGCAGCCACAGCCCATCCCAAAGCCCTCCTCGGCCACCTTGGCTACCCCAGCCCTTTTTGGGCAGGACTGGGACCCCCCTCCTGCCACACTGGGACAGTTTTAATTAAGGGAGCAGTTTGAGTTCAAAGCCAGGGGGGTTTAATTGTGGGGTGAAGGGGACAGAGCCCTGTCAGGATGGCCCAGATCCCCCTGTCAGGATGGCATTGTCCCCCTGTCAGGGTGCCATTGTCCCCCTCCCCTGCAGGAGAACAGGATGCTGCAGCACACGGTGCACGCCCTGCAGAGCGAGCTGGACACCCTCAGAGCTGACAACATCAAGCTCTACGAGAAGATCAAGTTCCTGCAGAGCTACCCTGGCCGGGTGAGTGTCCAGCTGTCCGTCTGTCTGTCTGTCCCTGCTCGGGCTGGGCTCACACAGCAGGCAGCCCCCAGACTCAGAAATTGCACATTTCCAATGTGCAGCTCGCATGGGAGCTGGAGACAATTGGGGTGGGGAAGGTTCTCCCTGCCAGGAGGGCAGTTTAGAGCAGTGCTGAGGGATCTTTGGCATCTTCAAAGCCAGAAACCCGAATTTCCTCCCTGACAGAGCTGCTCCACCCCCCTCTGATGCTCACTGCTGGCAGGTGGGGATAATTCTGCCTGACCCAAAAATTGGGACCTCCTGCAACAAACCCCTGCACCAGAGCCTGGAAAATAATTCATCCTGTCCCACTTCTTGTATCCAGCAGAGAGAGCTGCTCCCTGAGCAGCCAGGAGACAAAAAGAGAAGAAACCAGCCCAAAATCATCCCAGTAATGCCAGGAGAAGGCTGGGAAGGGGGACCAGGCTTTGCTGCAGCCTGCTCTGCTCGTGCTGTGTCCCTCCCTGGGGCTTTGCAGGAGGCTCAGGCTCATTTCCACTGCCAGCACTTCCCTGTCAGAGCCGGGCTCTGCTGACCCCGGGCTTTCCTTAGCAATGCCACTCACAGAGGGGACACCCATTCCCTGCCATCCTTCCCCTGGCTGCTGCCTGTCCGTGCTGCCTGCACTGAGTCTGTTTTGTTGAGGGATATTTTAATAGCATTTGGTGGTGGGAAACTCCTGCAGCTCGAGGGACCTTATTTGGTGCCTCTCTTTATGTCCCCATGATGACGCCAGGTCGTCCCCTCTGACATTTTTTTCCCCTTTCTCCTGTGGAATATCATCTCCATGTTTATCCTCTGCCACAAGGCAACCCCTGAATGCCATTGCCATGAGCTAAAGAGCAAAACCTTCCAGTGGCAGCAGCGCAGGGGATTGCATAATTCACCCCCTAATGGGACATGTGACACGTTAAAAATACTCAGCAAAGATCACTGCACTGGCCAGGCTGGGGCAGCTCCTCGCCCCTAAATCGGGCTCTGGGCTCATCTCTGTGACCCCAGGGTCGGGTTGCAGTGTGTGAGGCCTTACTAAAGGTTTACACAGAGGTGTAACAACCAGCCATGGGAGCAGGCAGGGCTCTCTGCACACAGGAACAGGTCCAGAAAGGACTCAGGGAGTGCAGAGCATGTGGTGCTGTGCTGGGACATGGCACAGGGAATCAGCACTGGAGCAAGGAGCCAGAGCCTTTTCCCAGGCTGGATTTGGGCAGGAATGTTGTGGAATTTGCAGCTCCTGCAGAGGTGGAGGAGCAAATTCCACAATGAGAGTGTAGGGGGATACAGTATGGGTAAATTAAGGTGCTATAGAGTGTGATCTTATCCCCTGAAGAATTGCAGCTGAACCAATTACTAAAGGTTAGGAACAAGTCTGATGTTAACAGGCCACACCTGTAGCCAATAAGAACAGTGTTATAAAAGAGTGGATTGGTGGGATCTGGAGTCAGATGGTTTCTGCAAGGACCAGGAACAGTCAGTGATTTGAGGAGCTGCCTACCAGAAACATTGAGGATGTGTGAAACTCTGGTGACATGGAATCCTTGCACTATAATGATAACAGAACTCTTGAGATATAAAACAACACTGGAGGAAGGAGGAGCAGGGAGGCTGCAGGAGCATCCTTGGGCTTGCTGCAGCCCAGGCTGTGTAAGGGGAATTATACAGAAGAACTATAAAATCCATCCTGTCTGAACCCACCCAAATATTTCCCTTCTTTCAAGGAGTTTTCTTGATTTTCCTTGCCCTTTTTCCAGCCTACAACAGCTCTGTGTTTGAGCAATGATTTCCTCCTCCTAAACTGCTGTGTCCCTCCTGCCTGGCCCAGCAGCTGAGGAATTCAGGGTGGGGTTTGCAGTAGCCCAGGTGAGCTCTGTGAGGATGACACAGGTGACAATTATCTCATGGAAAGGGCCCAAAATACTGAGACAAACCAACCCCAACCCATTCCATAATTCTATGAAGAAAGGACTTTATTCCACAGCTCCTGTCGTGCTTCTCCTTTCTGGAGCGAACAGATGCTGTCAGCCCCGTGGGTCAGCTCTGTGCTGCTCCATCTTTTGGGGGTGTTTTCTCCCTAATGGGGGAGCTCAGGGCTCTGTGCTTGTGCTGGGTGTCCCTGTGGCTCTGACCCTGCCTTTGCTCCCCCAGGGCAGCAGCAGGGATGACACGGAGCAGCGCTACTCCTCCCAGTACGAGGAACGCCTGGACCCCTTCTCCTCCTTCAGCAGGAAGGTAGGAAAGGCTCCCCAGCACCCTCCCTCTGCATCTGCCCCTCTTTCCTGCCCAGATGAACTCCAGGGAGCTCTGACAGAATGAAACGTACTCAAATGTCCTTTGTTTTCAAATAAATAAAAGTTAATGTGCCCTAATGATGGCTGGGGGTGTGACTGTGTTCACAGGGGTCTGAGGATGAGGGAAGGGAACAGAGGAGGATCTGACTCCATGTTTCAGAAGGCCTGATTTATTATTTTATGATATATATTATGTTAAAACTATACTAAAAGAATAGAAGAAAGGATTTCTTCAGAAGGCTGGCTAAGAATAGAAAAAGAAAGAATGATAACAAAGGTTTGTGGCTCGGACTCTCTGTCTGAGCCAGCTGACTGTGATTGGCCATTAATTAGAAACAACCACATGAGACCAATCACAGATGCACCTGTTGCATTCCACAGCAGCAGATAATCAATGTTTACATTTTGTTCCTGAGGCCTCTCAGCTTCTCAGGAGGAAAAATCCTAAGGAAAGGATTTTCCATAAAAGATGTCTGTGACATGGGGGTAAGGGGAAAATAGGACCATCCTGGGGCACACAGTTCCTTTCATGTTTTGCAAACCCCAAATTAACCCTCTGAGCCTCAAAATCTTGTATGGTTTCCTTGTAGGAACGCCAGAGGAAGTACCTGAGCCTCAGTCCCTGGGATAAAGCCACGCTGAGCATGGTGAGTGGCTGCTGTGGGAGCTGAGGGGATTTCAGCCCAGTTCCTGCAGGGGAACGGGGCTCTGGGGCAGGGGAAGCATCCCTGCTGTCCTGGGCAGGGTGCAGAGCACACTGGCCATGCTGGAATTTGGGTTGGGAGCAATCCCTTCCCTCCCTTGCTGCCCAGGGCAGTGGTGGCATCACCATCCGTGGGACATTTCAAGGACAGGGACGTGTGGCACCTGGGGATGTGGTTCAGTGCTGGGCTTGGCAGTGATAGTTGGACTCAAGGATTTCTGAGGTCTTTTCCAACTTAGACAATTCTGATTCTATTCTATGATCCCAAGCACCTCTCCTCTGGTTTGTGGCATGCTGTGGGGCTCAGGGCTGCACCCCCAGAGAGCCCCAGCACCCCACACATGTGGGGAGGAGGAGAGTGAGGGGCTGCAGAGGGTCCAAGGAAAATCTCTGCTCCACACATTGGCTTCTCATTGCATTCTCCTTAAAAACCCATTCCCAGGCCCTGCTCCTTCCTGCTCTGGCTCTTCCTTCCAAAAAAGCATCAGGGTAAATCCTGGGGGAGCTGTGGTGTCTGCAGCAGCAGAGGGTCCTTGCCTGAGCCCCAGAGGTGACTGCTGCCACTGCAAGCTTGGGCTGCCATCTCTTAGGGTAGAGCTTTCTGAGCTAAAAATGTGGAAATTATTGAGGAAATCTGACTTATAGTGGAATTTGTGGCATTAGCAGCAGGCTCAGGATGGGGTTTTGGCTGAGTTAACCCCCAGCTCTCCAGCACAAGGGAGGTGCACGTGGGGCTGTGGGGCTGCAGAGAACACAGAGATATCCTGTAATAAAAGCAGAGCTGGCATTTGCATAAAAACCAAGCAAATGCCAACATGAATATGGATTGTGTGGCGTGCCAGCACCACGGAGAATTAATGAAAGGCATTCACACAAAAAAAAAAAAAACCTGACTTAGGGGAGTTCTTCCTTGGGAATATTTAAGAACATAATCTTGTTTGTTACAGCAGCCTCCGCCGTGGCCGTGAATAGCAAAGACGATTTCAGCCCGGAATGGGTTTGGTGGGAGATCTGTGGGTTTTAATGCCAGCTCTGGAAAGCCTGCCTGGTGTTTGGGGAATGTGCTTATGTCCATAATGAGTCCCTGGGTTACAGCAGGAATAAAGAGAGGCTGTCAAGGAGGGCAGGACCCGTCCTGTGCCAGCCACTCCTCTGCTGCTCCTGATTTTGGTGCTTTTGGAGGGATGGGCATGAGGGTTTTCCCACTGGGATTTGGTGTGCTGTGCCAAAAGGGCTCAGGCATCAGCAGGGTCTGGCTGTAGCTCAGTGGCCTCTCCAAAATGAGGGGTGGAGGGAGATTCAGCCTGACCCCACAGGTTTCCAGCCCCTAGGGGTGGCACTGCAAGGGTGGAGAGCAAACCTTTGGGGACAGAGCTTGCAGAGCCACAGCAAGGGGACAGCAGGGCCCAGCTCTGGGAGCACCAGCACAGCCTTGGCTCCACTGCCCTGCTCAGGAGGCGACGAGGGGATGCTGCAAATCACAAAGTTGTTTGAGCTCAGGAATTAAAAATGTGCAAAGATTAATTACTGCCAGGGCTTCTCTGAGGAGCAGGCACTGAGGCAGGGCTGGCACAGCAGCAGCAGGGAGAGCTGCTGGAGAGAGCTGGGCTGAAGGAGCTCACAATAAACCCCCAGGAGGGTTTTCAGTGGGGAAAGCCCACCCTGAATCCACCTTGGTTTGGGCACATTTGCGCTGAGAGCTGAGGCACTTGTGCAGCCACTCTGCAGGAGCATCACTGCTCAGAGCTGGGCACAGGGGGATGGCAAACACCACCTCCCTGCAGGGTCTGGCAGGAACAGGCTCCCAGTGCTGCCCAGGGTCTCTCCAGGGCTGTTTGAGGGGTTCCCAGTGGCTCACATTAAACTGGGGTTTTCCATTCTGCTCTCCCACAGGGACGGCTCGTCCTGTCCAACAAGACCGCCCGGACCGTGGCCTTCTTCTACACCCTGCTGCTGCACTGCCTCGTGTTCCTGGTGAGGGGGTGGCCCACAGGGCTGGGCACTGAGATAAAACATCCTGTGCTCCTGTCCAGAGGGGGTTTGGGCTGGTTTGAGATGCTGTGCCAGGCCAGAGTGCTGCAGCTGCTGTGTTGGTGGCACTGGAGGCACAGAGGGGGACAGGGACGTGCCAAGGGAGCTCCCCTCAGGGGACAGGGACATGCCAAGGGAACTGCCCTCAGGGGACAGGGACATGCCAAGGGAGCTCCCCTCAGGGGACAGGGACATGCCAAGGGATGTCCCCTTGGCTTCACAGGGTGCAAACCCCACCCTGGGTGGGCACAGGCGTGCCCAAGGGCAGCAGCTGGGAGCTGTCTGTGTGCCCAGGTTGTTCTGGGATCAGCCATGGGGTCGTGGTGGTGCCATGCCAGGAGCTCACACTGAGTTTAAAGTGTAGCCAAGCAAGCCTCTGCTCAGTGGGGAGCAAATTTTGGGTTAATTATTTGAATCTAATACCATAAGGGATTTTAGGAATAAAATACATGCCCCTGAGCCCACACTACCTGGTTCTAGAGCATGTGGATCCTATTCCTGGGTGCATCCTTAACCTCCTGCTCAGTGGAATTCAGTTTTTGTCTCTCCAGGGATGAGCTCTGGTTCTCCTCGTGCTCCTGACATGCCCTGTGTCTTCATTATTCTCCAGTTTTCAAGTTTTCCCATTAGGGTTGAAAGCAGAGAAGCAGAGATTTGGGAGGAATGGAGGCTTTAGTCAGCCCAGATCTCCTGGGAGTTTGTCATGGTGCAAACTCCTCCTGTATCCTTGCACAGTTTCTGGGAGTTTATTTGTCATTTCAGGGAGGAAAAAAAAAAGCCAAACAAATCATCAATAATTAAACGAGGAAGTGAGATGAAAGCCAAATCAGAACAATATTTCTGTCCTGCTCTCAAAGTTATTTTGGTGAGGAAAGGAGCAAAGGAAATAAAAAGTTAAACATCATTAAACTTTAAAGCTCTAACCCAAAAAAAAAAAAAAAAAAAAGGAAAATTCATAAATATTACATGGCTGGAATGATCTTACATCATCTAGACACAAAAGAGCCTGAAATCCAGCACCCAGCAGTGCCTGGCTGGGGATGAGCTGTGGGTGCCACAGGGGACTGGAGGAAGCCCCTGCTCCTCCCTCCCCACAGTGGGAGTGACATCTCTGCCACTGAGCCTGGGAGATTTCAATTAACTCAATTAACCTGGTTTGGGTTTGCTGGTGGTGTTTGTGTGGTTAGGGTGGTCCCCTGGTGATAACAGCTTACAAATCCCCAAGGCTTGAACCCATCAGTTGGGGATGGGAGAGCTTCTCCCTCCTCCCAAAGCCCAGCTCTGCCTCCTCAGACCTCAGCCCTGCAATGGGAACACAGAGGCACCAAGGCAAAGAGGAGCCCAGCCAAGCACTGACCTTCCTTAAGCCTGTTCCAAAAATACATCTCCATCCATGTGCAGCCCTGAGCCTGTCCCAAACCACCCCAGCCACAGCAGCACTGTCCCAGTAAAAATAACCCACTGGGAAAGGTCATCCTGACCATCCTGAGGGCAACCCCTGCAGCAGCCTGGGGTTCCCCACGCTGGTGACCACAGAGTCACAGTGTGGGTGGGAAGGGACCTTAAAAATCCTCCAGTGCCATGGGCAGGGACACCTTCCACTGTCCCAGGCTGCTCCAAGCCCTGTCCAGCCTGGCCTTGGGCACTTCCAGGGATCCAGGGGCAGCCACAGCTTCTCTGAGCACCCTGTGCCAGGGCCTGCCCACCCTCCCAAGGAGGAATTCCTCCCTGCTATCCCATCTAGACCTGGGAAGAATTCCTCCCTGACATCCCATCTAAACCTGGGAAGAATTCCTCCCTGATATCCCATCTAGACCTGCTCTCTATCAGTTTGAAGCCATTCCTTTGTGCTGTCACTGCACACCCACGTCACAAGTGCCTCTCAGGATGGGATGGCAGGGCTGGGCTGGCACAGCAGTGGCACAGGCTGCAGTGAGGAGGGGCTGGAATGGAGGTGGGAGCAGAGCTGATCCCATTCCTGCCCTTGCAGGTGCTCTACAAAACCGCCTGGAGCGAGAGCGTGGGCCGGGACTGCTCTGCCTTCTGTGCTAAGAAGTGAGTGAGGACAGGGCATGGTTGGTGGGGGGCTTGGTGGTCTGCAGAAGATTTTCTTGGGCACCCCAGTGCTGGAAACAAGGCCAGTAAATTGGGCTTTAAACCCAGTGAGGGAGGTGGGGAGAAAATGCTCACGGAACGGGGCAACCGCTTGTGTTCGGTTGGGTGTTCCTCAAAGCCCCTCCTGCCCAGGAGGAATCCTGATAAAGGTTTATAATAAAGGTTTATAAACATGATCCTGGAGACCTGGGGGGTGTCAGACCTGTGCCATGACTCCATTCCCTGCTGGCCGTGGCTGGAGCAGGGCATGGTGCTTATCCTCAATGAACGACCCCTTGGAATCGGTGCTGGGCTGCCCGAGCCCCCTGGGGCACTGCCTGAGCACCCCGGGGCTGGCTGCAGGTTAACGTGGCTCTGCCCTCTCCCCAGGTATGCTGACCACCTCCACGAGTTCCACAGGAATGGGGACGTGGCTGGGATGTGGCAGTGACAGCCGGACATGGCCCCTCCTCAGCCGGAGCTGTCCCGCTGCTGTGCTGTGCTTTGCTTTCTGCTTTGTAGGATGAGGGCAGTGATCCCCCCCGCTCCCACCCGGGAAATTAAAAGCCTCAGCCATAAGACAGAATCATTTTCCAGCCCTGAGAGCTGCAGCAGTCCCCATGCTTTCCTCAGAGAGCTCAGTCCTTAGCAGAGCACGTGGAAAATGCAAGATCAGAGGTTCCCCTCCTGCCAGACCCACATGTCTCTCCATCCTGTTTGAAGCCCAGTGCAGCACTGGGTGGGCTAAATCCAGCCAGAAATGGGGAGGAGAGGCAACCTCCTGAGCTTGCATTGTCAGGTGTTGTGCTATTTGAGAATTCCTGCTTTGCTCCAGCCCTGGGGATCTCCTGCCCATTCTGCTGGGCACTCACAGATGCCCTTCTTGACCTGGAGCCCTCAATTTGGGAATAATTAGAAACATCTAGGACTTAAAGGGCATGAAGGGAGGCGCTGCTGGTCAGGCCTGACCTCACAGGGATGCTGCAGACTCTCCTTGCTGAGATGTTTCTGCCTTTTAGGAAACCACAAGTCAAATCAAGCAATTGCTGGTGATTGGGTTTGCTGGGTGATGAACTCTGGGCTGCTAATTTGGGTTGATTTGGGGAGACAGAGCTGATAGGAGATGCTCCAATTAGAAAGAGCAGGTCCCAGCAATCTCTCCTTCCTGCTGTGACCACATGGTGAGGGAAGGTATCAGCTTGTTAACGTGGCCCTCAATTAAAATTCCCCTCTGTAGACAGGAGAGCAGCATTGCTCCCAATTAATATTTCATTGCAGACTCCCATCCATCCCCATTCCAGTTGCTGGGAGCCAGAGCCTCTAACAGAGCGTGCAGGCAGGGAAAGGCCTCACATCTGCCACGGGCAGCCAGGGTTTATTTATAGGAGCTGTGGCCAATGGCAAAATGTAAAATACTCCTAAATTGAAGGGAGGGATAAACCCTGAGGGACCAACCTGCACCTGTCCTGCTCAGCACAGGGAAAACTGAGCCCAAGTGGAAGGGAAGCAGTGAGGGGGTGATGCTGCCATGGCTGGGGCTCTCTGCACAAACCAATCAACTTCAGGTCTGGGGGAGATGAGTTTTAGCTGCCTGAAATCAGTAGATGGGGAAACATGATCTAGGGAAGGGTGGGCTGCTTTTTGAGGCTTTGTTGGGAAGGTTAAAATTGCTTTTTTTAGCAGCTGTATGTGGTGTCTTGGAATTGCAAAACTTCTGCAGCTATTCACACTTGTACTCCTCATAAATGACTTAAAATAGACGTTGAGTTCTGTTGGACAAGTGATAAAATAAACTTAGCCATGCATTGACTGGCTGGCTTTTGTGCTCTGTTTCCTTTTTTTTTTTTTTTTTTTTTTTTGGACTTTTGATATTAAACAACTGAGAAATGTCCTGCTCGAGTCCAAGGGCAGAGTGTGCAGCTAATTTTAGAAACCCATTACAGCAGCTAAAGGCAGCAGCGCCGGGGAGGGCAGGACCTCTGTCCCCATGTGCTGCAGCCACATCCCAGCTGCCATCAACACCAGCATCCCAGGGGCCTGAGGAAGCCTCTGGGGATGGAGGGACCACGGGAATTGAGCCCAGGCAGCTCCAAACCCTGAGATATTCTGGATATCCCCATGTGGCTGCTGGCTCAGCCGCCCCAGCTGGACGGTGTCAGTTTGTCTGGCGGATTTTGGTGAGCTGCTCACGCTCCCCCTGTTCCTCAGCCTCCTTTTTCCTGGCTTTTCCAGCCCTGGGAGACCCCAGGCTGGCAGAGCTGGGCTGCTTTAGGCACAGCTTCCTTTGTGCAGGAGGGGCTGGGCAGGGCCAGGAGCTGTTTCCCCACCACGAGGTTTTTAACCTGGGTCCTGCCTGTCCCCTGGAGCTGCTGAATCTTGTCCCTCAGGCAGAGCCCTCACCTCCTTCCATCCACAATAACAATGGCAAGCTCACTGATTTGTGCCAGAATCCCTCCCGGGGAGGGCAGGAGCTGGGTGTGGGTTGTTGTTTCCTCTCCTGATCTCTCAGATTTGTAGATTCCAGCAGCTCCCCCTGCCATGGCACGGCCCTGCTCCCCTCAGCGGGCTCACCCCAGCCCTGGTGATGTCCCCAGAGCCACTCCAATAGCCCAGCTCTGCCAAACAGGGAAAGCCTGAGCTGGGCAGGGCTCTCAGGTCACTGCCCAGAGCCTCAGCCAGGTTTTCAGAGCTGCTCCCCAGAGCTGTGCTGGGCTCCAGGGGATGCTGGTGATTCCAGGCAGAGTGTGCCAGGTCAGTGGGATGTTCCTGCTCGGGACAAAACAAAATACCTCACTTTTGGTGCCTGGGGAGATGCCCTGCATGGGAGGGGTGTCCTGGGGTGGCCAGGCACAGGGGGATGGCTCCTCCAGCACCTCCTGGCAGCCCCAGCCAGGCTTGGAAGTGCTGTATCCAAACCCCTTTCCTCCAGAAAAATGACATTGTGCATCAATTAAAGCAAGCAGGAGTCTCAGCTTCAGGTAAGAGCCCCAGACCAGCTCAGCCTGGGCAGGGTTTGCCTGGAGGGGAACAGCACTGTCCTTGCTGTCCTGGCACGGGGGGCATTTCGGGCACAGCCAGCTCCTCATTCCCTGCCTGATCCAGCTCTGGGGTGTCACTGGCTCTGCTGGGTTTTGGGGACACACTGAATTCTCCTTACAGCCACCTACAGAACCCCAACACCCCCCCAAACCCCATTCCCAGCCAGGCCCAGAGGGCAGCCCCAAAGCACCCCACAATCTGTCCCTCTCTTGGAGGCAGGGGGAGGAAATGGGAATTGGTTTTTTACTAATTTGATTTGAAACCCCCTTTTATCCCTGAGTGACTCAAAAGAAAAGGATTTCAACGACCCCTTGTTCTCCCTTGCTGTTTTAAATTTAATTATGGGAAACAATTTTAATTAGTATCGACAGATATCCAGGAAAATAATTATGGGCAAACCTGTGCTTCTTATATCTGTTTAACCTGCGAATCTCCCAGCCCATCTCAGAGACCCAGGCTGGATTTCGGGGGTTTATCTGCTGATAAAAGGCTGCTGGGGAAGCTGGGCTGGCTAACGAGATAACAGGCTGCTCACATCTGGGTCACAAGTTCAGTTTTTGCCGTGGGCAAAGGAGACGAGAGAGAGAAATCGCTGCCAGGCTGAGGCCAATCTGCGGTGCTGTGGGGCTGAGGGGGCCGATCCCGCTCCAGGTGGGATTCAGGATGCTGAGCGCCCCGGCAGCGGCAGGAAGGAGCTCGGTGCGCACAGCAAGCTGCAGCAGCGATTATCGCAGCGCTATAAAAAAGCAATAATGCCATTTCCGAAAGGTTTCCTGCCGCTGTGGCAGGGCTGGCACCGGGGCGGGGCTGGGACGGGAGATCGATGGCTCCGAGCGGGGCTGGGGCGGCGGAGCCAGCGCAGCATCCAGAGAGATCCGGCAGGAAAGGGGGAGAGATCAGACACAAACAGGGCAGAGCCAGCCCGGGGGATTCCAGCTCAGGGGGTACCCAGTGAGTAAACAGAGCGTGGGGCAGGGGCAGAGCATGGGCACAGCCATGCAGGATGGGAGAGAAACAGTTTGGGTATCCCCATAAAGGGATGGACACAGCTCACACAGGGTGGGATAGAAACAGTTTGGGTATCTCCATAAAGGCACAGATATAGCCCATGCAGGATGGGATAGAAGCTGTTTGGGTGTCTCCAAAAAGGGATGGACACAGCTCACACAGGATGGGATAGAAACAGTTTGGGTGTCTCCATAAAGGGATGGACACAGCTTCTGTGGGATGAGATAGAAGCTGTTTGGGTATCCCCATAAAGGCACAGACACAGCCCATGCAGGATGGGATAGAAGCTGGTTGGGTGTCTCCATAAAGTCATGGACACAGCCCGTGCAGGATGAGATAGAATAAGTTTGGATACCTCCATAAAGGCATGACACAGCTCCTGTGGTATCTCCATAAAGGCACAGACAGAGCCCATGCAGGACAGGATAGAATAAGTTTGGATATCTCCATAAAGGCATGGACACAGCTCCTGTGGGATTAGACAGAAGGGTTTGGATATCCCCATAAAGGCATGGATACAGCCCATGCAGGATGGGATAGAAACAGTTTGGGTGTCTCCATAAAGGGATGGACACAGCTTCTGTGGGATGAGATAGAAGCTGTTTGGGTATCCCCATAAAGGCATGGACACAGCCCATGCAGGAAGAGATAGAATAAGTTTGGGTATGTCCATAAAGGCATGGGCACAGCTCCTGTGGGATTATTTAGAAGCTGGGACACCCGGTGCTGTGGGAGAGGGGACAGCAGAGGGATGGGGCATGTGGGAATCACAGTGGGGTTATCCCAGCGAGGGGCTGGCACCATCCCCTGCTGCAGCAGAGCTGGGCACCTCTGCCACGAGCTCTGACAACACCTGAGCCCCCTAACCCTGCTAACAGCCACCCCTAGGTGGGATTCTGGGCAAACCCCACCCTCCAGCAGGGGAAAGAGGCTCCCCCGTGCTGGTAATTTGTGTTTTATTGCTTCCTGTTGTGTGAGACATCTGAGGGCAGGCCAGGCCCAGAGCTGGTGCAGCAGATGGAGCCCCCCTGGCTCCCTCCCCCTGCTCCTTGTTTACAGAGTCTCCCTGGAGATGCTCAGGCTTTTCCAGCTCCCAGGGGAAGGGAAGGGATGAATCTTCTCCTCCCACCCCAAAAGCCTTGTTCCCTTTGAGGCAGGGAAACCCAAATGAGGCCCACAGGGTGGAAATGCCACGCTGGGAATGCTGAAAGGACCCTGTGCAAGGGATCCCTGTGGGGACAGCAGCGAGTGCCAGGGGGTCACCACAGCCCCTGCCCCTCATTCCCCACCGGGAGAATGGCTGGGAGGGTGTTTAGGCACAGCTGGGAGGGTGTTTAGGCACTAAGAGAATGGCTGGGAGGGTGTTTAGGCACAGGGAGAATTGCTGGGAGGGTGTTTGAGCAATGGGAAAATGGCTTTGAGGGTGTTTAGGCACTGCTGGGAGGGTGTTTAGGCACTAAGAGAATGGCTTTGAGGGTGTTTAGGCACTGCTGGGAGGGTGTTTAGGCACAGGGAGAATTGCTGGGAGGGTGTTTAGGCACAGGGAGAATGGCTGGGAGGGTGTTTAGGCACCACTGTGAGGGTGTTTAGGCATAAGGAGAATGGCTGGGAGGGTGTTTAGACACTAAGAGAATGGCTGGGAGGGTGTTTGGGCACCCCACTGCCCCCAGGCAGCACCACAGCCCTGGAACTTCCTCCTGTGCCATCTCTCCGTGCCCAGAATCACCATCCCCACCACACGTGGCAGCCAAAATCAGCCCTGGAGGGAGCAGGGCTGGGGGGAGCCCGCGGGCTTTGGCCACAATTCCCAGCTCCAGGGGCAGGCAGGGCCGGGCTGGCAGCTCCAGGAGCTGAGCATCCCACTGAGACCCCCGGGGAGGCGATGCCAGTGGGATTTAGGAGCTGAGGAGCTGTCGTGCTGCACCCCAGCAGCAATCCAGCTCCAGGGTGCACCCTCAGCACCAAATCCTTGCCCTGAGCACACAGCTGGAGCCTTTCAGGTGCCTGTGGCTGTGGAAAGCCCTTCCCACCTCGCTGAGCCTGCCCGAGGGGATGAGCTCAGGTGATGCTCAGGAAGGGGATCCTGCAGGTTCCAGCTGCAGCAGGATCAGGATCAGGATCAGGATCTCCCCCGAGGGTCTCCTGGGGAAACAAAGGGCTCTGTAGGAAACAATTATTTAATTTTTTTTTTTAATAGCCTCTGGGTGGTTTTAGAGGCTTGGTGAAGATGTTCAGCACAGAGGAGGGCTCTGGGCTGGACCCTCATGGATGATCCCACTGATGTTCCCTAAAGCCTTCATTTCTGGGCAACAGGGAATATTCAGTGTAAAATCCTCTTAGCCCCCTGCCCAGCCAGGAAAGGGCTCCTTGCCTTAAAAACCTGGCTTTGTTCTGCAGACCCTCCCCTCTGCAGCCTGATCCCAGGGAGCATCCCACAGCCCAGGGATTGGGTTTGGGATTGGGGTGGGAGCAGGAAAGGCTTTGCTGTTCCCCTGCAGAGAAAAAGCCCCTCAGGGACCCCCCGATGGAGGGGACTCCAACACCTCCCCCAGGAGCAGATCCAAGTGCCTGGGGCTGGGATGGCACCTGTCCTGTCCCCTGGTGTCCCCTCCTCTGGGGTGGCACAATCTGCCCTCACTGGCCACCTCCCAGTGCCCTGGCACTGAACTGGGATTTTCCAGGGCTTTTTCCCAGTTCCCCTCCACACACCAGCCCCTGCAGGTTCACAGGGTTATGGAATTTCCCTGGCTGCTGCTTTGGGCCGTGTGGCTTCATTTTGGGAACTTCTTTAGGGGCACTTTGCCTCTCACACCTTGCCCAGCTCCCCACAGGCTTGGAAGCTTTCAAAGCCAAGGGAAAGTTGGGATTTTGGAGCTGCTAACATTTTTAAGAGCTGCTCTGAGTCCAGGCAACGATGGTTTTTCCTTTAATATTTAATGCTTTTTTTTTTCCTCCTTTTTTTTATTGAGCACACGTGCAAGGGAGCATTCAGAGCTGCTGCAGGGAGCTGGGCACTGCAGGAGCACCATGGCCAGCCTGACCCAGCAGCATGGGGCTGCTTCAAAGCCAAGGTTGCCAGAAGGGCATTTTCCAGCCTGTAGGAAAAGCAAAACCTTGGAAAACTGCAATGAAAAAGCCACTTGGACCAGCACAGTGAGAAATGCTGGGGAGAGGATCCTGCCCAGCAAAGATCAGCCCTTTGCCAGCAGGAGCAGCACAGTTCTCCCCAAGGTTTCCAGGTGCAAGGAGCTGCTGTTGCTGGAGTGTTTGCACGTGGGAAAGGTGGAAGCCCTTTCTCTGTGTCTGAAATCTCCAGGGATTTGGCTCCTGCTGGCTGGAGGCTGCAGAGGGACCTCTGGCACAATGGGATCCTGGAACAGCCGCAGCACCGAGGGAGTGCACAGCTCTGAGACACCCAGAAAGAGCAAAGGGGAAGGATCTGACCTGGCACAGCCCCGGGGCTGTGGTCCTGAGGTGCCCAGCTCCACCATGCAGGCTGTGGGTCAGGGCAGGAGTGCCAGGACAGAATGCTGGTGCATTCCAAGGGGCCCAGGGAGCTCCATCCCAGCAGCAGGAAGCAGGAGAGACTTGCCCTCCTTGGAGGCACCAAGATCAGGCAGAACAAACCACTGTCAGATGGAAAATGCTGAATTGTGTCTGATGATACAGAGCTGAACCCTGCTTTTTGCTCCTGATCCTTCCCCCAGCACCATCAGGGATGCAGAAGGATCAAGCCCTGAACCCTTTTCCCACCTGACAGTAGGATTGCACTCCCTCCCCACTCACCAACCCCAAATATTTCTCCCTCCCATCTGAGTCAGACACTGAGAGGTCGCTGAGCACAACCCAGGCTGTCCCCAGGCAGGGGGGCACACAGGAGCAGCTGCAGGAGGTGACTGATGCTCCTGGAACCCCCCTGGCCAGGGCAGCACAGCCACGGAGGGCTGTGGGGAGGATTTTGAAGCCTTTCCCTCTGTGCAGGCAGAGCAAAGCCTGTGACAGCGTTTCTGAGACACAGCCCCAGCAGAGCAGAGCAGCACAAAGAAAAGGGACATTTAAGAGACAACCCACGAGCAGCTGATAACCCCTGACCTGTGCCTGCAGGAACAGGAGGTGGTTGGGAAGAGAAGGTGCAGAAGGTTCCTGTTCCTTCCCCTGGGGCAGACACAGCCCAGGTGAGCCCAGCAGGGCCAGCACAGCCCTGGGGTGAGACAGGAGCAAACACGCTGTGGTTTGGGGGTGGGTTTTTTTTTTTTTTGCTAAAGTTTCAGTTCTGCAGGCGCAGTTCACATCCCCCCGGCACAGGGAATGGTGTGGGAGTGCCTGCCCCGACACGGGGCTCTGCTCTCAGCGCTGCACGCTCGGCCAGTCCGCACCTGAGCGCGGCCAGCAGGTGCCGGGAGGGGGCTGGAGCTCAGCCACAGCATCGCCTGTCATTTGCATCGGCAGCAGCAGCACGAAGAGCAGCAGCAGCAGGAGGAAGACTAGCAGCAGGAGGAGGAGGAGGAAGAGCAGCAGCAAGAGGAGGAAGAGCAGCAGCAAGAGGAGGAAGAGCAGCAGGAGGAGGAGGAAGAGCAGCAGCAAGAGGAGGAAGAGCAGCAGCAGCAAGAGGAGGAAGAGCAGCAGGAGGAGGAAGAGCAGCAGGAGGAGGAGGAAGAGCAGCAGCAGGAGGAGGAGGAGGAAGAGCAGCAGGAGGAGGAGGAGGAAGAGCAGCAGCAGGAGGAGGAGGAGGAAGAGCAGAAGCAGCAGGAGGAGGAAGAGCATCAGGAGGAGGAGGAAGAGCAGCAGCAGGAGGAAGAGCAGCAGCAGGAGGAGGAGGAAGAGCAGCAGCAAGAGGAGGAAGAGCAGCAGGAGGAGGAGCAGCAGCAGCAGCAGCGCCAGACCCCGGTGGCTTCCCCCGAGGGAAGGAAGGAGGTTCCCCTGGAGGTGGTGCCTGTTTGGGACAATCCTCTCTCAGGTACAAGGAGGGGACACTTGGGGATGGTGCTGTGCAAGGGTAGGAGTTGGACTGGATGGTCCCCGTGGGTCCCTCCCAACTCAGCTTTTTCTGGGATTTTGTAGCAGGAAAAAAGCATAAATAAAATAGAATTACAGGACAACACAGGGTCAGCTGAGAAAGCTGGGATGCACCCATGTCCCTTCAGACATGTTCCCAGGACACACGGATGGGGCACAAACAGGTCCTGCTGGTGCATTCCAAGGGGCCCAGGGAGCTCCATCCCAGCAGCAGGCAGCAGGAGAGACTTGTCCTCCTTGGAGGCACCAAGATCAGGCAGAACAAACCACTGTAAGATGGAAAATGCTGAATTGTGTCTGATGATACAGAGCTGAACTCCCCTTTTGGCTCCTGATCCTTCCCCCAGCACCATCAGGGATGCAGAAGGATCAAGCCCTGAACCCCTTTCCCACCTGACAGTAGGATTGCACTCCCTCCCCACTCACCAAACCCAAATATTTCTCCCTCCCATCTGAGTCAGACACTGAGAGGTCGTTGAGCACAACCCTGGACAGATGTTTGGAGCACAGAATAGCCATCGTGTGGTGAGGAACAGGCTGTGTGCACACAGAAAGGGTGTGGGGTGTGATGCTGAGAGCTGGGTCACCACCTCCTGCCTCAGCTGGTGCTCTCCATCTCCATCCAGACTCCACTGGCTGTCCCACAGAAAGATGAGGGTGGGTTTTGGTGCTGGTTTTGTATCCCTTTCTGTCTGTACATCCTCCCCCAGGGAATTTCAGCTGGTCTGGCTTTGTTCTGGTCTGTGGTTGGGCTTGTCCATCTCTGAGGTCATCCTGGGAGAGCATCACTCAGCCAGGGCTGCACGAACACTCTGGGGAAGAAAAAGCTCAGGTCACAGAGGAAACATAAAGCACGGTTTTTGTGTTGAAAGGAAAGGGCTTTGCTCCCTCTCAAAGGTAAATCCTGAGATGCAGGGTGAGGAGGAGAAGGGAATTTGCACATCAAGGTCTTCCCATCAGTGAAGGCTCCTCCAGCCCCGTGGCTGGGCTGTCACTGCCTGTTTGCCTTCTCCAGCACACCAAAGGACATTTTAAAACAATTTCCCCTCCACAAATAAACACAAACCCAAACCGCTGTTTCTCCAGGTTTCCTCTCTTTCCCCCTTTCATCCCTGTGACATCTTCCTCCAACAAATCCTCCCTTTACATCCCATTAGGGACTGCTCCTGGACAATTTGCAGCTGTGACAGCCCGGGAGGTGCCTGGGGGCTGTCTGCCCGGCTGACAGCTCGCACACACCCCCAGCTTTGCCGTGCCCGGAATGGCTTCACGGCTGGGCTGGCGCTGCCCTCCGGGCTTTTCCCGGGATGCTCACAAACCCCTCTACTCTGCCTCCCCGCTCCACCGGGGTGTTGTGGCCTCACAGCACGAGGGTTTTCTGGATAATCAGGCACAGCACGGCGGTCCCAGCTCCCCGGATTCCTCCCCAGCCCCCGGGACAGGTGAGGATGGAGCCGGAGCTCCGGGCTGGCTCTGCCGGGGCTTGGATGCCGGATGCCTCCGGGCACAGGATTTCAGGATTTCAAGGGCACGTCACGCTCCAGCCGGGATGCTGCCCTGCCAGCAGCCCTCCCCAGCGCTGGCTGAGCCACTCGCTTGATTCCTTCCAGCGATTTTTTATTTTTTTTTAAGGCAGCTAATCACTCCGAGGGAGTCCCGGAGTAATGAGAATTGGCAGGAGCGGGCAGATATTCGGTTTATTCACCACCAGTTTTAAATCATTCAGCACAGCAGAAAGGCCGTGGTTCTACAAGCTTTGCTCCTCTCGTGGGTCCTGTTAAAAGGGTTTGGGGCTAAGTAGGAACAGGGGTGGCCATGGGGGCTCTGCTCTGTGTAGGGTTGGCACAGGGGTGAGCACGGCCAAAAAATGGGGACAAGGATTTGAGCCAAACCTCATCCCCATCCACAGGAGCTCCCACCAGCTGCAGACTGGGACTTGTGAAGGATTTTTGTCTCGTTGAAGGCAGCCTGTGGGTTTGGCTTAAAAATAAAGCCTTAAAAAGGCAATTTGGGGAGCTGGCCCGGGGATGCTCCTTGCACAGCAGAATGCGGTTCCTTGGGGATTGCTGAGAAAAGTCGCAGGAGAAGTTAAACTTTCACCCTGGCAATTATTGTAAATCTCTCTGGTCAAGGCCCAGACCTAAAATTAGCCCACAGAGCCCTTTTAGAGGTTGGGATTTTTCACTTGATTTTCCAAGTGACCGACCAGCAGCGGAGCAAAGCGTGCCCTTCCACACTCAGAGCTCTGGGTGTTCTTTACTTGCAGCCCCCGTGTTTGATGCAAGCAAGGCCAAGCATTCCAGCCTGGTTTTACACATCCTGGAACAAGCAGCATCCCATGGAGGGCAGGCAGGAGAGAGCCTGTTGTGTACCAAAGCCTTTGTTTTGGTTCATGAAAGAAACCCCAGCATCCCAGCCCTTCCCTGGGCTCCTGGTTTTGCTCTCAGTGGTAAAATCCAGTAAAATCTGGCTTGCTGGGCTTTCTGCTGCCTGCATGGGAGCAGCCAGACCCTCTGCATGGCCCTTTCCCTTTAGGATGGTCTGGGGGGTCCCAGAGCAGGCAGGGCTCAGCATCAGCTCCGTGCAGCTCCCGGCCCTGCTGCCAATCGATAGCGAGTGCAATGAAAACCTTAATGAAATTCCAGCCTGAGAGACTATTGATTGTGTGTTTTCTTTAAAAATGGATATGAATGGGAGAGAGGCTTTTCAGAGGAGGCGGCAGGGGAAGGGGGGGGAGTGGAAACACGTTGTCAGCTGCTGTGGGAGGTGGTGAAGGTGGGTGGCCCAGGGTCACCTGCACTCAGCAGAGGGATCCAGCCCCTCTGTGAGCATCCATTCACCCCCAGGATGCCCCTGGGATGGGAATCATAGAATGGCAGGAACATTTAATGGTTTGGGTTGGAAGGAAATTTAAAGCTCATCTCATTCCAGCCCCTGCCATGGGCGGGGACACTTTCTGCCAGACCTGGTTGCTCCAAGCCCTGCCCAACCCGGCCTTGAAAATGTGACCAGCCAGAAGCAGGAGGGAGAGAATCCACCCAAAATCATCACAAATGAGCCATAATGGAGAAAATCAACCATCCCTGTCCCAGTTGTGCTTTTGCACTGTCCACTTTGGCCCCTGCTGCTCTGGGGGAAGAAAAAGCAAATGGTGCATCACTCTGCACCAGCCCTACAACAAATCTCCTTCTTCTCCCCCAAACCAGCCTCTCCCTAAATCTCCCCAGAATACACCTGCCAGGGTAATGGGACAGTGAGGAAGCATAATAAATAAATATGAATAATAACAATAATGCTGAAATCCACCCTTCTCCACCTCTTATATAACCAGCATTGTCTTAATCCTACAGGTGCTTCAGCTTCACAGAAGTAAAAAGGATTTGTTCCTCCTGCAAATCCTTTTTTTCCTTTTTTTTTTTTTTTTTATGGTGACTCATCCCTATCCATGCCTGGACAGGCCATGGGGAGGCTGGGGGGCTGTGCAGGGTCCCAGGGGCAGTGTGACCCCCAAATCCATCCCTTAAACCCCTCTGGGCTTCAGTTCCCCTGTCCTGGGGCTTGATCCATCTCAACCCACCCTGGGGTTCAGTCTGTCCTGAATCCCCTGGCAGGGAAAGTGTTCTGGGATGTGCCCAAAATGCATCAGCAGGATGACAAAGGTGGGCAGCGGGTCCAGACCCCAAAACTCCCCCTGGAGCCACTCCAGTCTCACCCCACTGGGCATGTGGGCGTGGGGGGATCACCCCAATCCCCTCCCGTGGGCACTGCAAGGACAAATGCTGGGTGATAAATGGGGTCAGCAGTGAGGAAAGGCTGCAGCCCCTCTTCAGAGCACGGGGGAGCCCTGCCACAATTTGTGCATCTCGAGGATCTCGGGGACCCGAAGATTTGGCACCTTGAAAATTTAGGGTGCTGCCCAAGGATTCGCAGTGCTCCCAGGAGGGTTGGGGAGCCCGTCCGAGGATCAGGGGCTTTTCCCGAGGATTTGGTGTGCCCCGTGTTATCCGGGGTGCTCTGGCAGGCACGGCCCCAGGCCAGCCCGTGCCCGGCGGGGGTGGCTCGGTGTCCCCGGGGTCCCCTCGCTGGCCGGGGGTGGCTCGGTGTCCCCTCGTTGGTCGGGGGTGGCCCGGTGTCCGCGGAGTCCCCTCGCGGAGCGCCGGGCGGGGGCGGCGGGGCCGGGCGGGGCCCTTTAAGGCGGCGGGGGCGGTGCGGGGGGCGGCGCTGCCGGCGGGGCGGGGGGCGGCCGGGCCGGCCGGAGCCGAGCTGAGCCGAGCCGAGCCGAGCCGCGCCGCGCCGCGAACCGAGCAGCGAGCGAGGCCGGGTGAGCGCATCCTCCGGTACCGGCACCGGCACCGCAGCGGCGGGCGGGGATTTAGGCGGGGATTTATTCGCGGTTCGTCCCCCCCGCTCCCCCGTTCAGCAGCGGCTCCCCCGGCCGGGGGAGGCTCCCGCCCCCCGCCGCTGCGGCGCGGTGCGTTCGGGAGGGTCCCCGAGCCGCCCCCTCCCCTCCCGTCGCACGGCGGGGCCGGGCCAGCCCCGCTCCCCGGTGAGCATCGCCGCCGCTCGGGGCGGCCCCGGGCCCGCGGGGGCGGGGGGCGGTGATGGGGCAGACCCGGCTCGGCCCGGGGGGGAGCGGGGGCTGCAGCCATGACTGGGGCTCCCCCGGGGATGGGGCTGCTCCCGGCCCTGAGGGTTGCTCTGGGGATGGGGCTGCTCCCGGCCTTGGGGGCTGCTCCGGGGAAGCGGAGCTGCAGCCTTGGCTTGGGCTGCTCCCGGCCCTGGGGGCTGTTCAGGGGATGGGGGCTGCCCTGGGGGAGAGCGGCTGCAGCCATGGCTTGGGTTCCCCCGGCTCTGAGGACTGCTTCGGGGATGGGGTCTACTCCCGGCCCTGGGGGCTGCTCCGGGGATGGGGCTGCTGCCTTGGCTGGGGCTGCTCCGGGGATGGGGGCTGCCCCGGGGGAGCGGGGCTGCAGCCTTGGTTTGGGCTCCCCCGGCCCTGGGGGCTGCTCCGGGGATGGGGGTTCCCCCCGGGCTGCAGCCATGGGTTGTTTTCCCCCGGGGTTTGGGGATGGCAGACCCGAAGGGGGGCACGCACAGCCCGCAGCCCCCTCAGGGATGCTCCCTTATTTTCGGTCGGTTTTGTCTGCCTGGCGTTGCGTGAGGGGTGCAGGGGCTGCGCAGGGCCCCGAGGGCTCAGCCCTGCATCGCCGCGGGGACAGCGAGGGGCAGCCGCTGCCTCCAGCCAGCCCTGCTCTGCCCAGCACCGCGGGAAGGCCCCTGGGAGGCTTCAGGGACTTTCTGCCCGGCCCTTCTGCTTGTTTCTGCTTTTGGTGAAGTCAGGCCAGAGCCCTGCTGGACTGTGGCTTGGGGGAGGTGAGATGTGCCTGGGGATTTTGCTGTGGCTCCAGGGATTGACAGCCTAAACCTTTGCCTTCCAGGTCCCTCCCTCCCAGTCGGTCTGGTACTTCCTTCCAGTGTGGAAATCGATCGGTTGGAGTTATGTGTTTGACCTGCAAGAGCCACGCTGCCGGTGCTTCGGGGATCTTGTGAACTGGAACGGGAAAGGAGGTAAAAACCTCCCTGTCCCCCCAGCACCCTGCCCCAAACCCCCACAGACCCTGCTCCTGTGGCTTTGAGTGGATGAGGAGCAGCTGGGGGAGCTCAGCCTGGAGGAAAGGAGGCTCAGGGGGGACCTTCTCTCTTTCTACATCTGCCTGAAAGGAAATTGTGGCCAGGTACAGCTGACTAGACAAGAGGAAATGGCCTCAAGTTGTGCCAGGGGAGGTTTAGTTGGATATTAGGAAAAATCTCTGCTGAAAGGGTTGTCAGGCTGCCCAGGGCAGTGGTGGAGTCACCGTCCCTGGAGGATTTAGCAGAGGTGTGGATGTGGCACTAGGGGACATGGGTTAGTGGTAGCCTGGGCAGTGCTGGGGAATGGTTAGACTGGGTGATCTTGCATGTCTTTTCCAAACTAAATAATTCTGTGATTACTCAGAACTGCCCTCCATGAGGATTTTCGTTTGGTTTGTTGAGAGAGTGGAGAAGGACCATGGATTTCTGGGGATGCCTTTCTAAATAGGAATCATCCTCCTAAACCACACAGGCTGTTCAGAACTGCTCAGTCCCCCTTCCCTGGGGGAGGGCACATTTGTACAGACAGGTGGGTGTGTGCTGCCAGGAGATCTGCTCAGATGGGATGGCAAGTGCCCTTGGACCTTCTCTCTGTGTCCTTCTGTGGTATTTCTCAGTGTCTCACCATCACTGTAACACAGGAGCTCAGGGCTGCCACTGAGTTTCCTTAAAAAAGCTGCACAATCCTCTCTGCTGCAGCTTGGGGAGCACACAGGTTTGCCAGCCCTGCCTGGTGTCTCACCCAGCTCAGTGACCAGAGCCCTGTGCCATCCAGGGGGGTGAGTCAGCCCTACCTGGTCAAGGGATTGGGGTTAAAATCCCCTCGTTCCTCAGTTGGTTCAGGGCTGCAGTGGCTGCTTGACTGCAGGGCCACCTCTTCTGGCTGATCTGAGGTCTGTCCCCTCTTCTCCTGGTGGTCTTGTCCTTCCTCCTTGGAGGCAGAACACCCATCTCTTCAGGATGAGGATGTTGCTGGCTGATGCCTTTCCTCTTCCTCCTCCTCTTCTTCCCAGCAGAAGCAGAGGAACCAGCTGATGGCTGCACATCTGCTGGCCCTGCTGACTCAGGCTGGCTGGGATGCCCCAGGGCAGTCCTTCCAGCCCTGAGGTTCCTGCATCATTCCCCTCCTGCCTGAGGCTGCCCTCCCTTGACCTCAGCTGCTTTCCCTGCCCCTGGATGGCAGTGAGGGGCTGGGATAGGGTTGGGGACTTGTCCCTGGCTCAGTGATCCACATCCTTGTGCAGATGGAGGGAACCTGGGGACCCTGCTCCCCGAAATTCAATCCCAGCTGGCTCCATCATGGTGGAGAGGAGGAGAGAACATGCCTGAAACTGCATCCCACACCTGATTTTTGCTAAAGGGAAAACCAGAAGGGCTCTGGAGAATCTGCTTGGTCTTGTGCAGGGTTTGGATTTGGGATGAGACTTGACAGGAGCCCCACATCCATCCACACCCACAGGTAGGGGGACAGGAGAGGACCCAGTGTGCATCCCAGTTTGTGCCCTGTTTCACTGGCTCCTGGCAGCATTTGGACCCTGGGGCAGCAGAGGGGCTGCAATGGCACCCCACAAGTCTGGCAAAAGTCAAACACAGCCTGTGGATCCCTCTGGTGTGGTCATGGCCATGCTGGGTACGAAGCTCTGCCTGCCCAGGAGCATCCCTGCACAGTGAAGAGAAAAAGGATATTTGAGGTTGGCTCTCCAGCCAGGGTTGGCAGCTGTAACAGGGTGTTTTGGCATCATCTGGTTGAGGAGGGGGGGTTCAAAGCCCACTGGAATTTTTATTTTGCTTAATACACCACTTAAGCAATTAGCAGTGATTGTAGCAGTCCTGGGTGAGGCGCTGGGTAGAATTGAATTTCCCCAGCTCAGATACCATTAGGCAGCAGTTTAAGGCTGTTTGCAGGCGGGTATGAGACAGTGATGCGTGTGGGGAATTAGATCTGCAACATAAAAAAAAAACATAATAAGAAAATTTCCTACAGAACTGTGTAACTTTATCTCATGTTTATTATGTGCTGTAATTGAAAAACAATCTTAGGGGTTTCTCTGACCTAATGGTGGGGGATCCCCAGTGATGACTGTGCTGTATCCATCAGGATTTGCTTTGTTGAGCACACACTCAGCTCTCTCCCCAAAAATCCCCAAAGAGCTCCTCCATGGCACAGCAATCCCCAGGGCAAGACTAATGTCTTTCAAAGAGTTTGCACTTGCTTTGGGAAGTGCAGCTGGGTTGATGTTGCAGGGCTTTTTCTTTAAATCCCCAGAGTTTTGGGGTGCATCCAGGGGAGGGGGCTGAGCAGGTGAACCTGCTGCTCCCCTTTGGCATTTCTGAGTGCAGGAAGGGTCTGCCCACAGGTGCCAGGTCAGTGGTTAATGTGTAACAGGTGTGCAGGACACTCTGCACCCACAGCACACCAGCCTGGAGGGGCATGAAGGATGTGCAAATAGTTTTCTGAGGATGGGAAGGCGAGAGGAGGAGGAGGAGGAGGGTTTTGTTGTGGGCTGAGAGGCGGAAGGAAATTGAGGCTTAGCGAGGGAAATGTGAGATTGCTTGGTTGGGACAGGGCTTCTGCTGCTCCTCGGGGGAGGCTCTGCTATTGTGGTGGTTAAAAATAGACTTTGGACTGGGTGGTTTTCTGTGGGAAGCTCTCTGGCTGGAGACAGGCACGTGAGGTGGCACCCAAGTGAGGGGGAATGGACAACAGCCTCTGACCTCCTTCACCCAAAGCTCTGGGGTTTTCATTTATTTCCTTTTTCCAATAGCTTTTCCTTTGGGGCATTGAGGGGGTGTCTCTGCTTTATTCCCAGACACAGCCTCCAAGCCCCAGGCTGCATTCATGATGCACCAGAGCTTTGCTGATCATTGTCACTGCACCCTGGGGACCCTGTCCCCATGGCTGAGGTGTCCCCCAGGTCCCATGACACCAGCAGGTTGGGTGGCTTGGGTGATGCTCCAGTCCTGTGGCAGAGTGGCTCCCTGCAAGCTGGATGGAATTACCCAGAGAAAAGATTATCTAAGATCCAGTGGATCTTATCTGTGAACTTGTCTTTATTTTCCAGCAGCTGTCAGCACAGGAAGTACAACATCCACTGCAGGGGATTTTGGAGGGGAGGGAGAGGAACAACCCTGTGGTATGGTCAGAGTAGTGGGAGATGGAGAAAATCTCAGGTTTTACTGGGGGCTCTCATGGGCCCATCTGCTCATTTCCAGGAGCATTGGCTCCTGTGGGGCTGGAATCAGGATATCACACAGAGCTGTGGGGACAGCCTTATGTGCAAGGGGAGGAAAGGTTCATTTCTTGCCCATTTTCTCTTTTGAAGATGTGTCCTATCAGCACCTGCACCCCAAAACCTTGTCCTGGCCACCCAGCACTACTGAGTGCTTTGGGGCATCCTTTTTGAGAGCTGGGCTGGGCAGCAGAAAAAGGCACAAGGAACCTTTTCACTCCAGAAAAATCTTTTCTAAGCTGCAGGTGACAGGTAGACCCTGAAGTGCATCTGGGCAGGGAGTTAGAGCATGCTCCTGCTGAGGGATTGTTCAAGGCAGGTGGTTTGACTATAAAATTTAAGGCCAAAATGCTGTTCAATTAATATTTTAGTGGGATGGCCAGTAAATGAGAGGAACAAGGAATGTTTCCATTTGTATCTGATTCAGACAGGCAGTCTGATTTAAGATCCCAATAGTATAAATAGTACTGAGAGCATGGAGAGCAATCAGCTTCTCCCACGCCAGGGCTTGGTCAGGGGTCTGAGGGGTGTGAAAGGCACAGGGCAGGTGACTTCTGCTTTTGTCCCTTATGGTTTTCTCTTCCTCAGCTCAGCCTCTGCATGCCATTAAAGCTCTGGTGAGTCTTGAGGGCTGGGAAGGGTCCTTGAGGTGACAAATGGAGGAGGTCACTTGGTCACAGGCTTCAGGTCTCAGCAGTAAAATGGGGAGATCAGCTCCTAGCATCCCTCACCCCAGAAAAAAAGATTTTTCTGGGGTGAAAAGGCTCCTTGTGCCTTTTTCTGCTGCCCTGTGAGGGGTCCCCACTGGGCAGCCCAGCTCTCAAAAGGGATGCCCCAAAGCACTCAGTAGTGCTGGGTGGCCAGGACAAGGTTTTGGGGTGCAGGTGCTGATGTGACACATCTTCAAAAGAGAAAACGGGCAAGAAATGAACCTTTCCTCCTCTTGCACATAAGGATGTCCCCACAGCTCTGTGTGATATTGTGATATTCTGCCATAAGTGTGAGCCTGCTTGCTCTGCCCCACTCTCCCCTTCCCCAGGACAACGTTTTGGGGTGGAGGTGCTGATGGGACACATCTTCGAAAGAGAAAATGGGCAAGAAATGAACTTTTCCTCCTCTTGAACATAAGGATGTCCCCACAGCTCTGTGTGATATTCTGCCATCAGTCTGAGCCTGCTCTCTCTGCCCCACTCTCCCCCAGGACAAGGTTTTGGGCTGGAGATGCTGATGGGGCACATCTTGAAAAGAGAAAACGGGCAAGAAATGACCCTCGTTGTCCTGTGTGCCCAGGGCAGGCAGTGCCTGGGCTTTGTGCAGCCGGGCTCCAGGCTCCAGGAGCTGCCCGTGTGTCGGGAGCCGCTGCCAGCAGCATCCCCTGGGGGGGCCGGGGGTATCGCCTTGCTCTGCGCCCTGCTCGTGACTCGGGGATCTCCTCCGGCATGGCACGCTTAGGTCAGGCGCTTTTCTGGGGCAGCAGGTGCCTGGGTTTCCTCATGTCATTCCCGCGGGATTGCAGTGACCAGCTGGGGCTTTGAGTGGCATCGATCTTGCTGGAAACCGAGCAGCCCTGCAGGAGCGGGACAGCCGGGGCTGGGCTGGCATCTCCTTGCCCAGGAGCCAGGCTTTGCCTCCTGCGCTGCCTTTTCCTTTCCCGTTGCTCTCTGGCGGTTTCCCCGCACGGCTGGAGGTGGAGGGAGGGATGGATGGATAGAGGGGTTCAGCTTGGAGGTGGAGGGATGGATGGATTCAGCTCGCTGCTCACAGCACACCGTGCTTTCCCCCCGCTCAGTTTCGGATCACTTTGTCCCAGCCTGTCTGTGCCGCTCTGGGCGGAAGGGAAACATCTCTTTATTAGGGTTGTTTCCTTAAATAAAGCCATCAGAGCCAGCCGTGCTGGGCAGGCTGTGCTGGGCAGGCTGTGCTGGCCATCCCATGACCGGTGTTGCGCATTCGGGTTATTAACACCTCATTAGATGCTGGTTCCTCCCCATGCCTCTGGTTCAGCAAATCCCAGTGGCTTTGTTGTTGCTCCCTGACTCCTGCTTCACTGGAGAGTTGTTTTTTTATGGTCTCCTGCGCTTCTGCTGACAGTTTAAATTTAATTTCTTCTTGAGGTCAGTAGCTTTGCTTCCACTTCCAGAGTATTCTATGTGCCCCCCCGGAGCAGGGGATGCCTCAGCACACCTTGGTGGGAGAGGAGTCCCAAATCACTGCCAGCAGCTGGCTCCCACCTGTCATCCCAGCCTGGGTTTCCACTTGGCAAACCCCAGGAGTTCTTTATTTTTGTCTTCCTTTCCTTTCTTAAGTTTTGACTCGGTTTCCCAAATGACAGAGGCAGCAGGCACAGCTCTGCCCTGGAGGAGTTTGGGGACTCATGCAGGTGGGTTAGGAGCCTGTCACCAGCCTGATGCTGTGCTTGCCACTCCGTGGCTTCTTCATGACAACAAACCACCCCATTTTATATATTTATTCTTCTGTCCTTTTGTGTCACCCAGGCCAGGGACTCAAGGACTCGAGGCTGTGGCTCCTGAGCCACTTCTGGAGTGGGCTGGTGGCACATCCAAAGGGATCTGGCTCTTTAGAAAGGTGCCTGGAGTGTGCTGCAGCCCTCAGGAAGCTGGGCTGGCAGGGGATGGCCCTTTCCAAAAAGCAATTGCAGATTTGCTGCTTATTTTCATTCTGAGCTTATTTTGGTCTCCGCTTCCACCGCTCTGCCCGGGGATGCTGTCTGTGGCATGATAAGTTATTTCAAGAAGTGGGGCAGAGCTGTTGGTATGGAGGGGAGTGCAGGCATCCAGATTAAAGGTAAATCTACACAGATAATTGGGAGCCTGCTTCCTGCAGAAATCAGGTGAATCAGGGGCAGGGATGGCTCTGCAGTCCCAGGGGCTGCCCTTAAACCACCCCACTGAGTCCCAGCCTGTGCTGGGGGCTCCTGGCTGTGCTCTGGGCAGGGGGGGTTGGATGTCCTGGCTATGTGACACAGGGTTAGTAATCCCCGCCGCCGCCTCCTCAGACCTGCCAGATGTCTCTCCTCTAGGCTTCATTTTTATAAATTGGCCTTTTAAAGTCTGTCATCCCCATGCAGATGAAAGGAAGATGCTGTGATGCCTCTGCGTGCGCGTCTCCGAGCCAGAGCCCGGCTGCCATCCCTGGATCTCCTTGAGGCTTTTTGTTTGGGGCTTTATCTTTTTTGAAGTGCCTTTTTTTTTCCTTCTTCTTCTTCTTTTTTTTCCTTTAACCCCTCGGAGTCTGTTAGCTTGCCATCCCTTGGTTTCAAACAGGCAGGCCCTGAGCACCAGTCCCTGCTGGAGGGAGGGATGGGGAGATGTGTTTTCTCCCAAATTCATGGGAGGGAAGCCAGAAGAGCCCCGGGGCTCAACACCCTGGGCAAATGCAAATAAACCCATCACCAAGAGCTTTCTCTTTCCCCCACAAACCCCTTCCTGCTCTTTTCCCTTTGCACCCTTTCCCTTGTTCTGGCTGTGACTGCTTGGGTTGGCAGCAGGAGACTCCTTTTCATCCCTGTTTTCTCCCTGAGCCCAAATACTCCTGGCCCGTGGCTTGGTGCCAGGGCAGCTCCTGGGCCATAGCAGAGCTGGGGTTGTGAATTTTCAATTAAAAGGGCAGAGTCTTTAAATCCTCTGCTTGGTGATGGATGGATAATTAGGAATTTCATTTGTTGGGCGGGTAACAAACAGCTTTGTATTTTCTGCTGCTTTGCTGATGTCTCGTGGGGAAATTCAGAGGCTGCTCCTAAACTGCAGGGATGGGTTTTTTCCCAGCTGGCATGGATCCCTGCTCAGGTCTCTGGGAAATCCCTGTGATGCTGGGGAGAGCTTTGCCAGGGATTTCTGCAGGAGCTGGAGCTCTGCTGGTGTTGTGGGATGTGAGGAGCCAGTGCAGGCCCATGTGTAGCCTGTCCTCAGAGCCTCCTTGGCACAGCCAGGGCACTGAGAAGCATCCTTGAGGAAATGCCTCATTTATCATGTTTCTGGTGGGATTTTGTTGCCTGTGTGGGTTTCTCAGTGTTTGGGGGGGGTTTGAGAGCCCTTTTCTGGGATGGAGGTGCTCCCAGAGAATTCATCTCCATAGGGTTGTGCTGGGAATATGGCAACCAGCTCCTGGCCACAGCTGCTGCTCTGAATCCCAGCCTTCAGGGCACTGACATGGCTGGGGTCTGGAGGATAAGGAGTGGGTTATGCCAGTCCCCAGTGCCCGCCCTGATCCATGGCTGGTGCTGTTCATCAGAGCAGTAATTAATTACTGGCCGTGTAAGCTGCTGGCGGGATCCGGCGCGTGATTTATTAGCAGGAGTAATCCCTCGCCAGCAAAAGGGCTGCTCTGTGAATGGAGAGCAGCAAAATCCAGGGAAAGGGCTGCTCTGTCAATGGAGAGCAGCAAAACCCAGGGAAAGGGCTCCTCTCTGAATGGAGAGCAGCAAAATCCAGGGAAGGAGCTGCTCTGTGAATGGAGAGCAGCAAAATCCAGGGAAAGAGCTGCTCTGTGAATGGAGAGCAGCAAAATCCAGGGAAAGAGCTGCTCTGTGAATGGAGAGCAGCAAAATCCAGGGAAAGAGCTGCTCTGTGAATGGAGAGCAGCAAAATCCAGGGAAGGAGCTGCTCTGTCAATGGAGAGCAGCAAAATCCAGGGAAGGAGCTGCTCTGTCAATGGAGAGCAGCAAAATCCAGGGAAGGAGCTGCTCTGTGAATGGAGAGCAGCAAAACCCAGGGAAAGGGCTGCTCTGTGAATAGAGAGCAGCAAAACCCAGGGGAACTGTCCCGCCCTTCCAGAACTGGATCCCACAGGCACAGTCCCTGCCCCTGGAGCAGGGCAGCCACAGGCACCCGGTGTTTGAGCCAGCTGAGGTGGATTTGCCAAACTGCTGCCCTTGGAGTGGAGGAAGGAAGGTGTCTGGACACAGGGACCAGATGTTTGGGGTCATGGGTTCAGCAGTGCCCCAGCCAAGGCCCACCAGCACCAGCAGCCATGAGCAGCTTTGGCACTGAGAGGTGATTTTTGAGAAGCAGTCACTCAGTCACTGCTGGGGTTCCCCAGGGGAGGCTGCTCATGCTGCCCAGAGTCAGGTAGAGATTTGGGAAGTGCAACATGAGCACCAAGCTGGACTGTACACAGGCCCTGCGAGCCTCACAGCCACTGGGAGAGGGACCAGTGTGGAGTTTGGGCAAAGTGGTGCTTCTCCCAAGGGCTCACAGGTGTGCTCTGCAGCTCCTGTCAGCTTCTGGTGTGCTCCTGGGTCTGGCTTCTGTTCCTTTTCCCCCTCCACCCCACCTACTCACAGGCCTCTGCTGAGGACCTGTCCTGGGTTCTCTGTCAGCTGATGCTCAGCAGGGAGAGCAAAATCCCAAAATTGATGTGGCAAAGGATGAGAGCAGAAATAGAGACTGGAGAGAAAGAGAAGGACCAGCCGTGGGGTGCAGAGGGGAGGGTGCTGCTCTGGGTGGGTACTTCCAGGACTCCCAGTGCTCCCTCCCCCTGTGGAGAGCTGTGCCATGCCCAGGCAGACACGGAGTGAGAGGAATCCTGCAGGCAAACGCCCCTGGGCTCCTCCGCTCGGGGACTCCTTAGCAGTTTCATGAGAAATCAATAATGCTTTTGCATGGTCATAATCGTAAAATAAGTACAATTTATGGCTGCTGCCAGCGCCAAGATTTTTTCCTAGTGGATGAGGTGGAGGGAGAGCAACACACAGACACTTTCCCACAGCATTTTCCTTTGCACTGGAGCTGCAGATCAGCTCTGGCATCGTGGCAAGGGGTGACCTCCATTTTGGGGGTCAGGGTTGTTGTCCATGTCCATGCCCTTGTTTGGGGGTGCAGGGTGGGTTGTTTGTGTCCATGTCCCCATTTGAGGGAAGACAGAGTGGGTTGTCCATGTTCCCATTTGGGGGGGCAGGGTGGGTTGTCTGTGTCTCTGTTTTGGGGGACAGGATGGGATACCCGTGTCCCTGTTTTTGGGGAACAGGCTGGTTTGTCCATATCCCTGTTTTTGGGGGATAGGCTGGGTTGGCTGTGTCCCTATTTTTGGGAACAGGATGGGATGTCCATGTCCCTGTTTTTTGGGGGAAGGCTGGGTTGTCTGTGTCCCTGGTTTTGGGGGACACTCTGTGTCCGTGTCCATGTTTTTGGGGGACAGGATGGGATGTCCATGTCGCTGTTTTTGGGGGACAGGATGTCCATGCTCCCATGTGGGAGGGCAGGGTGGGTATTCAGTGTCCTTGTTTTGGGGGACAGGATGGGATATCCATGTCCTGTTTTTTGGGAACAGGATGGGATGTCCATGTCCCTGTTTTTGGGGGACAGTCTGTGCCCGCCATGTCCCTGTTTTTGGGGGACAGTCTGTGTCCATGTCCATGTTTTTGGGGGACAGGGTGGGTTGGCCATGTCCCTGTTTTTGTGGGGCAGTCTGTGTCCATGTTTCTGGGGACAGGGTGGGTTGGCCATGTCCCTGTTTTTGGGGGACAGGCAGGGTTGTCCATTTCCCTGTTTTTGGGGGGCAGTCTGTGTCCATGTTTTTGGGGGACAGGGTGGGTTGGCCATGTCCCTGTTTTTGGGGGACTGTCTGTGGCCCTGTCCATGCCTCACTCAGGCTGTGTCCTCGCCCCCAGCCCGCCGGCAGGTGGAATGGGGCAGCCATGAACGGCGATGCCCTGTGCCAGGAGCCCTCCTCCCCGCTCCCCGACTGGAGGGAGTTCTGCAAGCTGCACGCCCAGGCAGCCGCCGTGGACTTCGCCCAGAAGTTCTGCCAGTTCCTGAAGGAGAACCCCCACTACGACACCCCCGGGGCAGAGACCTCCTTCTCCCACCATTTCACCGCCAACTTCCTGGACATCTTCAGCCTGGAGGTCAGCAGGGTGTTCGTGTCTGACTCGCCCACCAAGTACAACATCGTGCCCTTCGTGGGGCTGCAGAACTGCCACGTCCCCTACGGACGGGAGGTCACCCCGAGGAAGGAGGAGACGTCCACGGAGTCTCTGGACAGCATGGACGCCCCGCTGGGCGCCAGCCGCTACCTGACCCCGGCCCAGCAGGTGCAGGCTCACAAGGTCTCCTCCTACGGGCAGTCCCGCAGCTCAGAGGACGTCTCCATCCACGCTGCTGCCAAGCCCAAGTTCAAGAAAGGTTTCTCCCTGAGGAACATGAGCCTGTGCGTGGTGGATGGCATGAAGGAGATGTGGCACCGCAAATCCTCTCCGGAGCCGGGCGCCGAGGCCGCCCTGGGCGGGCGCAGAGCCGAGAGGGAGCCGTGGCCGGCCGGGGGCAAGGAGCCTGGGGACCCTCGGGAGAAATGGACACACAAGCTGCGCCTGTCCAAGGTGCCCTCGTCCAAGGTGGAGCTGGTGGACATCCAGAGGGAGGGGACGCTGCGCTACATGGTGGCCGATGACACGAACTGTGTGGGCAGCTCGCAGTGGCAGAAGTGCCGCCTCCTGCTCCGCAAAGCGGTGAAGGTGGAAGGGGAGAGGTTCCTCCTGGAGTTTTATGTCCCTCCAAAGGTAAGCCCTGGCTTTTGTTTTTATGAGAAATTCAAGCAGTTCTTGGACTTTGCTTTTGGGGGCTTTTTTTTTTGTTTCCACTGCTGAGCTGGGCTGAAATCCAGCTCTGGTCCTGAGGGAGAGCTGGTGCTGTGTGGCTGAGGTGCAAATGGATTGGAAAATGTGCTTGAAACCCATCCAACCTGCAGGCCAAAATGAACCTTGCACTCTTGGTGTTGGTCTGTGCCTCTCACCTTCTGAGAAAATATAAAACATGAGTTTGAACTCTAATGCATCTCTCTGGAGAGCAGCTCAGCAGGGGTAAGGATGGTGGGCATTGCTCTGGGCTGGACTGGGAGCTTCCCCAGCCCAGGAATGGGGCCCGGCTGGAAGGAAACAACCCCAGTATCCATGGTGCCCACTAGGGAGCCTATGGGAGAACTGGAGAGAGTGACAGGGCAGGGGGGAATGGCTTTAAATTGAAGGAGAGTAGGGATAGGTGGGACATTGGGGAGAAATTCTTCCCTGTGAGGGTGGGGAGGCCCTGGCACGGGGTGCCCAGAGAAGCTGTGGCTGCCCCATCCCTAAAAGTGCCCAAGGCAAGGTTGGATGGGGCTTGGAGCAACCTGGGCTAGTGGAAGGTGTCCTTGCCCATGGCAGGGGGTGGAAAAGGATTCCTTTAAACCCATTCTGTGATTCTGTGGATGGAGGATCTGATGAAGCCTGGTGTGTCAGCTGCACCAAAGAGAAAATAAACTTGGGTTAAAATGGAACAACTGCTGCTCTTAAAACATTTAAGAGAGAGCTCATAGAGGGATTCCTTTTTTAGTGTATCTTGATTTGCCTCTAAAAATCAATTTTGAAATTATTTTATGGCAACTTTTATGAACATTGTCTGCTCTTCTGTTATAATCACACCCCACTTTGGTTTACAGCTTTCTCCTCTCATCCCATCTTGCTTTCCATCTGGCAAATGTAAAAGTGGTACCAGTCTGGCACAGCTGGAAGAAAACTGCTTTTTGCTTCAGGAGCCCACAGCTTTGTTTTTACATAGACCCTATAAAAACTATAGCCATGTCTGTAAACCTTTAAAGGGAAGAACCCTCCTGGAGAGGAGGGGTTGGAATGAGGCGATCTTCAAGGTCCCTTCCAACCCAAACCATCCTGTGATTCTAAGACCCTTCTCTGGCTCAGGGGTGAATTATCACCTTGTTTCCTTTCCTTTCGAAGCAGCTGCTGCTTCCTTTCTGACCTTCTCCTGTGCAAACACCGAGATGGAAAAATTCCCCAGGGACGGGCAGAGCCCTGCACGGCTGAGACGTGTCTGCAGGCAGCACAGGGGCTCTGGGGCTGGCAGAAACGAAACATCCTGCAAGGGAAAAAGCAGTTTCTGTTCTGTCTTGGATTTATTTATTTTTATTTCCCAATAAAAATGGGAACTGAGCCCGTTATTGGTAACTTGCAGCCTGGAGCTCCTTGCTGGCCTCATCCCACCCACTGCATCCACGGCACCAGGCGCAGGTTCTGGTGACTAAATCTCATCTCTGCTTCCTGCAGCTGCAATGCTCCAAATCCCAGAGCCCTGGAGGGGACCAGCCCTGGAGAGCAGCTCCACGAGCTCCTTTGTGGGGATTTGTTATAATTAAAACAAATATCTGGGGAATTTGTTGCTCAGCAAACACTTGGAGTGGGAGGCACCGGGTCTTGCCTCCCCACCGAGGCTCTGGCGGGTGCCAGGGGCCCTGGGGGAAATTCATTTTTCTTGATTTTAATGTAATTAAAATTCCCTGCATGGCTGAGGCTGCTGTGTTGTAGCTGCCTGGTTGAAATGCTGCTCCTGTGCTGGAGAAACAGGGCTGCTTTCTGCATGGGAAGCATCCCCCATCAGATAGCACAGCTCTCTCCATCGGGAGAGGGTTGAAAATGGAGAGAAATTAAGTGGTGTTGGCAGAGATGGCACATCAGCCTGCGCTGGAGCAAGAAGGGTGGTTTGGCAGTTAAAAGCACCTCCCTGTCTTCCACTGGGCCTCCTCTTGGTTTAATTCACAGAGCTCAGAGTTATCAGGCACGGGAGGGAAATCAATGCTGTTTATTCCCCCTCTGTAATAACCACACAGGCTGAGCTGATCTTGCCTCTGAGAGCCCTGCTGCATTGTCCCCAGGGACAGTTTGATTCAATTGAGTGACTTTTTTTTTTTTTTTTAATTCATTGATTTCTTTTCATTTATTTTCTTTGCTATTTTTTTTTCCTTTTCTCAGGCTTCCAAACCCAAGGTGAGCATCCCGCTGTCGGCCATCATCGAGGTGCGCACCACCATGCCCCTGGAGATGCCTGACAAAGACAACACCTTTGTCCTAAAGGTGAGAGCAGGGTGTGGATCCCTACAGGAACCCCCTCTGCACCTGAACCCTGCAGAGCAGGAGGGTCAGACCCCAAAGGGATCATTACCTTGGCTTTCAGAGCTGAGGTGCCAGCAGCACAAATGCTCCCCAGAGGATCCCTGCCTGCTCCAGCTGACACCAAGGGTGTTTTGGGATCAAGCTGTTTGGCTTTCACCATGGGGTTTGGCTTCTCTGTGTCACCAGGAGATGGGTTAAATCAGTGACCTGAGACAACCTGCAAGGGAAAATGCTCCTTGCTGCAGCTGCTTGTGGTTTTGTGGCTGCTGCTGTCCCAGATCAGTGACGTGTGGTGGCTGTTTCATTGACACACTGTGGTGGCCCTTAGTGCTGTCATCTGGTTGATGAGGTGGCAGCTGGTCAAAGGTTGGACTTGATGACCTTGGAGGTCTTTTCCAGCCTTAGTGATTCTATGGGAGCAGCTCTGTGGGGCAAATGAGACCCTGGGGATCAACCACACATGAGTCTGGGGGCATGAGCAGAGAGTGAAAGTCTCTTTCTTCAGAATTTTCCATATCATGCAAATAATTAGCTCAATGCTGCCTCCTGCTCTGCTGGAAGACAACAGCCTGCCATGGCAGATCAGGACTGAATTTTGCAGGGTCTTGGACACTGTGACAGTGATGGACCACTAGATTTTGAGCATTTGTTTGTTCTACCTCTTCTAAACCCCTCTCTCCCTGATGCTTCTTCCCCAGAGTGTGTGGCAATGCAGAACAGAGAGGCCAGGCCTCCCAGCTGAATGAACCTGCTTGAAAGCTTAGAAACTATGAAAGGAAAAGAGGGGGAAAATTGAGCCTGGCTTTGTGAAAGCCCCCAAGCCTTGAAATCCACCGGGCCCCAGCACACATTCCCAGGAGAAATTTCTTTCCATCAAATCCAGCTCCTTGTCAAGGTCACACAACTTCTCCTGACACCTTCCCCTCTCCAAGGGCTTCTTGCTGTTCAGCCTCAGCAGTGGTCAGTGCCCACCATGGGCACAGAGGCTCATTCAGCTGTTGTTTTCTGTGCCTCAAAGGCCAGCCTCAAGTGTCTCCTGTTTTCCAGACTGACCAGCCCAGGCTCCTCTTTGCTTTCCTTGCAGGCTCTGGAGATGGAATGCCCCAAAGCGTACACAGGGCCGTGGCCCAGAGCGGATGGGAAGGATTGCTTCTCCTTTCTTCTTCCTCTCTGTCCAGCCCAAGCTGATGCAGTGCTTGCCTCACGCCATGCTGATGATGGTGTTGACTCACATGCAGCCTGTGGGCTGGTGTAACTCTGGGATGGTTTCTGCAGAGCTACTCCCAGGCCGTGGTTCCCCAGCCCGCACACCCACAGCCATCACTCTGAGCCCAGGGCTCACCCTGTCCTTGAGCTGGAGGCTGGTTTCAGCTTCTTCTTCCACTTCAGCTTTGACAAGTCCATTTGAATTCTTGCCTGGTCCTCCAACACATTTTCAGTGTGATGTCATCCATGAATTGATCAGGTATCCTCACATTCTTTTGTGCTCATCACTGAGGAGCACACACAGAGAGCCTTTGATGGGAAGGAGCACATCCCTCAGCTTTGACCACTGGCCATTGACAACCCATCAGCCATTGATCTCTGCTCTTGGAATATGGCTCATCACATTCTTGTCACGTTTTCTAGATCCCCTTACAAGCCCCACCTCAAATGTGTCACATCAGTGTCCAAAGCGTGTTCAACACCCAGGAGTGCCACTGCTTCTCCCTATCCCTGGAGCTGTCACAAGCATGAGCAGATGGGCTTGGTCATGACCCCTTCTGGGGGGTTTCAGCCTCCTGGGAGCCTGTGAGAGATGGTTTCTCTGGCTGCTGGAGGAAAATTCTGCACTTGCCCTCTTCCCATATTCTGAAGCCAGGCATGCTCTCTCCATTCCCACTGCTAGCAGCTTGGTGACTGCTCCAGCCATTCCTTTAATGCACTTCTGGAGTGCTCCAAACCCTGCCAGCTGGAAAATACCTGCTTTACCAGGTACCTCCTGCTCCTGCCCTGTCCTGGCTCTCACCCTGCCACAGGGAAATTGATCACAATTGATCCTTTGAGTGAGCAGAGCCAGCAAGCACAGCATGGAGCTCCCCAGCCAGGCTTTGCTCTCCCCTCCCAGCTGCTGACACAGGATGCTGCTCCCTTTTTCTCACATCCATTATTATTTGTGGTTCATTTTCTGCCTGGCTCCTTCTTGCTGGGACATCTTTTTGCTCCCCCATTCCCCCTTTGCTGGCTGGACTTGCAGAGGAGGTGAAGCACCCTCAGTTTAGCAGGTTAGGTGGGAAAGCTGGGTGCTGTGGTTTCCCTTTCTGTGTGATGTGGAGCCCAATCTCAACCTTCACACACAACACAGAGGTCATGATGGGTGGAAAAGCCCCTGCCTCATTTAGGGATGTTACTATGGCTGGAAAAGCCCCTGCCTTGCTTGGGGAGGCCACACTGAAATAGTTCCTGCCAGACTGCCTAAAAATGAGCAGCCAGCATGTCCCCAGAGCCCATCAGACATGAAGCACATGCAGTTTTTTCCATTGCACAAGCAGGTGCTTGCAAAATACCCAAGCCCTGCATGTGCTTTGCTTGCTGTCATGCTCTGCATGAGTGAGCAGCCCCATCTCCCACGTCAGCTTCACGCCTTGCCCTCAAAAAGCCAGAGAAGATCCTTTCTTAAGTTAAACAAACTGGGGAGGGGGATCTTTGCTACTCCCCTCCACCTCTGCTCAGGACAGGGTCCAGGTCAGTGCTCAGCCCCAGCCAGAGCTCTGCTCCCTGCCCTCCCTGCTTATTTTCAGGATGGTGATTCAGTTGTTTGTGATTAATTGAATTTGCTTGGAGGTTGTCTCAGCTGGCAATGTGACACTCTCCCGGAGTCAGGGCTGCTCTGCCACCTCGGGAACACGATGTTTAAGGCTCCATGAGGGATGCAGGGAAACCTGCCAGAGGCACAGAGCATCCCATGGCATCTGAGTCCACTGATGTGGAGCTTCTGGTTCTGCCTGGCCCCAGAAAGGCACAGCTCCTTTGGGCTGGACAGTTTGGAGGCTCTTCTGTGTCCTAATTTTTGTTTATTATTTTTTCCCTGTGAAAGGGAGTTTCTCTCCCACTCTGTTGCAATCAGAAGTCAGAAGCCTCCTGGACCAGCAGGCAGCAAAGATAATGGAGGAGAGGTTTAAAACTCCTGGGGTCTGGCAGGGTTGTGGGGCAGAGAGCAGTGTGGCTTCTGCTACAGCTGTGCAGAGCTAGTTCTGGGGGGACACAGAGGTGTCCCAGGAGTGAGGGATGCTGTCTGTGCTTGGGCATAGTGCCATGTACCCTGATGCTGCCAGCCTGGTGTGTTTTTTCTGTGGAGGCTGAAAAAACCTTGTAAAAATTTTGTCAGGTACTTGCTGATAGTGGTGCAGTGGGATTCTTCTCTGAGCTCTAGATTTGGTCAGGGGTCATCTTGGATACATCTCTCTGGGTCAGCCTTTGGCACCCCTGTGCTGGGATGGGGTGGGACACTGATGCTCTGGGTCACCCCTGTGCTGGGATGGGATGGGACGCTGATCCTCTGGGTCACCCCTGTGATGGGATGGGATGGGACATCCTCTCCTGCTGAGCTGGGGTGCTGTTCAGGGGTCTGGCTGGGCTCTGGGGTGGGGGGCAGCAGCCTGGCACAGCTGACTCCATGCCACATGGCCTGCAGGTGGAGAATGGGGCCGAGTACATCCTGGAGACCATCGACTCCCTGCAGAAGCACTCGTGGGTGGCTGATATCCAGGACTGCATCGACCCTGGGTAAGGAGTGCTGGGGAGGGGCTCTGTGGGGCTGAGCTCTGCTGCCTGAGCACGGGCTCTTACCCAGATGCAATTTTTTCTGCTTGGGTTGTCACAGGAAGTGCCCAGCTCACAGCAGCAGAGGTCTGGAGGCAGAGTTAGCAGCTTGTGTCTGGCAGGGGTGCAGAGCACTGGCCACTTGTTCATCCTTCTCTGTCCCATGTCCTCTCAGCCTGGCAGAGGCAGGTGACCTGGGAACACAGCTTCAAAGTAGGAAGCTCCTAAAACCCACCTTCTGAATCTTTTATATCATATTTGAGCTATTTTCCATGTTTTTTTCCAGCTTAGCATCCATGATATATTTAAGATTCTGCTGGTTGAATTGATTTATTTGTATTTCTATCACAGTGGCATCAGTGTTGTCACTGGAGTCATAACTCAGCCAAAACTTCTCATCTGCTGTTTCACCAGCACGTGCAGCAAGTTTGTGTCAGGGAGGTTTGTGTGCCTGGTGCTGCTGCCCTTCAGCTGGCTCAGCCTTGGGGAAACCCTGGCACTGCCTTTCTTGGCACAGTTTTGGAAAAACCAAGTGCCTGTGCTTGTAGCAGTGAAAACATCACTCAAATGTGGAATAGAGGCTTGGAGAGGCTCCTGCTCCCTCCAGGCTGCCTTTGGCCCCTCCTGCTAGAGAGAGGCATTTGGTCACCACGGAGGCTGCATCTCACAGAGAGGATGCACTGGTGCACTCCAGATCTTTGCTCCTTTTGCTGTTTTCAGAAATCCATAATTCATTGGCATGGATTGCCCAGAGCAGCTGTGGCTGCCCCATCCCTGGAAGTGTCCAAGGCCAGGCTGGACAGGGCTTGGAGCAACCTGGGCTAGTGGAAGGTGTCCCTGCCCAAGGCAGGGGGGTGGAACAAGATGAGCTTTAAATTCCCTTCCGACCCAAACCATTCTATGATTCTGTTACTCAAGAAGCACTGCTGAGGCTGAGCTGCTGATGTGAGGCTGGGAAAAGGCCTTTTTTTCCTCACTCCATGTTTCAGTGCTGGTTTTCCAGCTGGAGCTGAGCACCACGGCCGTGCTGCCCTCGAGCCACCGCAGGAGCCACTGATGTCCCCATGCCAGCCCCTGGCTCTGCCCCTGTCTGTGCCCCTGGCAGCCTCCCAGCCCTCTCTGTTTGCTTAGCACCCAGCACCAGCCTGCTCTGGCCCCCGGACGTGACTGTAAAGCAAATAATAATGAACTGCAGAGCAAATAATAATGAGCTGTTTAATACACCGCCACACACGCCGGGCGCCAAGAGCGAATTCTCAATCAGCTCCCGATGCTCCTGCCAAGGGCTGCGTGCTGGAGCTGCCTCCTGAGCACCCAGCCACAGCTTTTCTGCAGAGCTCTGTTGGTTTTGGTTTCCTTCCTCCCTTCTTGTTTTTAACTGGCTGCAGCTGAATGACTCCCAATGGCTGATTCACTCGCTGGCCACTAAATAATTCAGCAGCTTCCCCTGCTGCCTGTGCCCACGTGGCCCATGTGAAGCAAGAGCTGCCGAGTGCTGTGGGCAGCTCTGGACTCTTGCTGGTGGCTGGGATAAAAATAGGATGTGGAGCAAGTCGGGTGCTTGTGCAAGAAGGGTGCTGAAGTGCACGGGGAGGGCTGGCAACAGGGATGTTCTGAGTGGCTCCCTGGCTCTATTCCCGCTTGCTGTCTTGCTCCAGGCCTCCTTAGTGGTTTATGTCTTTTAGGGATGGAATTCCTGTGGGTGGGTAATTCCCTTTGTAGAGGGTGAAAGTGAAAGCGCCCTCGGGTGGGAAGGTGTGTGGGTGCAAAGCAAAGCAGAGTCAAGGTAACAGCTTTCCTTCCAAACCCACAAAATCCTGCAGCAAAATCCTGCAGCTGGAATTGACCAGCATGACCTGTGCAGTGTGAGCTTTCAAGGGTTTCATCCTTCCCACGCTGGTTTCTCACCCCCAAAAAGTCATGTTTGGTGACTGCTCTGCCTCTCAGTGCTGTTGGTGCAGTGGCAACCCCTTGGGAGGAATTCAGGGGCAATAGGATGTGCTCTTGGATCACACTGCAATTTTGTTTGGTGTAATCCCCATTCCGTGCCTGTGAATGGAGGTGCCACATGTGTGTGTCTCTGTGCTCTCCTCCAGGGACAGTGGGGACGACATTGAGCTGGTGTCCTGTGCACAGGGACCCTGTCTGCCAGGCAGGACAACCTCGTCCAGCTGCGAGTTCCTGAATGATGGTAAGGAACTACATCTGGGAAAGTCTGGGACTCCCTCAGAGCCATAACCTAGCCCTCAGGTGTCTCTAAGATCCAGGAGTATCCAACACAGTTGCCTGCAGAGCAGGACAATCCTCATCTTTGCCCAGTGATGCTGGGTGATGCTGAGCCATGCACTCATCCCTCTGCAATTTCCCTTCCAGAGGTACCCAGGCCACCAGACAGATGTGCCCTGCCCAGCTCTCACAACGCTGCCATGGCCACCTCTGTCCCTGTGCCCCCAGGCCGGGGCAGGGACTCCCTGGGGGAGCTCCTCACCCACGTCCCACTGGAAAACTTCCTGCAGACGCTGGAGTCCTCCCCCAATGCTGGTGGGCACCTCACAGGTACTGGGATGCAGGATGCAGCACCCATCTCACTCAGGTGGGATGCAGGATGCAGCACCCAGCATCTCACTCTGGAGGGTGCGCAGAGGGAGAGGAGGAGGGAGGGTGATGTTCAGGCGCTCCCTAAAAACCTGCTGTCCCTGTGGGCAGGGGAGGACAGCGAGGCCGAGGCTGAGATCAACCTGTCTGACTTCCCCTGGTTCCACGGGACTCTGTCCCGGATCAAGGCAGCCCAGCTGGTGCTGTTCGGGGGCGCCCGCAGCCACGGCCTGTTCGTCATCCGGCAGAGCGAGACACGGCCAGGCGAGTACGTGCTGACCTTCAACTTCCAGGGCAAAGCCAAGGTGGGTGTCCTCTGCTCCTCCCTGTCCTCTGCTCCTCCCTGTCCTCTGCTCCTCCCTGTCCTCGGCTCCTCCCTGTTCCCTGCTCCTTCCTGTCCTCTGCTTCTCTGTGATTGTTAGTGTAGGAATGACTGGGGTAGGATGGTCAGGATGGACGGAGATGAGAGATCTCTGCAGCCAGGTCGTGGAATTTGGGGTTTGTTGCAAAGGGCCTGGGTGCAGGGCCCTGCTTGGAGCTGCCAGCCACAGCTCAAAGCAGGCATGAGAGAAAAGAGGGGTAGAGAGGATGAGAGGGTAAGAGGGCAAGAGAGTAAGAGAGCAAAAGCGTAAGAGGGTAAAAGGGTACAAGAGCAAAGTTCCCCTTACAATACCATAAATCTTCTTCTGTGTTGAATATTCTCATTCTCACTAACCAATCTAGTACAAGATACAAATCCTATAGTATTTCCATACAGCTTGTAAGAATCATTACATTACCATACTGTGTTACATTTTAAACCCTAAAAACTCCTCTTTGGGCCCCTTCTGCCAAGCTAGTAGAGTCTGCTCTGACCCTTGGGCCTGTCTGCAAGCAGAGGGTATTGTTTGATCAAAAGGGGATCACCTTCAGTCTGGCCACACCATTGTTTTCCAGTTGTTCAGTAACTAAAGGATCTCAAAGCTTGTTTTCATTTCAATCTCGCTTATAGTTTCTATATTCTCAAAATCTTTTGCCAGACAATCATATTTATAAGACTTTCCTCTTTCATCTTCCACAACATGTTAGTGCCAGCCCTGCCCAGCACCTCAGGTTCCTTCTTGCTCTGTGGGTGACCCCAAATGCAGCAGCTCTGCAGGGAGCTGCACCCCTCCCTCAGGACCACCTGCCCCTCTGCCCCAAGCCCCCTGTGCATCCTGGCCAGCCCCTTCTACACCTTCCCAACTGGATCAGTGCCTGTCATGTGAGCATATGGATGAATACCCATGGGGGCTCAGTGTAGCCTGGCACACCTTCCCCTGCCCTCTCCTTGTCTGTTCCATGCCCTGAAGTACCCAGATGCCCTATGAAAAACCAACCACAAGCAGTTTTTTCTGGCTCCCTTTTCTAGCAGAGATTGCCTATTCTTGTCACCTTGCAAGAAGTCGTTCAGGTGGGCTGGAGACTTCTCCAGGCTGTCAGTGACCCCCAGAATCAGAGCTTCAGCCACTCCTGGTTATACCCAGACACCCTTCTCTGGGTGTTCCTTTATGGTGCTCATCCAGGAGGGGTCAAACTGCTCCTGGGGCTTCAGTGAGGTAAAAGTGAGGTTCACTGAGTATAAAAGTGAGGTTTTACAGGAAACACCCTGCAGCAGGGTAAACACAACAACCCTGTTTGGAGCGAACCTCCCTTGGCTGATGGAGGTGCAGATTGCAAGGGTGAGTGTCACCCTCACACCCCCAGCTCACCCCGTGCCCCCTGCCCTTGCAGCACCTGCGGCTGTCGCTGAACGAGAGCGGGCAGTGCCACGTGCAGCACCTCTGGTTCCAGACCATCTTTGACATGCTGCGCCACTTCCACACGCACCCCATCCCGCTGGAGTCGGGCGGCGCCGCCGACATCACCCTGCGCAGCTACGTGGTGGCACAGAGCCCGCAGCCAGGTGGGTGCCAGCCTGGGTGGGGACTGGGATATTGTGCCTAAAAAGGGACAGATCCATGGGATTCCCTCCCCAAAGCAGTGCCCTGCTGATGTGTGTGGCTCTGGAGGTGTGCCAGGGTGGGTGTCACCCACTGGAGGCAGGCATTGAGGCCCAGGCAGCAGCAGGGCTGTGTTGGTGTGACCCTTGTGCCAGTCTGGGTGACAGTGCCCTGTGACCCCTCGCTGTGAGTGTCAGTGCCCTGTGTCCCCTGTGCCTGGCTGTGGGTGTCAGTACCCTGTGACCCCTGGCTGTGGGTGACAGTGCCCTGGGGCCCCTGGCTGTGGGTGTCAGTGCCCTGGGGCCCCTGGCTGTGGGTGTTGGTGCCGTGTGACCCCTGGCTGTGGGTGTTGGTGCCCTGTGACCCCTTGCTGTGGGTGTCAGTGCCCTGTGACCCCTGTGGGTGTCAGTGCCCTGTGTCCCCTGTCCCTGGCTGTGGGTGTCAGTGCCCTGTGACCCCTGTCCCCGGCCATGGGTGACAGTGCCCTGGCTCGGGCAGGACAGGAGCAGAGATGTCTGCAGGCTCGGAGCATCCTGCTATGCAGGGAGAGAGCGGGAAGGAGAATTGGAGAAGAAAAGGGTCGGGGATGGAGAGGGGGTGTGGGAAGGTACCAGAGAGGGAGGGGGCCGAGCCCGCAGGCAGCACAGGAGGGATCAAGCTCGTGTTTCCTTTGCAGACACCGGTCCCCCGCCACCCCTGGTGTCGCAGCCCCCGGGCTGCCGGGTCGACCTGCCACCTCCACACTACTTCTGCAGCACAGCCCCCCCGGGCCCGCCGGTGCCGCCACCCGCCGAGGGGGTGCCCGTGGCCCCCGCTGTCCCGGTCCCCGCACCCTACCACCGCCTGGAGGGTGCCCTGGGCCCCCGCAGCCGCAGCGACAGCGCCGAGCGCCGGCCGGAGCCCCCTGCCGCCGGTGCCGAGGACTACCACGAGGCTGACAGCGCCCGGAGCCGCACCCGGGCCGTGGAAAACCAGTACTCCTTCTACTGAGCCCCCCGTGCGTGGGGGACAGCGGGGCAGCTGTGCCCCTCACCCTGCACCGGCCTCGCCACCTCCTCCTGCCAGCACCAGCCACCCAGCCGGGATGGGATGTGCTCCTCGCTCCCTGCTGCTTGTGGGAGCTGTGTCAGTGCTGGGCAGTGTCCTGAGCTGTGTCAGTGCTAAGCAATTGCAGTGCTGGGCAATGCCCTGTGTCACTGCTGGGCAATATCCTGTGTCACTGCTGGGCAATGTCCCTGCTGGACCTGGTGCCAGCCCCGCGGTTGGGGCAGTGCTGGCGGTGTGGGAGGCTGAAATTCAGAGTCAGTGCCATTTTGGAGCTTGCAGCCTCTTCTCCTTCCCTCTGGACCAAGAGCTTTCCCAGGGCTGAGCTGGGCTCCCTGCATCTCCTCCTGGGGTGCCCATTGTGATGGCACCCGAAGCTGTGACAGGCTCCATCCTCCAGCCAAAGCACCCCTTGACCTGTCCCCTCTGGGGCCAGAGCCCAGCATGGCCAACATCCTTCTGACACCATTGCCCTGCAAACCAGCTGCCAGGGGACTCTGGTATTTTGGGATGAGCATGGACATGTGTCAGATGTCCATGTAGAAACTCTTCTCACACACATGGAGCACTGCAGAGGCCTGAAGGTTTATCTGGGCTGGCTTTTGGGCTCCCTCTGGGGCATGTGTTTCCTACCCTCTGACAGAAGAAGGCTTTTGTCCAAAGCTTAATGAATTGCATTCAAGGAGGGGTTGTCCTGCTGTCCTGCCTTTTCTGTCCCTTTGTTTCCTTTCTCTCCTTGCTGTACTGAGAGAGAATCCCTGGATAACCCTTTCATCCTTCCTTTCTTCCTTGATTTTTCAAAACTTAAGCTCTCCACAAGGGCATCAGCCTTCTGCCTGACTCTGCCACAGCTGGGCAGTATTTTCCATTGCTCAAGGCAAACCTTGGGAAATATGACAACACCTCCTCTTTACATCAGTTTTGGTCATTTGGGATCTTTTGGGGGGTCAGGCAGAGACCAGGGGCTGTGTCCAGAGGTGAGGGACAGCTTTGCTTTGCAGGTTAAAGCAGGTATTCCTGCTTGGCTGGGCTCCCAGGAATAAAAACACTACATTGATTCTTTTCCACCAGGTCAGGGAAGCCCTGAGGATGGTTTTACAGGCCAGGGTTTGTGCCCCACAGGGGATGGGGAGACCCTTCAGAAGGGCAGTTTTGCTTGCAGACAAAGTGTTTGCACATCCCCCTTGGTTTGGCTGACACAGCTTGTGTTACCCAGCACCAGGACACCTGGCTGCTCATGTGGCAGTGGCAGGAGTGACAGTGCTCACAGGACCTGAGCCAGGTGGCTTTGGACAGGTCTCCAGGTAGAGCAGACCCTAGAAGTTACCACTTAGTTCAAAGAGGTACAAGCCAAGCCACAACCTCAAAAAAAACCCCCTTGGATTTGCCTGGAATTGGGTTGGGCCAAATTTTTATTTATTAGGTGCCTTCTTTCCTGAGCTAGCAAAGCATGTCCCCAGTGCTTGACTTACAAGAGGAGAGGGGAGGTGTCTCCAAGGTTCCTCCTGTGATGTGAGTGCTGCCTTTCTGGCCTTTGGATGTGTGAGAGGATCCTGGTGGATCCCATTCCTGCAGCAAATGCCACCTTCTCCCCAAACACACATCCCTTCAGAGGGCAACAGGAGGAGGTTGCTCTGTTGAGGGTATTTCCTTCCTCAGCCCAGCTAAAACACAGCTCAGAGGAGCAGGGAGAGGCTGGATGCTCTTGGTTGATGGTTTAACACACTGGTGGATGAGGGGAGATGTCCAGATCTGACAGAGACATTGTCACTCTGGTTCTTCCAGAAGGCTGGATGGGAGCACTGCCTTACAGACCTTCAGATTTTGGCTTTGTTTCTCACTTTCTGTGTCACAGGATAGGAAAATGAGGGGGAAGCGATGATCTGCAAGCAAAAAATGTTAATTTGTAAATAGGGAAGAGTCTGGAAGAGTTTACTGTTGTGTAGAATAAATTAATTTTATTTAAAAAAAGAAAGGGGAGGGGGGGGACTTGTTAAACAAATGGAGAACTCGAGTTCCGGTTTTAAAATAAAATCACTTGCAAAAACAACAGCATGTGAGCAAGAGCTTTGGGCTTTGCTGGATTTGCTACCAAAAAAAAAAAGGGAAAAACAGAGGGAGGATGCTGTCATGTCTCATGTGTGCAGACCCTGTTGGTATCTCTGGGCAGCTGGGGCCAGGCTGGGTCTGTCTCTGCCTGCTGGAGTGCACTGAGAAGAGAGGAAGAGGAGGAAAGGAGAGGAGGGAGAGGAGAGTTCTCTGCTGAGCAGAGGGAGGAGGAGGGTGGGTCCAGGCTGGAGAGGACAGGGTTTCCTCTCCTTCCAGCCTGTTATTTACTTTGTCTGGTTAGTCAGTGGTGCAAGTCAGAATAGTCCATCCCCCAAGCAGCAGGATAATGGGGAATGAGCAGCCCAGGGCTGTGAAAATGCCCCTCCCTCGCTAAAGGCCTATGCTAGCATCTCCCATGGCCTGTCATTCCCCCTCCTCTGCCTTCATCTCTCCTGGGAGACTGTGCCTCACGCTCTGACGTTGTATGTCTTTCTAGTGTGCTCTTTTCTGCTGAGAATCCCCTGGGAAAACTGGAGCATTGTCCCAGACTGTACTGTGACAGCTAAGCAGTGACAGACGCAGCTAACACATGGCTTTTGGGGGGGTGGAGGGAGCTGCTCAGCTCAGTAATCAGGCCATGGTTGTGTCATGATCCATTCACAAAAACATTCCCTCCCCAAAAGTCACCAGAGCCTTTTCAGGGCTCCCGGAGAGCTCATCCATCAGGAGCTGGGCAGCTGGGGAGGTGACACTGAGGGCTGTGCCTGGGGACAGCTGCTCCTCCTGCCTCACAGAAAGCCATTCACACCTCAGCTTATTAGCAAATTGACTAATTACAGCATCAGCCTTGCTGGAAAACATCCCTTTCCTTTCACAGGGTGTCTGGAAGGGCAAGGGGAGGACAAAACAGCATCGAATGCAGAGATTTGATGGTGAAACAAGGGGAAAGCAGCCTCAGCAGCCTGTGTGCTGGATTCCATGCTAGCAGTGCCCTCTGCCCAGGGCTGGAGAAGGATTGGGCTGCAGGGATGCTGCAATGGGCTGCAGGGATGCTGGACTGGGCTGCAGGGATGCTGCAATGGGCTGCAGGGATACTGGAATGGGCTGCAGGGATGCTGGACTGGGCTGCAGGGATGCTGGATTGGGCTGCAGGGATACTGGACTGGGCTGCAGGGATACTGGAATGGGCTGCAAGGATGCTGGATTGGGCTGCAGGGATACTGGAATGGGCTGCAGGGATGCTGGATTGGGCTGCAGGGATGCTGGACTGGGCTGCAGGGATGCTGGATTGGGCTGCAGAGATGCTGCAATGGGTTGCAGGGATGCTGGATTGGGCTGCAGGGATGCTGGACTGGGCTGCAGGGATGCTGGATTAGGCTGCAGGGATGCTGGTGCTGAGCTGTGCCCTGGCACACACCATGAACTGGACAAAAATGCAAAGGGATTGCAGCAGCGCAGCTGCCCACGATTCACGTGGGTGTTGGAGCTCCACGGCTGCTCCTGCCTGACGTGCAGGTTCTGTCTCAGCAAAGGATTGCAGTGCTTCCAGAAGGATCCCTTTGGTAAGAGAACTCCTCAGAAACACAAATGAGCTTCTTTGATAAAGATGAGGGAGCCGAGTTTTGTTTGGTTCAAACTGACCTATGAAAACACTGCCCTGTTCTAATGCAAATCCGCTGACCCCAGTAAGGCCAGTCCTGCCCAGATCCCAGCCCCGCACTGATTTTGTGGGCTTTTTATTTTGATTAAATACTTCCTATTTTTTTATGACTTAAGTAACTGTCTAGCCCCCCTCCCCAGATTTTTTAAAAGTAAATAATGCAGAATACATCAAGAGTCTGCACCAACTCCCTCAACTGTAGTTTGAGAGTGAGATGTTCCCAGGTCTCTTGCCCCACAGTTTGCAGGGGCTCTGCCTGATGACAGGCAGCTGCCTGTTTGTTTCCTGGGGCTGTGAGCTGTGTTCTGGGCAAGTGAGTCCAGCTGCTCCCTGCACTCCTCAGGCTGCCATTCTGCCTTCCTCCCATGGGGACTGGCACGGGAGGGCCAAGTCCTGGCAGCTCATCATTCACAGCCCTGCTGTGGGAAGAGGGGCGTTTGCAGATGTGGCTGTGAGGAAGAAACAGGGTGAAATGTTAGGGATTAGATGTGCTTAGGACTCAGCAGAGGAAACTCAGTTGGTTTGCAGCAATTCTGCTTTGTAAAACAGAATGTGGTGACTGAGAGGGGACAGAGGACCTGCCGTGGCCTCTGCAACAGAGCCGGTGTCTCCCTGGCAGGGCTGAGCCCAGCCTGGCATGGATGGTTTCTGTCCTGGTGTGCTGAAGACAACCCAAGGCTGGGAGAGCCGCAGGCACAGGAGCTGGGGAGCTGGCAGACAGCGTGGAGGAAGCTGTTTGCATTGCTCCAGCCAGGGCTGAGACTGCAAGGATGCCGTCCAGGACCAGCGGCCAGCTGGGAACTCAGCCAGCACTAAATTCACACCATTCTTTTACAAATCAGGTTGGTAAGAAAAACACGAGACACAAACTAGTGTGATTTCCATAGCAACCTCAGCGGAGGTTGAAAAGTCTTTTGTAAACATAGGGCTGAACCTGAGGATCAGCTCCGATTTTCTCCACAGAAAGGGGAAGAGAATGGAGGCTTAATAAATTCAGGCCATACAAATGAACTATAAATCTCAGAAGGAGCCATTCCCAACCTCTCTGTTCCCCTTTCTGTCACCCTCTCCACATGCACAGCACGAAGCTGTCTGAAACCCAGAGCCCAACTTCCCGGCTCTGGCTTATCTCCATAAACTGCACAAAGGCTTATGCCCCTCTTCCATTGCAGCTGACCTTTACTGGCTAATTCTGTGACGCACACACAGCCCCAGCACATGCCATGCCATTTCTGTAGGGCCACAGTGACTTGAAATGAAATTTGGCTTGCAGTGGAGGCCTGTACTGCAGCCAGCTCTGGCTCCTCTTCCCCACCATGGCTTCTTCCAGCTCCGTCAGGCAAGCCTGGATTTGGGTGTAGCAGCCCTCAGCTCATCCAGGCGCTGTTCCTGCAAACCCCAGGTGTGAATATGGATGCAAATGTTAGGAAAATTAATCCACAAACACCAGAGGTTTATGTCCAAAAAGGAGACAGAGGAGTCCTTTTACTTTATTCAAATAAAGGGAGACGCCATGGGGCATTCCCCTGGGATCTCTCGAATTTTTGGAGGACGCAGCCTCCTTTTTATCCCAATTTCCAGCCGTATTTCCCTTCTCTCTTTCCCCATTGGCTGAGGTACTTGAGAGGTTCAGACTTCCCAAAACACCTGATATCAGAGATTTCCCTCTAATACATAACCTCCCTTTTAAATTTTAATTCTTATGGATTTTAGGGCTTTTTCTTCCCCATTGTTTCTTTCATCTCTCAATGTCTAATTCCATTTATCAGCAAACCTAAAGTTTATTTGTAAAAGCAAACATCTTTTTGGAATGGAATCCTTCCCATTGTTTCCTTTATCTCCCAGAGCTGGTTTTATCTACCAGCAGACCCACAGCTTGTTTGTAAAGACAAATCCTCTATTCCTCTCACAAACAGCACAGCATCTCCCCCCCCTGCTACCTGCCCACACGGTGCTGTGGGGAGCAGTGCTGCCGTTCATCACTGTCAGCAGACAAAGACCACGGGCCACGCTGGTTAATGACCAAAGTGACACGAACAGATGGCGCAGGCAGGCTGCCACGGGGGCACCAGGAAGTGCTGTATCGCTTACACCCTCACGGGGAAGGGATTTGGCAGGGCTGAGGGCACTGGTGAAAAACACACTGAATTTTCAGCCTGCTCAGGCTCTGCTGGACGGAGCGTGGCAGATGCCAGAGCTGCCGTGCTAATGCGGCCTGCTGGGGACAGCCTGCAGCCCTGAGAAGGTGTGTGAGGGGACAGGGGACATCAGAGCTCAGCAAAACAGCTTGGGCAGGAGCAGGATGCACGGCCACAGCTGGGACATGGGAGCAGTGACGCAGGGAACAAGCTGTATCTGAGTTTTTGAGTGTCTGAGGTAGGCTGGAGCCAGGCCCTCCTCAGTGGTGCTGAGCCATGGCATGAGAGGCTGGAGCACAGGCAGTTCCACCCAAAAATGAGACAGGGGACTGTTGGAGCGAGCCCAGAGAAGACAAACCAGATGATTGGCAGGGTGGAGTGCCTCTCCTACAAGGAAAGGCTGAGAGAAGTGGGATTGTTCAGCCTGGAAAGGAGAAGGCTTCAGGGTGATCTAATTGTGGCCTTTCAGTACCCAAATGGACAGAAAGATGCAGAAGGACTTTGAACACAAGTTTGTACTGACAAATGGGGGAACTGCTTCAAACGGAAAGGGTGGGTTTAGATGAGGTATTAGGATTAAATTCTTTGCTGTGAAGGTGGTGCAGCTCCAGCATGGATAGCCCACAAACTCTTTGACTGCTGTATCCCTGGAAATGCCCAAGGCCAGGTATGAGAGAATTCTCAGCAGCCTGGTCTAGTGGGTGGCATCCCTGCCCACATCAGGGGGTTGGAATAGGAAGATCTTTAAGTTCCCTTTCAACCCAAACCATCCTGTGATTCTATGAGAAAGAACTTCTTCACTGTGTGGGTGATCAGCACTGGCACAGGCTGCACAGACATGGTGTGGGGTGTCCCCAAAAGCCCTCTGGACACAGCCCCGAGTGTCACCCTCAGGGGATTGTGCTGGATTAGTGGGGGGCAGACTGGGTGATGCCAATGGTCCTTTAAAAACTGAACCATCATTCTGTGACTCTGTGCCTTCAAAGAACCCCATTGAGGGTGGCAGAGCGCTGGGACAAGCTGCCCAGGAAGGCGGTGGAGTGTCCCTATCTGGAGATATTCCAAACCCACCTGGACACATTCCTGTGTCACCTGCCTTGTCAGCAGGTTTGGGTTGGCTGATCTACAGAGGGCCCTTCCAACTACACAGTTTGGTGACTCTGCCTTCAGCCTCCGTCCAGGCTGCAGGGTACGGACATTAGGAGGGGGAATTTCTTCACAGAAAGGGTGATTAGGTATTGGCACAGGCTGCCCAGTGAGGTGGTGGAGTCATTGTCCGTGGAGATGTTCAAGAAACGACTTGTAGCACTCAGCGCTCTGGATGACAGGGTGGAGACAGGGCAGAAGTTGGGTTCGATGATCCCAGTGGTGTTTCCTCGGTGTCCCTGTCCCCTCCCGGACTCAATTCCGTGGCTCCCTCACACGGGGGTCCCTCACAGAGCTCCCGCCTCTGCCCGGCCCTCACCGCACCCGCCATGACGGGGCCGCCCGCGTCGCGCGCCGTGACGTCACGGGGGGCGGGGCGCGGCCAGGGCCGGAACATGGCGGCGCCCTCGGCCCCGCGGCCGCCCCGGCCCCGCAAGGAGCCGCAGCCGCTCGTCATCCCCAGGAGCGCGGCCGAGGAGCAGCGCCTCCGCCTCGAGCGCCTCATGAGGAACCCGGTGAGGGCACCCTCCGGGGCACGGCCCGGGGCGGTGGGAGAGGAGAGGGACGCTGAGATCCCCGCGGGGTCCGTGAGGGGAGAGGGACACCCGAGACCCCCACCCCAACCGCCCCCTGGGTCTGTGATGGGACAGGGACACCGAGCCCCCCACCCTCGGTGTCTGTGAGGTGAGAGGGACTCTGAGACCCTCTCGGTGTCTGTGAGGGGAGAAGGACGCCGGGACCCCCCCACCTCTGGCTCTGTGAGAAAAGAGGGACTAACACCCACTTTCCTTCCTCCGGGGTCCGTGAGGGGAGTGGGACCAACCTCCCCCCTCTCGTCTCCGTGTCCGTGAGGGAAGAGGAACCGACACTCCCTCCCGGGGGTCTGTGAGGAGAGAGGGACCAGCCAATCCCCCCTTTTCCTTCCCGGTTCCATGAAGGGATCGACACACGCCCCCTCCTCCTTGCCGAGTCCCCAAGGGGAGCGGGACCGATCCCCCCACACTCTGTATTGCTGTGAGGGGAGAAGGACCCGTCTTTTGTGGGATGCTGTGAGGAGAGAGACGCTTCTCTGGGAACACGGGGGCCCCTCAGTGCTCTGCTCGCTGCTCTTTCCTCTGTCCACTGCTATTAATGTGCGGGAGCATGACCCTGATCCTCTAACTGGGTGTTTTGATCCTTTCCTGAGGAGGTTTTTGCCAGGAGGAGACTCTCACCCTCTGCTCTGTGTGTGCTGGAGCAGGCTGAGACTTCCCCACAGCACGTTCTTCCTCTGACCTTGCACCATGTGTTCTCCCTCCCCTGCTCTTCCCTGTCCTCTAGCTCTGGCATGGAAGGTGCTCAAACACCTTTCAGCATTTCCCAGATTACTGGCAGTGGAATTATACCAGTTCCTGTGAGTGCTTGGAGGTGCTGACGTGCTTCCTTCTAGCTCCCGTGCTGAAAAGAGGCACAGACACTCCTAATCCTCCTGGGGTTTGTTGACCTGCAGGCCTGAATGTGAGGGACAGAGAGGATCCCTTCTGATTCTCCTCTTCTGCCTGCTCCTGATCCCTGTGCATGAAGAAATTGCTGCAGCTGTGCTCCTTCTGAGATCTGTCAGTTGGTGGAAGAGGCTGTTGTCAGACGTATCCCGCCTTTCAACAAAGTGTTAAAATTGCAGACTTTGCTCCGGGAAGATACTGATGGCTGCTTGGTTTGTTCTTGCAGGAAAAGACTGTACCAATTCCTGAAAAACTGAATGAATGGGCACCTCGACCTCCCCCGGAGTTCGTTAGAGATGTCATGGGTAAAGATTCTATTCTTCAGATAACTCTGGTGTCAGCCACAATTAACTTAGAAAAATGTTTAGCAGGGAAGGACAGAGGTGGTTTTCTTCTGCTTATTTTGCTGGAGAAAAGAGGTGTGAAATGTGCTTTGAGAGTTGATTTTTCAAGTTTTATTTGGTTCTCTGATTTCCAGTTTTTTGCTGGCTGTCAGAATGCAGAGAGAACAAAGCCTGTGGCACTGCAGCACGTGGGCTGCCTGCAGTGCAATAAGCTGCTGCTCTGGTGATGACAACTAAATGATGATGAGTAAATCTGTCCTCTCCATGGATCTGAGAGTGCTCTGGAAGATTGGCAGTGTGAAGTCCTTCTTTTGACTGCTTTGAGCCTGAATCTCAGGCTGTGAGAAGCAGGCACATGCAGCAGGTGTGAATGTGTGTGCTCAGGTAGGGAGCTGGCAGCTGTGCCAGGACCCTGACCCAAGTACTCTGTGAGCACTTTACTTCTCCCTGCAGGGATTAAATGGAGCTGCTGTGGTATAAACTGCCTGCATGTAGAAGTTCTGAATTTGAGACCTCCATCCTTTCTAGAGGTTGACCTGTTCTCATTTCAGAATAATTGATCTTGGACTCAAGTTTTTATATGCTTTTGAATAAAATCTGCTTATAGTTATTCTCCCATGGCTTTTTCAAATAGCTTTGCTATGTGCTTGAGTGAATGGTCTTGTTTTTCTGGGAGTACCTGACGTGCTGGGACTCTGTTGGTATCAGGAGCACCCCTGTTGCAGTCCCAGCTGCTGGGTTTTAGTTAGGTGTCTTCTTTGAGGTTTGTATTCCTGTGCTTTCCCTTGAGAAGGGGCTTGGGAGGCAGGGGGAGAGAGTGGAGCACGATGCTTAAAGCTCCTGCAAGGCTTCAGCATGCAGGCTGATGCCAGGAAGAGAGAGCTGTAGGAGTTTAATTTATGAAGAAACACTTAAAAACTGTCAGTGGATCTGTTTTGCATGGGAAAGTACAAGATCACCTTTTACCACCTTTCTGTTCACCTTTATTTTATGTTTGAGAAATGCTGAAAATTAGTTGGAAGCAACATCAGCAGGGTACTGTAGCTCGCCTCTGCCTGTAAGAGATTGTGGAGTGCATTTCATCTCCACTTCTTTGCCTGCCTTGATGTGCAGGGTGGGCTCTGCAGGGGGGTAATTGTAGGACCTGCAGTGACCCAAAAGTGTGTGGGTTTGCAGCTCACTCTGCTTTTGCTTGTGAGCTAAGTTTAAAGTGGTGACACACTCTGTGTGCTGCTGGCAGGTTTTCATCTGGCAGTGCCCTTTTCGGTGTCCCATCCCTCAGTGTCCAGCTGTGTTGTACTGCACTAGGCACGACTTCTTACACAGCTGCAGTGGTTTGTGAACATCTGTTTGCCTCCTTTGCTAGCAGGCTGAGCTCTCCCTTGTTGCAGGTTCCAGTGCTGGGGCTGGGAGCGGGGAGTTCCACGTGTACCGGCACCTCCGTCGGCGAGAGTACCAGAGGCAAGATTTCATGGATGCCATGGCTGAGAAGGTCAGCACAACTCTTTATAACTCCCCCCTACCCCCAGCTGTTTGTTGCTCTTTGCAAATCTGTGTTTTCTTTGAAAGTCATGTACAAATAATTCCCTTGTCAGAGGAGTCTGTAGGAGTGTGTGATCTGTGGTGTCTGTGTCAGTACTGAAACATTTGGTGCTTTGTGTCAGACGTGCTCCATCTCCTGTGTTCCCTGGGGTCCTAGCACGCTGTAAGGCCTCATGGGAATGTGTGTGTTCTCAGGCTGACTTGAAAATGCTTTAAAAGCTAGAAATCCTCGATAACACTGCCTTGAACAGACAGAAACAAAGTGAGTGCCTGTGCACAGAGTTCAGATGTTTCTTTTAAGTCCTGATTGAGTAGAATGCCCCCTGTTTTAGAAAACACTATTGATATACTCTCTCTTGGCCGAGATGAGTCCGTATGTTAATGTTTGTGTCTCCAGTTATTCATTTGTTTTTACTGAAACGTTAATTAGGGCAGAAGCCCAGCCTCCCTCATCTGCTCTGGTGAGGATTCCTCCCTCAGAAGGTTCCAATGTTTGGCTCAGGTTGCAGGTTAAAAATGCTGTCTGTACAGGAGCCATCCCTAGGAACGTGGCTTTGTATAAAGAAGCCAGGCAAAATCTGGCAGAGCTCCCTTCTGTATTTTGCTAAAAGACTTCTCCCTAAAAGGACATGACTTTTAAAATAAGTATTTTAATTTAGATTGTGACCAAAGTATGACATGTGATCAATTACAGCAAAGACTAGATGAGGAATTCCAGAAGAAACTGGAGAGGAATAAGATGATTGCAGAAGAGCAAACAGCAAAACGCAGAAGGAAGCGGTAAGGGCAGATTTTTCCCAGGAGGCTTGACATGGAAACCCTCACTCCCTGTGCCTCATCTGTAGCTGCATGCTCTGGATAAACACTGTCATTCTGTGTCTGCATCTATCAGCTGGGAAGTCTGGCTGTGGAAATTAAATTTGTCAGTGTCAATGTTTGGTTTCCAAAGGTAGCTGTAAACCTGACGGCTTTGCTGGGGTGGTTTCTTTTCCGTGCCGTTGCTTGCAGGATAACTTTGGACTGGTTGAGCTGCTTTTGCTGACACTGTGGTCTTGACTGCAACATGCCTTGCTGCATATTTGTTTTAACAGTGTCAGGAAAGGTTTGTGTCTATATCTGGCTTGAGTTTGTGTCTGAATCATTTGGTACCAAGCAGTTTCAGTGCAAAACGGGGTGCTGCTTCATGGGTAGGCTGCTTCTGCCTACCCCATTGAAATGTCTGGCAGGTGAAGTCTAATAAGTTAGGTGGAAATACTAAAAAAATATTAAATCCATATTTCCCTTAAATTTTAGACAAAATGAGACACAAGATTGATGCTCTCAAGAAATAGTCTGACCATTGTAGTGCAGTGACACAAGAATTTAAATCCTCTGTGTCCAGGATAGGTTTCAGAAAAAGCAGGGAATCGTGCCTCTGCTCTTCCCAGGGTCTGACTCTGAGCAGCCTCTCCCTTGCTGTTTTGCGTGCTGTGGCTGAGAGTTGCTGTGGAAAGGCCTGTGCAAAGTGGCTCACTGCCATGTTAACACTAAAGTGCACAACACAAACACTGTTGCCATCTTATTTTAATTTAATGTGGTCCAACAGATGGCCAGCAAGTCAGATCTGGCCTGCTGCCTCTTCCCTGGCTGAGATGGAGAACAACTGTTCCAACAGCAGATGCTGCCTAAACACCAACACCTCCATGTCCCCCTGCTATGCTCTAATGGTGTGACTTTGCCCTGCAGGAGCCCCTCTGATTTCCCTCACCACCCTTCTCTGTGCTGACCCAACAGGTTCAGTTCCTGGCTCTCTGTTTCAAGAGAATTCAGTTGTGCTGTTGAGAGAGGAGCCTGTGAATGTCAGACTGCTCTGCCTGTATCTGCCATTAACTTGCCAGGTTGCCTTTGCTGGGCAAAGAGAGCTGGGTTGTATGAATTGAAATTCCCTCTTACCCCCAGTGCTACTCCTAGGGCCTGACATCCTGAGAAAGCACAGCCAAAGAGGAAGGTCAGAGCATACTGCACTATTTTGATTTTCTTCAATTGTAGGATATATTACTGGTGTTTTTTTCCCCCAGTGTTCAGTTTCTGCAGTCTGGGTTTTAACACCATTTTCTCTTTGTGTTTATTAGCCTAGGTAGATAAAATGTGGGGGCAGTTTCATTCTTGTTCCATCTGTGTTCTTGGAGATTCTTGTGTATCATAGTTCTGATTGCAGAGTCATGAAAGGCTTTTAAAAAATCCATTAATCTGAAAACAACATAGAAAAGTTTCTCTTGATCACTTGCTAAGTTTGCTCTTGCTGAATTTTCAATTGAGGCCAAATTTAAATTGAACTTCTCTTCTGAAATCAGCTTTTCCAAGATGTCTGTAATATGTCCTTTATCAGTGCATGAGTGTGCAGAAGCTTTACAACACTGGATTTGGAAAAAAGAGAGTCTTTTTTCTTTGCTTTATAGCCAGAAGTTAAAAGAGAAGAAACTGCAAGCTAAGAAAAATAAACTTGAACAAAAGAAGCAGGAAAAAGGTCAGTGAAATTTAGTTTACTTTTCTCAGGACTTGGTTCTGTTCCCTCATTGAAGTTTAGAAGGTTTTGTTCCACCCCCCATCCCCAGCATTCTCAATACATGGATTAAAGCCTGAGCCTTAAGCTTGTTATTTTAGCTGATGTTTCAAAATCCTCTTTGAAAGCCATCTATGTTGAGATTTAATCTTACAAATAACTTGGCTGTTTGTGAATATTTTCCATTTATTAGGGGGAATTTTGGACAGCAAACTCTGGAATCTGGGTTTGGGGATATTTTGCCCCAACTATTCTGCAGATTCAGAGCCTCACCTGAGGTTTAGAAAGGCAGGATTGTTCAAAGCTGTGCTTTTTTAAAGTGTATTTTGAATATGTATGGGAAAAGAGGTGGGAAAAAATGCACAGCTTGGGTAGCAAGAAACAGAATTTCTTACAATTTTGTTTGTAAGAAATTGAGCCACCTTGGTACCATCTATTCCACAGGACTGTTTTATTTCATAGAAATAAAGGTGAAAAACCTGACTGCCTCTGTTCTCCTGCAACATTAATTTCTCTCTTGAAAATTAATGTTCAGCAATGTCAGTGTAACTGTTTGCTCAAACTTTTGCATACTTGTTGCTTCTTTTCAGTGGGTATATTTTGGCTTACTCTTTCAATGTGAATTAGCACATAAATGGTTAATCTTAAAGTTACAGCAGTTTCTGGTAGTTCTGCTGGAACAGTGGCTTGCCTGACAGTTCTACCTTATTTGTGCTTTGCTTTTCAGAATTGGATCTGTTTCAGCTGAACCACTGCCAGCCTCCCATGTAAACATGGGAGGACAAATTGTTAGGTTAATTTTACTTGTGACAGCAAGTGAATGTAGCAGAGTGAATTTTTTGGGTGTTTTGTTTTGGTCTTGTTATTTTATTATATTTTTTTAAGCTACTCGTTTATGAATTGTAACTGGGAGGAGAATTTAAGTATGAGTCAACATTTGTTCATTTTGAGTGAACAAACAGAATACCCATCCCTTAGGGAGTGGCTGGGAGAGAGGAGAGCTGGATCAGGGACTGGCACTGAGGTATGGGATTGCCCTGTACCCGTGGTGGGGCAGGAGTGGTTTTGTTTGGCACAAGTTCCTGAAAGACAGAATCCAAACTCCCTGGTCTTTGTAACAGTTCTTAACTCTTTACAGTCCGTGTAAGAGTTTTCTATGCAAAATAATAATATCAAGGGGGAGAGAAGTCCCTCTTAGCCATTTTTAGTAAACTGAGAACAGGTTTTTTTAGTTTTGTGTGCCCTGGGTTGTGATCTGAGAGTTTTTTCAAATAGATTAAAGTGTATTTGTTGGATATGGCAGGCAGACATTTGTCTTCATTTTTGAATGAATAAATTAAACCTCTGAATTGCCATGTTTTATCTTTGTTATAGTAAAAACATTAGGAATAAGGGTTGGCACTGAATGAGGTCAGCTGTTGATGAGCAAACTCCCAGTAAACGCTCAAAGTTCAGCGCTTCACCACGCGGTGGCATCAGACCACTGATCCTAAATCCCGCATGAACTGGTCAGGACACAGAGTGTGACTGGGCCTGAGGAACAGGAGAGAGAAGAAAAATGGCCTTTTGTGCCATACCTCATTTTTGTTATCGGTTATTCAATTTCTAGTAGATGTGCCCTGGTTTTTTAGCAGACTTGACAAGATTTCTGTGACCCTTGTTAACCATAGGCATATCTTAATGAGTTCCTGTACTGACAGTATAGCAAACAGTCTGTAAACATTTATGGCACCTCATGGAGTTTCTGTGAACTTGGATAAGTTGTAGGAATACATTGAGGTTTGCCTGTGCCTTCCCAGTTCTGTGTGTGATCCTTCAAAGTTCATCCCAGCCTGCAGAGGTGAGATTGGGAATGAGATAATCTATCACCTCAGTGTTTGACTGTCTCTGTTAGAAAGAAATAATGTTCCAGAGGAGGTGGAGCTGTTTAATGATGGACTTTGTATTGGAGATAAGGGAATTCCCCGAGGGAGAATTTGATATTCTGAGCTCCTCATCACCGGGTAGAATTAATAGAACCTGATTTGTGTTCCCTGAGTATCTGGGACTGCTTAGCTGTGAGATGCTTAACCAGGAAGACACAGGGGAATATATTACCTTCGTGCTAATTAGCCTGACCTAATCCACATTTGCTGAGCACCTGAGAGTGTTTTGCTGTGAAATGCTTGACAAGGAGGCCAGGTGGGAACACCTCATCCATTCATCCTGTTTGTGTTTGTAGAACCTGGGCAATCCCAAGAGCAAGGCAGCAGCGAGGATGACGAAGAGGATAGCAAGGAGGAGGAAGAGAAGGAAGATGATGCTGAAGAGCCAAGTTTTGTGATGGGAAGAGGATGAGGCCTTCCAGGGACAGCTGGAAACACTGTTCATTGCTTTATATTCAGGAGCATGAAAGTCTTTCATCTCAGCCAAGCAGAACCCATTGGCGTACGTTACATCTGCTTAGCGGGGCATGGCCTTCACGTCACAGGCCTGAGAGAAAATGATAGAGAAATGCCAAATAAGAGATTTTTTCTTAATTGCTTGTATAACTGCTGTGCAGTCTGCTCTAAGTTTGCTCTAAAGAGTCAGCCATAAGTCTCTATGACCCTAGAGTTCTTTCTAAAATGGCCCAGAGTGTTTTTCTGTCTGAAAGCTAAAACATGACTATTACCATTTAAGGGAAATATTACTGTGAAGGCTACGTATTCTACTTATCTTGAAGCTGGTAGCAGTGGGATACATGAATCTAGGGGGAAGAGTTTAACCTGAAGTAGAAAAGTGGTCTGTAGCCAGACTCTCCTGCACTGTGAGTGTTCTGCATTTGGGGTTTTGTATGGGGTCATCTCTAACCCAAAGAAATCAGTTTATGTTGCTAGACAAGTTCTATAGATTTTTAATCTGGATCCCTTTTTTAATGCTAAAACTTTCCCTATTGCTTTTCTTCCATGTTTTCTAAATTAATAAAAGGGATGTGTTGGATTGTTCTGTCTTCTATTTTTCTTTTTGGAAGAGGATTTCAGTAAAATAAAGAGATACTTCAGTGCTGCAGGAAGGGACAAAGAGATCAAGTGATGTGGCACACATGAAAATATGGAAAAAGGTGTAAGCTGCATGTCACTTACTTTTTGCTTTTGAATTGGAACAATACCTTTTCCCAAAGATTGTGTGTAAAGCCTCCGAATCCTGTGGCAGAAAGGCTTGGAATGGAATAATTTTGCTTGTGCTCAGCTTCCTGTGATGACACCTGCCTTTCTCTCTGCTTGAGCGCTCTGCTTTGCACCTTGGATTCCCCGGTAGGAATCTTAACATCTCTCTATATATTTACTTATTGGTGCTTAAAGCATATGCAGTGGTGGTTTTACTTGTAACTCTGGTTTTTGTCTCTTCAGTGTATCTTTAATTAGAAGTGCCTGCTGGCTTTCAGACATGCTCATCCCAGAGCCTTGCATCCAGAATGCGGTGCTACTTCTTCTCGAGCCTTGGTTAATGCCAAATTATTTTAAGCAAAAACAGTAAAAAGGGAGAATCTCTTTTTAGATTTTGCCTTTGTTGAATAGTGCTGCCAGAAATCCTGCATTTTGTCTGAGCTGGCTTTATGTAATGGCTTCTCCATGGTATTACCATGGTGGCTGGGAAGTAGATGTGACCAAGTGCAAGTGATGTTTGTGTTTAGTTCCTCTGTACATATCCAAGGGCTTCAGAGCTTGATAACTTCTGACCTGCCAGGTCCATATCCCCACTGCCCCCCAGGACAGAGATCTGCATGTTTTCTGCTCAGTCTCCACGGGGGCAGGTGCTGCAAGTTGTGGCAGTGTTTCATTCAGATGCAGGATCCATTTTTCCCTGAAGAGAGATTAGTTATGAGCATTGTTTCACATGCATTCTCCTTAGGGCAGACAAACCCTGTGGATATTGTAGGATGAGCCACAAAAACATGAGGGTTTTTTATGGGCAAAGAACTGAGAGTCTCACAAATAGAAATGTTCTGCCTTTGAGCTGAGTGCTGCTCTGCATTAAGCAGAGGGAGGACACGCTTCCCTCAGCCACAAGGAAGGTGAACTCCAGTTTGTCTTGGTGATTGAACAAATTCAGGTTGTGTGGCCTCATCCTGCCTCCCTAAGATGCCCGTGCTGAATTATTCATGCTGTGTTTTCTGGGAATGCTGAGTTTGAAATCCATAAACAGCAAAGAGAGCATGTTGGTGAAGGTGGCATCTGCCTCACGCTCTGTCTCGCCGGGGTGGCTGAGTGTAGCAGTAGGAGCTGCATTTGGTAGGTGTAGCTGTGAATTCCCATAAACACTCTGTTGTGGTTGATCGTGGCAGTATGAGCTTGTTTGAGAATACAAAGCACTTCAAAGGGAGGTTTCAAGGGATGTTTCTTCGTTTAGAATAAAATGCAAATACTATGTGACCTCAAAAAAGGGAAAACCTCATCCGTGGAGTAGAAAAGGGGAAGTGCTCCTGTGCATAGTAAAATAGGAACAGCTCTACAACTGATTGCTATTCCAAATAGGGCACCAAGAAAGCAGAAATAACTTACAGGCTGAAACTGCCAAGGAGTTTGACCTGCTTACACTAAATTCGTGCTCTGGGTTCTTTTCTAGAGGAGTCCCTCTCCTTTCTCTGATGGAGATTAACCCTCAAGGGCTAAAGTTGCTGTGTACGTGTGTTTGTGCAAATGTGGGAGCCTGAGGGACAGCAGTGTTTGTGCTGAAACCGAGCAGGGGTGTTCCTGCTCTCAGAGGTGAAAAGCACACTCAGGATAACTTGTATCTGTCTCTTTATTAGGTGCTTAAGAATTGTATTCCTTTGTTCCCTCCCCCAGGCAGAATGGAATTCAGGAAGATGGGATTACCCTGTTATAAAGCTGACCCATTGTGCTGCCTTTCAGCATTTTCTTTATCTCATTTCCAGGGCAGGAACTCCCTCTCTTTCCCATAAGGCTGTCCCTATCCTTTTGATGGGTTTATACAGGATTTCCTGCTGAGTCAATAGCGGAGGAGTGCAGGGAGATAGCAGTCGGGATTCGCAGGGAGCCTGTGCTCAGCCGGAGGAGCCTCAGCCCGGCGGAGGCAGAGCAGCGCTGCCTTTTGACTTATGTAAGTGGCGACTTTTTGCTGTATAATTAATAATTGTAATAAAAGCACATTTGCATCCCATTGCACCAATACCTTCTCTGTGGAAAGATTTAGAGATAACGCAAGGTCCAGACCCACTAACATCTTTACCGGTGGGTGGCTTTCAACCCGACTGCGACCTTAGGGAACCGCAGACATTTTTTACCCCTACAGAAGCATGCTCACAGCGGGACCCCCGAGCGCCGCGGGAATGGCTCCGTGCCGGAGGGATGTTCTTTCCCTGTAACTCCTGGGTCCATCCCCGTTTCGTGAGGCCCCCAGAGGGCTCCCCGGTGTGCGCAGCGGGCGAGCGCGGCCCCGGTTCCGCGGGCGGGGCGGGGGGCGCTGGCTGCGGCAGGGCGGGGGTCGCGTTCCCAGGCCCCGCCCCCGGCGCTGAGGGGGCGTGGCCATCCAGATCGCGGGCCAATGAGCGAGCGGTCACGTGCGGGGGCGTGGCGGCGCTGCCCCCCGTTTCCTGCTGGTCACGTGGCCGGTGCCCGGCGTTGCCGTGGCAGCGGCGGAGGCGGCTCCGCTCCCGATCCCGATCCTGATCCTGCCCCGGCTCCTCTCCCGGTCCCTCTCCCGGGGCTCCCGGCACGGCCCCCGGACAGCACTGCGGTGAGACACAGCCCGCCCCCGGGGCCGCATCCCGCCCGCAGGGGGCTCATCCCCAGCGGGGCCCGCGCTCTGGGGCAGCGGGCGGCTTCCCCTCAGGCGTGTTCGGGAGGTGGCGGGCTCGTCCTGCAGAGGTGCGAGCGCCTCCTGCCCAAGGGGCTCCGGGAGGAGGGGGTCTCGTCCTGCCCTGGCTGCTGGGGGGAGTTGGTTTGATCCTGCCCGAACAGGGATTCCCCTGCCCGGGGCGGTGGGGGGGAACGCGCCTCGTCCTGCCCGGGCGGGGGGAATGCCGTGCCGGAGTGGTGGTGCTGGGATGGGCGCCTCGTCCCGCCGAGCTGGGGGCAATCCCCTGCACCTGGAGGGACGGGGTGAACGGGAGGGGTCCGCTCTGGGCAGAGAAGGGGCTCCCGTCCTGTCCGGCCGTGTTTCGGAGGTGCCGTGGGGTGCAGAAGGCTCCCATGGGATATGTCCGGACAGGGATGCTCTCGCTGGAGCGCTGTGGGGGGACATCTCCAGCACACGGTGCAGGGAAGAACCTGATCCAGGGTGCTTTTGGAGAACGGGATTGAAGGGTTGGGTCCCATCCTGCCTGAGGAGTTGCGGAGGATCCTTGGGATGCTGGATCAGGATGCAGTGGTAGGAGGTTGCGTCCTGCCTAGGAAAGATCCTCTGTCCAGGCTGGCTTTGGAGGGAAAGGTGCTCGCTGGGAGTGGGTCTCATCCTGTATTGCGGGTTGCCCTGTCTGAGGCTGCTTTGGAGGGGCGATCCTGGCAGTGTGGGATCCCTCCTGCCCAGGGTGTGCCGAGGGTGGCGGGGAAGGAGGTGCCTTGTGAGAAGGGTCCCAGCTGTGGCCGTGGGACCAGGGGCTCCCATCCTGCCTGGGAGGTGATCCCCTGCTGCCACCAGGGTGGTGTTCGCACCCTGCCTGGCTACTCTGGCACCCCAGGAGAGCTCCTTGGAGGGATCCCAAGCCAGAAGAGAACATAGGAAGGGGTTTCCCATGGCAAAGATGGCTGGAACTCATCCGAGTGGAGTAGCAGGGCTCGGGATTTGGCTTAGCCATGGCCTGCAGGGGCTTGGACAATGGGAGGGAGGGGACTGGCACAAACGCACAGATCAGTCTGGGGGTGTGGGGCAGAAACCTGGCATTGAGGAGGGGGCTGGCATCTGAAACCAGGCAGAGGAGCTGCCAGTGCTGCAGAGACAGCGCTCTGTGGGTGCCTGAGCACGGCAGTGGTGGGAGGGGGACCCGCTCTGTCGGCTTCATTCCCAGCTGTGGAGAAATCCCCACACATGCCCTGAGATGGGAGGAGACAAAGGCTTTTTTTTTTTCCAAAGGACAGCACTTGGCAGGTTAAGAAAATCCACATAAGGGAGCAATCACAGAGAGCTTTCTGTCCTCCCAGCGCGAGATGAAGTGGGGTCAGATGCGTCGGTGGTGCAGTGAAGACACAGCTGGGATGGACTTTGCCAGGGCTGCCTGAGGAAAAGGTCTGGAGAATTCCTCATTCCCCATCCAGAGCTCAACAGCCCTGTGCAGTCAAACCCCGTAGGATAGTTATTTCTGTAAAAACAAGTGTCCTAAACCTTTAGCTTTGCAAGGCAGGAAGGTGAAATCTCCAGGATAAGCCTCCCCTGATGCAGATGACAGGCTGAAAAGTATTTCCAGAGTAAAACTGCTCCAGCTATAGCGCATGTAAAATTCTTCTTTGGTCTTGTGTTTCAGCCCTTGGAGCCCTCCACCCAGTCCCTCCATGTCTATAGCCAGCAAGGTGAGTTTGGCTTCCTGGCACTGCTTGTTTGGGTTACATTTGTGTTTATGGATTTCGTTCTGAAGCTGTTTACTTATTTGAGAACATCTCTTGAGCTGCTCCAGAGAGAAAATTCAGCCTTGTGGTATTTTTAGCTTATTTTTCTAAGGGAAGAAGCAGATGTGATTGGGTTCTCTTGCCCTCTCTCTGTAACCTCTGAATTCATTTGTCTTTTTAATGGAATTTGTCCCAGGGGTCAAGTTTCCTACATAGAAAGTTCCTAAGTATTTTATGAAATTAAATGGCAGAGCAGAGGCCATCACTGCCCCAGCTGGGGACAAAGGGAGTGAATTCACTCCCTGCTATACATTGCAGGACCCACACAGGATGTTGTCACAGGAAACAGCTTTACAGTTTTGCTGCTCACAGATTGTTTCTTCCTCCAATCCTCCCAAGAGGCTTTTTTTATTCTGTAAAATAGGTGATTCTTGCCTTTTCTGGAAACCCAGATCAAGCAGGAAGGTTTGTCCCTGTTATTGTTTCTCTTCTTGTTTTTATTATGGCATGAATATTCTAGTGGGCCTTTCTTTTTTGTTTGTTTGTTTTTTCGGGCAACTTTTTTGTTACTTTCAAATATTTTGAAAATTCCTGAGCAGGTCAGGAGCCTTCCTCTGGAGTGTTCCAGGGGCTGTAATAACGGCCTTGTCAAAACCTGCCCAGGAATCATCCTGTGCTGCCATCCTTGTTATGTCTGAGGGGACTGGAACCTAAAAGCCCCCCCACGTTCAGGAGGAACAATCTTGGACCTGCAGTGCTTTGTTTGCTATTCTTTGTTATTGTGCCTGAAACAGCTTCCTTCCCTTTTACTAACAGCATTCAGAGTTGTGGACAGTTGATGTCTTTTGATCTTTGCCACTTGTGCAAGTCTCCCAGCAGTCATGGCTTTATTAGCTGTCCCCACGTGGCCCCTGTACATGGGGAGCTGGGGGGATGCAGGCAGGGCTGAAAGGTGCCTGTGACCTTGAGAGGTGGTGCTGGGACTAATTAGTGCCACACCAGGTGTGATTCTGGGCAGCATCTCCTCCTCCTGGGAGCTGGTGAGTGTTTTATAGCCAGAAGGTGCAGCTCTGGTGTCTCTGTCTGCCACCTCTACAGTGCTCAGTGGCAGAGTTGTGACTGAGGGGATTAAACAAGGAATTGTAGTTTCCATTTTTTGGAAGGCTGAGTTAGTTTCAGATGTGTTTCAGAGTTGAGAAATTTTTGCACAAAACATTCCATGGATGTGGGGATCACCAGAGCCATTTGGCAGCAGCCTGGGGTCATGGTGCTGTAATTTTCCACCACCTGAAGCACTCTTGCTGCTTTCATGCATCTCTCAGTGTAATCCCTTCAATCTGAAGATGATGGAATTTCTTGGAATCAGCTTGCTTTCCCCTTTGGAATTGCCTTTTCCTTGCCCTCTGCTGAGAGCCACCGGTGGAAGTAAGGGAACAGGATTCTTGGTCAGATGTTGCTGATAAATGGAGTGTGAGCAGCTCAGGAAATTTAACTTCCCACTGCAAAAGCTTGGGAAGTTCATTTATTAACCCTACACAGCTCTGTGCTTACTGGGGGAGCACTGTGCCCATCTAAACTGAGCTTTGATGAGCAATGGTTGAGAAAAACTGATGTGCTGGTTAGAAATAAACCAGGGGGAGAGATTATCACCCACAAAAATACCTTGAGACAGACTTTAGGTCGGAGTTAAGTTTAATAGAAGGATTACAGTAGATGCAAGATGAAAAACTGGTTTAAACCCACAAAGTCAAGAGTACAGCCTGGCCCGTGGTGGTCAGGGTGGTGGCTGCAGTCTGATCAAGCAGTGGTTGCAGTGATGGTTGCAGTCCTCTCACAAGCAGTGGTGCTGTGGATGGTCTGGTTCTCCTGTGGAAGTTCAGATCCTCCCCTGCATGTCCAGTGGTGGTGGTGCTCATATCCCCAGATTACACACGGTCAGATTTAGGCAGGAAGGTTGAGCACCTCCCCCGGAGCGAGGAATTTCACAATGGAATGATGTGATCCTATGAGTCACGGGATATTCTGGGGAGTCCTTTATGGCCGAGGTCGCTCCAGCTGCCCATCGGTGCCATTATGGCCCATGGGCTGGGATGATCCCTGGGCTGGGTGTAGCTATCACGGCTGAGTGAAGCAATTTATGAACACAATAAAACACCACCCTGCAATGCAGGGTTTGCCTCTTTCCCTTATCTAACAGCCGGCTTGCAGCCTGGGGGGTCGGGCGTGCACCCTGCAGCTCCTGCAAGCGGCCATTAACAGTTCATCAGGAATAATGTAGATGGGAATGGAATACTCAGTTTGGTAACACCCCACATTGTAACCCAGGAGGAATGGTTTCCAAAGAAGGAGCAAAAAGTGACTCCCTCAGCTGGTGTTTGATACTCTAAGGAGGTGCATTTGGAGCCAGCCCGTGATGCACTGGGACGTAAACTGTCAAATCAAAACAAAGATAAGATGGGGGTGAAGTGTATTTATATAAAACAATTTTTATGAGCGAGAAGGAATTAAAGGGCAAAGTTGAGGTGCCTGCTCTGAAATGAAAATCCAGATGCTGTGCAGCCTTCCTGAATTCCTGCTGAAGTAGTTGCCCACTGTACCTTTGTAATCCTTCCTAGTTCTCGTGGTCGTTTTTGGCAATTGTGGACGGTCCTTTGCAGTTCTGAATTCCAAATGTGATGTTATTTGGTCCATCATTTTCCACTGACCAAGGACAACTTTGTTCCACTGCAGCTTTTCCAGTAGTTAACGCTCATCCCGTCCACCCCCGCCTCTTGAACATGACTGTTTTGTTCCTTCAGCACTTCTCTCATCATGAGTTCTGAATTAAACGTCCCGGTGGATCCTTCCACTCCTGCCTGCTGCTCTGAGCCTGGCACCAAGGGCATGGATTATCGGGACTGGGTCCGAAGGAGCTACCTGGAGCTGGTCACCTCCAACCACCACTCTGTGCAAGCCCTTTCCTGGAGAAAACTCTACCTGAGCCGAGCCAAACTGAAAGCCTCCAGCAGAACCTCTGCTCTGCTCTCCGGATTTGCAATGGTAATGTGAAATGCGCCAATCGCTTGTTTTTAAAATTTTAAAAGTTTAATAGCAATAAAATGTTTATAAAAACAGTAATACAATTAAAGTAATAATAACTTGGACAATTTAAATTAGGACAATATGAGACAGTAGAAACAAAGAGTTGTGGACGTCCTGGTACCTTTTTCTGGGCAGCATAAGCCCGAAGGAGGACCCATATTAACAGAGGATTAACGCTTAAGAGCAATAGCCTGTTGCATATTCATACATCTCATACATTATGCATAAATTCCATTCAAACACAGGATTCTGTGTCATAGTCAACTTCTTCCTCTGAATCCTAAATGGTGCCTTCAAGCCTGAGTGAGGCAGGAAGAAGTTAATTTCTTCTGATAATGGGGCAATAAATTCTCTTTCTCTGAAAAATTTAGGTGTCCTGTGACAACTATCTCCCTTTCTTTAGAAAAAAAGTATCCTACATAGCATAGTTTCTATTTTAACATTATGTTATAAACTAAAACTATATTTAACACACTACTTAAGAGAATTAATACAGCATTACTTTCTAACACAACACATATAATATTAATTTTAATATTTGAGAGAAGCCAATCATAAAATATGCATTTTTCACAGGTAATGTGTGTTTTATAGCTTTTTGGATGGCGAAGGTTTTTGGGTCGCCTCAAATCAACTATTAATCAGTGTTTTCTTCCTGGGAAGGAGCAGGGAGTTGTTTCCTGAAGAAACAGGAGGCATCTGCCTGGGGGCTTCTGTTTGGCTGCTGCTGCAAAGTTTGAGGCTGGCTCTCTCACTGCAGCAGGGATACATGAGCTGTCTAACAGCCAACCCACACACTCCCAAGTCAGCCCTTTAAAAATACTGATCCCCTACTGCAAGTGATCCTAAGGGCTCCAGCAGCATTTCTAAACAGTCCAGGACTTCCTTTGGCCCTGAGGCTGGCTGCCCTCATGTGTGCAAGGCTGCTCTTGGGTGTGGAGCACTTTCAGGCCCCTGTGGTTGCCGTGGTCCTGAACGTTATTTTAATTTCTGTGCGTGTTTCCTCAGGTCACTGTGTCTAAAATAAAGTGGAGGTTGGTCACAGTCTGCCAAAGTGAAGTTTGCATAGCGTGATCAGGGAGATCGTGTTCTAACACTGAGGTGTGAGAAGAGGCCCTGAGCCTCAGACCTGGTGTCAGAGGGCTCTGCAGCCTGCAGGGAGCCAAACCTGGTGTATTTTTGTCAGTGCTGCCTATTGGAAGTGATCCCTGGTGCTTGCTTTCCGCTGTGCAGCACTTGGGTGTTATTTGGAAGTGATTTGCATAGGTCAGAACCATGTCAGGGGTGAGCAAATAAACAACACTGAGACAGTCAGTGGTCCAGTGCTCAGGCCTGTCTGAACTGTGTATTAAAACACCACCATGCTGTGTGAGCCCCTTTATCTCTCCTCAGCTTTTGCTCACTGTGAGTGAGAGTTGGAAGCAGTTTGGGGGAGGTTTCCTGTTCAGGAAGTGGGCAGGTCAGGCTGTCCCCGAGGTCTGTCAGCAGAGGGGCAGTGCCTGGTGGTGTGGGACATGATGTGAAGATGTTTCATCCTGCAGCTCAGAAGCTGGGAGGAAAAGACAGATCTCAGGAACTTCCCAGATTGCTTTTCTGGTTTTATTTTAGCTTCTTCCACTGCTTTTTCCTCCCCCAGCCCCCCAGACCATGAATCATCCATAACGTTACAAGTTGGTCACCCAAAGTGAAGTTGGAAAGCCGCAGGCGAAGGGTTTCAGTGGGAGCAGGCTGGAGTGGGGACAGGGTGCTCAGTTGCTTTGTCATTGCTCTCCACTCACTGCCTGTGTGCAAAAGATGCTCTTAAAAGCTTGTCACAAACTCTGTGTTGGTTTGTAACCAAGTTGTGTGCTGCAGGGGCAGAAGGTCCCTCCTCTTTTGGAGAAAAATGGGTGCTCTCCTGTAGACTTGTCTATGCAGGAGTTTTCTTAATCTAAAAAGCCTCTCACCTGCATGCTCTGTGTGCCTCTGGTTACTGGAGTCTGTTGTGACTGTTGTCTTTAATACAATTAATAAATTAACACTTGGTTTTGTTGTGGACTGATCTACCAGCGTGGTCCCACAAAGTGTCCTGCTGGGTGTGCTGTCACTGGCACCACTGGGACTCAGGGCTTGCTGCCCACCCACACTGCAGGGCTGAACCACATCTCTGAAAACAAATCATGCTTTCTCAGCTCTTACAGCAGAAAGTTACTGAAAGTCCTTGGCAAACTCACAAAATTAACCACTAGTTTTACATTCTCTTTGAACTCTTTAAAGTGCAGTTGAATATACACAGGTGTAAGTAGTGTTGATTATGCTCACCAGCCTAATGTAAGAAACAGACCTGAAATCAGTAACTAAGAAATAAAATCTCTTACAATCAGGAATTTTCTTTATTTATTTCCCCAGCTGATTGGAAAGCTGAGGTGTTTGTTCCTCCTGGGTTATTTCTCCACAGGTATGCAGGAGTTTTGTACACGGATGTTTACTCTCTAATAAGAACACCTCTGGCTATTGATGAAAGAAGTTATTTAGAGATAAATATGTGTAGACGTGGCACTTAGGGACATGGTTTGGTGGTGGACTTGGCAGTGCTGGTGTAATGGTTGGATTCTGTGATCTGAAAGGTGTTTTCCAGTCTGAACAATTCCATGATTCTATTAAACAGCTTCCCCAAAGCCTCGAGTGCATTTCATTACATAAACAAATGTCACCCAGGCTTGGCTATTGCTTTATTTACTTCCCTGTCGGTGTGTTTGATGCAAGCTAGCTCCATATTGGCTGAAATTACTGTGAGCTGATGGATATTTTGATCAACAGGCCATGGCTCTGATCCAGCTCCTTCTGGACAGGCTGCAGAATAATGCAAACCTTCCTCGTTACCATCTCTGGTATTTCTGGCAGAGCACTGGGGCAGGTCAGGAGGATGTGGGTCATTCCAGTGCCAGGTCTGCTTGGAGGTGGGCTGCAGGGCAGTGCATCTGCCCCAAGGAGGCTGCAAATAAAGGAAATTTAGAGGAGCTTAATAATTTTCCTCATGGAAATAAGAGCTATTATTGCTAATCCATCTTCTCAATACTTATCCAATTGCTACAGGATATGAGTTTGATTAAAAAAACAAAACAAAACAAAAACCTTGACAGATCTACTGGAGTGGTTGTTTTTACAGTCTGCCAAACCATCTGTGTGAATGTGTCATGGTTTATGTTAAGCCATTTGTCATCCTTTTGCTTGATATTATCTGTCTTGGTCTAAATTTCTCAAAATGAATAACATCCTTGTTGTGGACAGTCTCAGCTGTACTGGTCTAAACCCCAGAATCATTGCATGTAATTTAACTGCAGTTTGATTCTAAAGTGTTGTGAGCCCTTGATCCTCTAATTCTGGAGTTCACCTGGGTTATTCTCAAGCTTAAAATTAAACCTGTGCTGAAATATTCTATAGCTTGGCAGAGAGCTCAGCCTTGCAAAGTTGCTTCTGGGAAGAGGTTAAAATAAAGGGGGCTATTACATGGAAGAGTATAATTGTATCAAACATGACATATTAATAGTTTTACAGGCTAGACAGCTTATTTAATGATTTTTAAATGGGTTATGTCAGCTTGTCCTCTTTCTCTTATCCCGGTCAGGAAATGACATGACAGCCTGTGCTGGGTAGAGCAGTAAGAGCTCACTCACCTTTTCAGTACTTGTTTGGGTTAAATGAACTGCTTTTCTGCCTTGCTGCCCTATCTGGATTGTTGGTGTTTTTCACTGAAATACCTCTTACTGAGCCATCAGTCAGTGTTAAAAATTCATCACATTGCACAGCTGAAGCTCGCCCTGGGGAATAGGTTAGTCTGGGAGGAAACATCCAATTAGCTGAAAAGTGCTGCTCATGTGAAGGATAACAAGCAGAAATTGATATGTTGACATCAGCCAGGCTTTCAGCTTTAATATAAAGCTATAAATTGGACATGCAGGTACAATTCCCATTCAGCTGTGTCTCTGGGTATTACAGCACCCCATAATGAACAATGTACCTGCAGGTTTTGCTGGCTGATGGGGCGTGACTGGCAACCACAGTGCTGGACAAATTCACTGTACAGTGAAGCAGAGAATGAGTCTGATCTCCTCCCTCTCAAATCAATATAAAGGGAACATACACAAGGGAACGTGGAATCTGTTCTGTTTAAATTGACCTTGCAATTGATAGTGAAGGATTCCTGTGTTAGGATTTTCTCTGCTATACAACCAGAACTGCTGTACTGTTTACTACTGTAAACTGCAACCAGGAGCTGATAAAAACAAACAAAAGTAAAACCCCGACTTGCTCCTGGTCAAAACAGAAGGCTGGGAATGCCCAAGGGCTGTCACAGTATTTTTGCTGTGTTTAATGTCTTAAATAGTTGATGTAGCTATAAAATCCAGACTTGTGGAGATTGACCATTTTCCACACATGTTGTATCTTGCTTGCTGGTAAATGTGTTCAGACTTGACTGTGATCTGATGATTTTCAGAGCAAATGTAGGTAAGGCAGCAGTCATGCCAGCTGGTTTCCATTCCCTTTAATCCTTTTCGGGGCTTCCAGCAGGGACAGCATGAGCATACCCCTAATCTTCAAGTGCTTAAATAATATTATGAACAAGTAATGCCAGAGCAAGTGGTGCAGGTGATTATACAGAGCCTGAAATGGCTGCTCAGGGAAGTCTCATGTGAAGTCTGGATAACATAATCGTGAGTCAGTTCTACAAAATCCTTCTGTGTCCCAGAATCGAGTGCATATTTGAAACTTTGCCTTCTCATGATGTTCTTTAGAGGGGCTTCTTTCCAGCAAGCTGTGCTGTGCTGGAGCAGCAGGTCAGCTGGGATCACCAGAGGTTTTCCTTGCTGCCAAGAAAATTAACTTCTCTGCAATCATAAAGTGCAGCTACAGATGCAAGCCAGCTGCTAGGGAGAAATGTTTGATAATCTTGTCCACTGCTTTTGGGTCTTTTCTTAGCAGAAAGTTTGTGCTGTCTTTTCAGGGATGCCACCACACAGAATACTGGTTTCCTTCACAGGTAGCTTAACTGTAAAAATTCTTAAGCTAAACCAATTAACAGGACTCCACTTCTGATCTCAAAAGAGCCTCCTGCTCTCTTGCACATATTCTGCTTCTTAAGCTTTATTTGATTAAAGTAAAAATAGCTCTAGAGACCTGCTGTGTGATAGCTCTTGTTTTGGGAAGGAGACTCCTGAGTTGCTGAGCACACCCATAAGCCAGTAGTTGACCACTTCTGCTGGGTGTATCACCAAGTTATTACCTCTCAAGGGAGAAATTTGAGGATATAAATAACTTAAAAGTTATTTATCTGGGAAGATTTGTTATAAAAGCAAATGTAAACTGTCCTGAGAGTAGAAGGCAGTTATTTTAACTATGGGCTAACTTAAGCTGTAAAGTAGCTTTTGTACTTCCCATGGTGGGCAGTGAAACCTGGCTGGCCACTGGCCACAGGAGCTGATTGGTTTTGCTTTTCTTTACATGCCTGAAGCTGAAACTTCCTGTGCTGCAGCCACAAGGAAGGAGTGGCACTGGAGGGTGTGATGATGGCTTACAGCAGGCTGTTAGCTGCCTCTCAGCCCCACGTGGCATCTAATGAGCTCCTTCTGTTGTGTGCTGGGTTTGGGGCAGCTCCTGTGGCTGGTGGTGGCAAGGAGAGATGTGTTGTTTGAGAAAACCACCTTCTCAGAAGGGCCACAGCAGTGGGTGACAGTAGTGATCCATCTGGGCTGCCATTCCAAAAAAGCTCTGGAGTGTGTACTTGACCTTAGGAGTTCTTCCTGAATCAAGATGCTTTTCTGGCTGAAAGCCTTGCAAAGAGGAAAGCCAGCAGGTGTTGACAAGCTCTCTGTTCCTTCCCCAGGTGGCCATGGTGGAGGTGCAGCTGGAGGTGCAGTACAAGTACCCCCAGATGCTGCTGATCGCCTTCAGCGCCTGCACCACGGTGCTGGTGGCCGTTCACCTCTTCGCCCTCCTCATCAGCACCTGCATCCTGCCCAACGTGGAGGCCGTGAGCAACATCCACAACCTGAACTCCATCAGTGAGTCCCCCCACGAGCGCATGCACCCCTACATCGAGCTGGCCTGGGGCTTCTCCACCGTCCTGGGCATCCTCCTGTTCCTTGCTGAAGTCGTGCTCCTGTGCTGGATAAAATTCCTGCCAGTGGGCTCCATCCTGAAAAACGAGACCACCAACGTGGAGAAGCCCAGCAGCCACGCAGGGTGGCAGTCAGCACTGGTGTCCACCATCATCATGGTCCCTGTGGGTCTGATTTTTGTCGTCTTCACCATCCACTTCTACCGCTCCTTGGTGCGGCACAAAACGGAGCGGCACAACCGGGAGATCGAGGAGCTCCACAAACTGAAAGTGCAGCTGGATGGGCATGACAGAGGCATGCAGGTGGTGTGACAGAGCCTGCACACAGCTCAGCCAGGGCTGAGAGAAAAATACCTGGTTTGCTGCTTGGTGAGACGCGCCAGGGATGGATTTTCTTGAGGCTTAAATCTGTAAATGCTACTTGCCTGCCACTTCTAGCTGTGGGTTCTTGTGCTGTTCCACATGCTGGGGGCTCTGCCCTGGTTCTGGTCCCACACACTTGGTACTTAAGTCAACACTGCCGTGGTGTTCGAGGTCAAAACTTTATCTACCTTAGTGTTGGTAGCCAAAAATCTGTATTTTTTACAAATGCAATATTCCATTGCCAAAAGTGAAACTGCATCAGCTGTCCCAAAGGCCTCTCTGTGTGTATTTGTGTGTGTAGGACCTGTCTTACCTGTCAGAACTCCCTGGCTGTCAGTGCAGCCACAATTAACTGGCAGCTCATTCCTAGAGCAGAGCTGATTAATGTGGGTACCTGCAGCTGACTCAAGGACATCCAGGAAAGCACAACAGAAACTGAGAATGTTGATCACCATTGTTCCAAAGCAAGTATTCCATAAATATATAACCAGAAAAAAAACAGCCTTAGCTTTTATGTTCTTTTTTTTTTTTTTTTGCTGTTCTTTACTGTGTTTTTACAGCTTGGGATGTAGAATTTTGAAATGCAGGAGGCTGGGAAGTTCTCTCACACTTTCTTCAGTGGCATCTGTCACCTTAGGTTGAGTAAGTGCCAAGATCATGTTTTTTCCCAATAACAGGCAAGAGTGCCCAGGGAAGGCTTACAGGTGTTTTAGATTTAACAAGGACATTCTTAAAACAGAACAGTGACAGAGAATTTAATGAGACAAGACTTTGAAGGACTAACAAAGCAAGTTTCAAGGAGGTAGAGGAGTGACAGCAAGTACTGTAGAAATCTGCCACTGTGTCTTCTTCATTTGTGCATTGCTGCGATGCCTTTTGCCTGGTTTGCTGGAGACAACAAGCCCAGTCCTGTGTTATTTCATCATTTGGGGGTTTGGTTTTTTTCTTTTTTTAATTGGCTGTAGCATTTTTCTGTCAGAAATGAATGCTTCCTTCTCCCTTCACCAAAGCAGACGACTCCTCTGGTGGAACCTGGAGCTGTCCTGGCGAGCCTGATGGAGCTGGATCTGGCAGGAATGCTGTGTGCCATTAAAGAGCTATCCCTTTCCTTTGAGCTCATTTCTTTTTTCAGCAGCTGAGACAATGGCACTTGCATGTCTGTGTTGCTTTGCAAGGGAAGCTTGTAAATTCCATAGCATCCTCGTGGGTGAAAACTTCTGTAAAAAAGAAAACTGATTTTATTATTTTTGGTAACTTCGTGGAAAGAAAAGAGTGTTTTGCAATCATCAGCTCTTTTAAGGGAAAGTCAGGCTTTCTGACACACAGGGCTGCAAGAAGCATAAGCACATTTTCTTGGCCCTGATCCTGTGCTAGTTTCCTCCTCTGCACTCCAAAACTGCAGTTTCAGAGTCTCTGAGGCCTTATAGGTTTCTGAAATTATTAAGGATGTTTATAATGTTCTATTTAACCCTGGGCTCTTATTCCACTTTGATTTGAGGCAGTGTAATGCATGTCAGCTTCCCAGAAGGGACAGTACATGCAAACCCCAGGGGAGCAGGGTGAGCCTATCCCAATATTCCTCTCTGTCAGGGGCCTTGGGAAGCCACCTCTCATCTCTCTTGTTTACATGGGAATGTGAGCATTGCTGAACAAGTTGCTTAGCACTGTGTCTGTGGCTTTCATCTGCTGTTCTTGCTGCAGTTGGCATGTACCATATTGGCTGATGTGCAGCAAAGAAAATAGTCTTTGTGTGCTAAATGACTAATCTGTACTCATGTGCATATGCAAAAAACAAGGAGTGTCCTCCAGGAAGTGGGGTGGTCATGAAATTCATATGAACTCCCCAGGACTCTCCCCTTTCTCCCTCCTCTTTTTTACCATAATAAAAATGAAAAGGTTTATACAACAGAATCAGAGTTGGGTTTTCTGCCAAGTGCTACACGT
>JANCRA010000028.1:7046922-7227713 GCA_024362935.1 Setophaga petechia
CCCTTCTTATGTTTGACACAGCAAGAGCTGTGTATTTTGGACCATTTGGGTTCTGCCTTTCATCCCAATCTCATCTCATTGGCTTTTACCTTTTCAGGAATGAATATCCCATTTATCTCCATCTCCTCTCTTACTCATTATTTCTTTTTCTAACCTTCTTTTATCCCATTCCTCACTTCTCTTGCTGTTTACCAGCCCCTCCCCACCTCCTTCTCTATATACCTTACAGGGTTGCTTTACTTCAGCTTTGCAGTTTAGTGGATTAATTTTATTAGTTTCTTTTGTGTGTGTCTAATTGACATGCAGTTTCAAACTCTATTTCATTTCAGCAGTGCTGACCTTTATCCCCTTGCAGGCAGAGGGTTTTTTTTTTCTCCAGCTAATACCTTCACAACCTTGCTGAAAACAAAAATGTAGCACAGTTTTGCTCAAGGATGTGGGGAGTTTAGGACAGCAGCAGGAGCCACCCAGCAAAGGAGAACAGAGGTGGATTTTCTTTTGCTACCCCCATCTAACCATCAATGAGGCAGCTGAAGGGAGTTCATTTTTCTTCCCATTTTATTTCTGACAAAATCTCTTTCCTCCTCTAGGAATGTCATTGCCACAGAAGGAACAAAGCCCTGCATAGGAACACCTGAGCCTGGCCTGGTGGTGTGAGCTGTCTCTGACAACAGAAGGAGAAATTTGTTTCCAAGGAAAGTGCAAAACCTTCCTAAATGAGGCTTTGGGGAGATTCCTTCTTCCTCTGCCTGGAGGACCTGGGTTTGTTCTCCAGCACAAAACTTTCTCCCTTCCAGAAAATTCCAGGAAGCTGCAGTTCCTGTGCCCATCACCATCACTCCAAGCCTCTCTGGAGCTTCACAGGACTGAAATCCAAGTGGAAATTCCCTGCTTGGCTTTGCTGTCCATCTGGTCAGAAGGAAGTGGGACCAACCAGGAATGTGGGACAATGCTCTTCTTTCCTCACAGCCCTTCTTGAAGGCCTGAAATGGACTTTTGGATGGAAAAACCCCTTGGAGCCTTTTGGCTCTCCCTGGCACTGACTCTGCTCCAGAGCAGGTCCCACTTTCCCAGGTGCTGTTCCTGCTTGGAGACAACACATTTCTCTCTCCTCCTTATTTCCTCACCCAGCAGAGCAGAAATGGCAGTTGACAGCCTTTTTATATAAGATGTTTTCATTATAATTTTAATGGGCTAATTTCTTTCCCTGAATTGCCATAATTCAGATTTAATGAAACATGTCTTATAAAATTAAAAAAAAAATACAATAATAAAGTGGAACGCCCCATTAAGCTGAAGAACAAGGAAATAACATATGTAGAGATCTGATCACTCTGACCCTGCCATCCCAGAGATGCCAGCAGCAGGCAGGCACACACTCTACATCCCCAAGGGTGGCTGTACTTCCCACCAGGAGAAAATAGATAACAAAATAATAATAAAGAAATGGATTTGTGAGGGGAGCTGGTGGCTCCTCCCATCACGCCTCTGCCTCAGTTCACATCCAGTGCTTTTGGTGATCAGTCATTGCTAGGTAAAGGCATCATGTAAATGGCATTTTCTCTCTGTATTCCATGGATCCTGCTCTGAGATCACATTCCTGTGCTTCAGGAAAACAGGGATCTCCATCTCCAGCTGTGCCCAGAGGGGCTGCAGTGCTGGGTCCTGGGGGCTGCTCGGTGGAGCTACACATCCCTGAGGAGTGAGATGACCCCAAAGGGGGTTTTAGACAGATCTTCCTCCTGTTTCTTCTTGACATTCACTAAGAATCATAAAATCATGGGATTCTTAAGTTTGGAAAAGCCCTGCAAGATGATCAAGTCCATCCTTTGACCAAACACCACCACATGGATTAAACCACAGCACTGAGTGCACACCCAGTCATTTCCTGAGCATCAGAGAATCATAGATTTCATGGTTTTGGCCTCTTTAAGACCTGTGTACACAGAGAGAAGTGATCTTTATGGCCTTTGATGATCTCTTCTCAGTCCCTTTACTCAGGAGCTCAGAGTGACACGGGTGAGGAATATTTATGCAATGTCTCCCAGGTGTCTGTGAAAAACCCTGGCACTCCCAGTTGCTCCCTCCCTCCCTCCCTCACACAATGAGGGAGCAGCTTTAGGAAAATTCCTGCCTGAAAATGCTGACCTCCAGGCACGAGCAAAAGCAATCAAGGGATGGAGTTTATTGTGATGCTGAGTCAACAGGCGAGATTAATGCTCCCATTTCATCTCACGGCCCTTCATCTCTGTGTTTCACATCAGGCACCGTAAAATTTCGCTCTGAGCACGCTGCCTGTGGAAAAACTGTCAAGGAAAAGAAGCTGTTTGCAAGCAGCAGCCCAGGGAGAGCCACTCAGCCCCCTCTGTGCTCTGCAGCTGTCTGGGTGGTCAGGCCAGGCTGGTCTGGAGTTCCAGCCCAGGGCAGGGATGGCCCAGCTGACAGAGATCCAGCTCTGCTCATCTCCTCCTCTGCTTCCAAGGGGATCCCTTCGCTGCTGGCAAAACTAAAATATGCAATTGGGAAAATCATAATGGAAGGAAGAAGGGATGTCCTCAAATTTCAACCAAATCAGGCCCTCAGGGGGCAGGAAGGGAGTGGAAACAAAGCTCCTGCTTTCTGTGCAGCTCCTGACTCTGGAAGTTGAGTTCAGCTGCTCAGAAAAGGGAGGCAGTGGTGACACTCTCCAGAGGGTGTCACAGCCTCAGATGTGGGCTGGGACTCCTTTTCTTCAGCCACTTCAAAGCTTCCATCACCCCTTGAGGGCCTGTTACCCATGGAGAGAGAGCTGCTGTTATGTACAACCACTTCCAACCTGTGGATGCTGGAAAACAACATGGTCTGACCCTACATATTTCTGAGACATTGGAACTAGCGAAATACAAAGAGATTAATTGGAGGTTTCTTTAAAAATAAATCCAAGGAAAAGAGAAGGAATATTTATCTAAGATTTAATGAGGTAGTTATTGTTGAGTAATTGCATCTTAGCAACTTATTTACAGGAGAGGGAGGTTGTGGAAGTTCACTTTACTTGTCTTGGTTAATTAGGTCCTGTTCCTTGGGATGAATTAATTGGACATTCAGTGAGATAATGAAATAAATGCCATGTCATATAAAGAGTTAATTAAAAATAAAGAAAGGTTCACCCTTCTGGAGGCCCAGAGCTGGAGTTGATGCAATATTTGGGATGCAGTTCTTTTCTGTGGAGAAACACGGCTTGGCACCAAGTGTGACTTGGCATAAATGTTTGTGGGAGCACAGCTATTTGGATGGAAATTTTGCCTGGAAGATTTATGAGGTCAGGGAAAGGGAAAGAAGAACGCAAGGCTGTTACCTGGGCTCTTTTCAAACACAGCTCTAGGAGATGGCAGCACTCCCACTGTAAATTAAGACCTTGAATAGCAAAAATGTTTTCACCCCAGGAGCTGCTGGTTCCTCTGTCCTTTGCAGCCAGGAGGGGAGGTGTGATTTAAACATCATTGTTTTGTGTCCAGGAACAGATGGGTTGGCCATGCAAGGTTGCAAGGTCGGCAATATGGTGACTGCTGACTCTCCTGTTTTGCATTATGAATGCCATGGAAAACCTGCAGGAAGCTGCTCAGCCAGCCTCTGCAGAAGAATGTAATTCTTGGACAAATGAAGTAGGACAAAAACTTGTAAATCCACTGAGAAATGAGTGTATGACTTGTGTCTGATTGGAAGAGAGAGAAATTGCTGATGTACAGCGCTCACCATGGGAATTGTAGGAGAGAAATTCATCATTGGAATGGGTTTTGTCCTTCTGCTTATTCCTCTTGAGGGCTGAAGGGGCTCTGGGAGGGGCAGCAGCAGCGCTGGAGCTGGGCACTGCTCCCCTGGGAGACACCCAGTGCTTCTGGTGACAGTGAGGGGCAGGACAGGACTTGCACCTCATCTAGAAGAGGGCAAATCTTGCTGGGCACATCTTCTGGCCAAGGATTTTCTGAGTGACAACTTCAGCTTCACTGTGGAGATGGAGCTGGGTTGTTCTTGCAGCTGGGTCATTGGATCTGGTTCCTGTGGCTGGATCATTCCTTGGAGCTGGGTCATTGCTTGGGGCTTGGTCCTTCCTTGGAGTTGGGTCCTTCCTTGCAGCTGGGTCATTACTTGAGGCTGGATCATTCCCTGGAGCTGGGTCATTGGAGCTGGTTCCTGTGGCTGGGTCATTCCCTGTGGCTGGGTCATTTCTTGGAGCTAGGTCATTCTGTGGAGTTGGCTCATTCCTTGGGGCTGGGTCATTCCTTGAGACTGGGTCCTTCCTTGGAGCTGGGTCATTCCTTGGGGCTGGGTCATTGGAGGTGGTTCCTGTGGCTGGGTCCTTCCTTGCAGCTGGGTCATTACTTGAGGCTGGATCAATTCCTTGGAGCTGGGTCATTCCCTGGGGCTGTGTCATTGGAGCTGGTTCCTGTGCCTGGGTCATTCCCTTTGACTGGATCATTCCTTGGAGCTGGGTCAATTCCTTGGAGCTGGGTCATTCCCTGGGGCTGTGTCATTGGAGCTGGTTCCTGTGTCTGGATCATTCCCTTTGACTGGATCATTCCTTGGAGCTGGATCATTCCTTGAGACTGGATCATTCCAAGGCAGTTCTCATGTCCTCAAACCAGGAAGGCCCCAGTTCCCTGCTGGAGCAGGGCTCTCCTGAAGGTGTTTGTTTCCTGGCACTAAGTCCTCGGCTCTGAAGTTATATTAATGGGCATATTTCTGCATTTCTGGCACCATCTGCTCCTCTCTCTGATTATTGATGCAAGGAGGGATTAAGAGAAAGTCTTTTCCCTCCTTCAGCAAGAAGGGAGTTATTAGTGCTTCAAGCACACGCACCAAGTCTGTTCTGTGTGCCCAGCAGCAGCTGGCATTTCCTCTCTGCCTTTCTCTCTGCAAATTGGAGAGGAAATCTCCCAGTTGGTGAGTGGAGATCCAGGGCTGGGAGCTGTGCTGGGAGCTGCTGTTTGCTTCTGTTTTCCCAGGAGGATGTTGGGTGTCCCAGACACGAGGCTTTCTGCAGGTTCTGTGGTCAGCAGAGCTGGGCCTGGCTCTGCAGTCCTTGCTGGGAATGTCCTGAGAGCCACACATGGGTGGATGGAGCAGAGAGGGGAGGCAGGGAACTCCCAGGTTCACCCTTTGTGGAAAGCAGCTCCTGTCCTCTGTGTGATTGTTATTCCATCCCACATGGAGAAGGTCAGGCCCAGCCATGAGAGGGAGGCTGGGACTGAGATCTCAGCCAGGCCAAGGAGTGCCTGGAATCCCAATGAGTGCCAGCAAGGAGGACATGCCATCAATAAAACATCTCCTGTGTCAAATTCAAGGGACCAACAACAGGCACCACAAAGAGGTCGAATGAGGGGACCATCTCCAAAATCTCACTCTCAGCTTTGGTCCTGATTTTTTTTCCCAGCCAACCTGATCACCCAAAGTGTAGAAAGGTGGGAAACAAGACTGACTAGGGGTTTAAAAAGCTGCATCAAAATTCACTGCCAGCTCTACTCTGAGTGGGTTTGTTTCTTCTGTACATGTCAAGCCATTCTTTGGCCACATTAAGTCCATATGGATAGAACTCCTGACACTGGAATATAACGTGGAATGGGTATGACATGAGAGGTCTGGGAGAGACCTGCATGTCCTGGGATGGACTGGGACTCTGCAGTGAGGTACAATGAGTCACATATGGGGGGAATGTCTCCAGCTCTCCAAGTGTTGGGAAAATGTCTCATGGGCACTTCTCCTCTGTGGGATGCTCTGCATTCCATGTGGGTCCACTTCAACCTAATTCTTTGAGGCAGTGATGGGAAAATCCAAGGAAGATTTTGGGCAAGTTGTCCAGGAAAGAGAGCAGAGTCCTTGGCTGTAGCAGGTCATGGACAGCTACACTCAGATGTGAGTGACACTGGACAGTGTGGATGGGCTTTCCTGGGGGAAACACCAGATTCTGCTCTTCTGCCCTGGTCACCCCTGTGGTGGAGCTGGTGGCAGCTGTGACAGCAGTCAGCTCAGAAAGTCACCAGGCCCAGGCTGGACAAGCCCCCAAAGTCCAGCATAGAGGAGAAGTGCCAGGAATGATTGCAGATGCAGGGCTGGACTCGGGATTCAGTCTGAAGGACTTTGGGGTAATAGGAAATGCAGGGCTGGCTGTGGCTTGTTTAACATTCGCAGCCTGGCTGGTATTTCCTGGCACACGTGTTTGCTGAAAGGTCAGTACACAATCTCACAGATTCTCCACGCATTTTCCGTGGGCCTGGAGTGAGCAGTGGTGCTCACTCACCCGTGGCAAGCAGAGAAACCATTAATCAGCAGAAGCAGTTAAAACAAATACTCTGAGCTGCTTGGACTAAACCCAGACAGCAGAGGTGGGTTCAAAGCTGCTGCTTCTGGTTTGAAGTTGGGTTTTCCTCGAGGGGTCAGCAGGGGATGAAATAAAGATAACAACATCTGAGTGCTGGGAGTGTGTGTCCAGTGGGGCTCAGTCAGGGAAAAGAAGAGCAAAGAGAGGGAGAGAGGACTGGCAGAGACCTGAGAGAGGGGAGGAGAAAGATCCATCTGCTTACACTCCCTGGATGCTCTGGAGTGAAAAGTGGGCACTTTGATTCATGTGGGTGCCCACTTTAGAGGAGAAACATCACTCTCCTGCTGGTGCCCACTTTAGAGGAGAAACATCACTCTCCTGTCTCTGCTAGCAGGGCCAGCAGTGTTTTTGAGACTCCCAAGGTGACTTGAGCAGGGTAAACATGAAATCTGTGTTTAGCCTGATAACTCCCATCCACCTGGGAGGAGAGATGGATTGGAGCAAAAGGACAAGATGTCACAGATGGAAATTCCTTCCATTTCTTTATTAACTGGGTCCTGCAGCAGTGTGACAGAGCACTGTGAGACAAAAAGGAAGAGAGCTGGACAGCACTCAGCCAGTGGTGACCAGTGGGAGGGCAGCTGGACACCGTGTCCCTGTGCTGGATGGCTTGTCCCTGGCAGATCCAGCTCTGTGTGTGGTGCACATCCAGCCCAACAGCCCAGCCTGGCTGCTGACCACTCTCCCTGGCCGTGCTGCTGGCCTTCCCAATGCCCCTGTGAGGCCAGACTTCCTTGTTCTGTGGGGTTTTTGGCAGGTAGGAGGAAGATGGGTCAGTCTGGTTTGAGCTCCTGTCAGTGAGGTGAGGAACAGGCTCAGCCTGAGCCAGAGATCAGCAGAAATCTCAGAGCTGGGTAAATCAGCTGCCTCATGGAAAGATGAGCTAAACTCCAGCACCTGCCATGTTCTGTACAGCTATGGGGTGTCTGGAGCTCAGTTTTAACCTTTCAAGTCCCATTAAAATTCAACTGGAGCCTGCTGGAAACATCATCCCAACAGCTCTCTCTGAGCCCCCAACAGCAAGGTCATCCATGAGCTCCCCAGCAGGGACCTGAGAGTCCATCCTCACCAGTGTGACCAGTGTGACCAGTGTGACCAGTGTGATCTGGGCTGGCATCTGCAGCACCCTCAGCCCATCCTCACCACTGTGGCCAGTGTGACCAGTGTGACCAGTATAACCCAGACTGGCATCTGCAGCATCCTCAGGCCATCTTCACCAGTGTGACCACTGTGACCACTGTGACCAGTATAACCCGGGCTGGCATCTGCAGCATCCTCAGGCCATCTTCACCAGTGTGATCAGTGTGACCACTGTGACCAGTGCTAACTGGGCTAGTGTCTGCAGCATCCCCAGGCCATCTTCACCAGTGTGACCAGAGTGACCAGTGCTACCCAGGCTGATGGCTGTAACACCCTCAGCCCATCCTCACCAGGGTCACCAGTGTGACCTGGGCTGGCATCTGCAGCACCCTCAGCCCATCCTCACCAGTGTCACCAGCATGACCAGTGCTACCCAGACTGATGGTTGTAGCACCCTTAGCCCATCCTCACCAGAGTGACCAGTGTGACCAGTGCTACCCAGGCTGGCATCTGCAGCACCCTCAGCCCATCCTCACCAATGTGACCAGTGTGACCAGTGGGACCAGTGGGACCAGTGGGACCAGTGCTACCCAGGCTGGTGTCTGCAGCACCCTCAGCCCACCCTGTCACCCCCTGGCACGGGGACCCTGCTGTGGCACTGAGCTGTGGCTCAGCCCAAGCCAGCTGTGCTCATTAGAGCATCTGCAAGGCAGCAGGGACAAGCTCAGGACAGGATTCTTTAGGAGCAGCAGAGCTCTGTAACCTCTGGGTGTCTGATGTGAGCGGGGCAGAGCTGAGCTGTGCTGGGAGCGACAGAGCCACAGCAGGACCCAAGTGTGAGAGTTATTCCTCCCCAATAATCATCAGTGTGATTTCCTCTGCCTGACAAGGTGCTCGGGAGCTCTGGGGAAGGCTGTTCCCGAGATGCCTCCCTGGTTCCTACTGCTGCAGACAGCACAGATCTGCCAAAATCGGTGTCAGAAACTGCTCAGCTCCGTGCTGCCCATGGGGCTGGGCACTGCTCCAAGGAGCTGAGCCATCCCTAATTCCTCTCTGTCTAAAAGGGGCATCACTGCTCGCTCGTCTCAGGCAGCTCAGAGTGAGGTTTTCATTTAAAACTTCCCTCAAGTGAAGATTACAAACAGCCACATAATGAAGAACACGAGGGAAAAAAGCACCACAGAGATTTTTCCCCTTGATTTTGACCTAGCAGACTCCCAGTTTTGTAATGTTATCAAAACACTGAAATTTGAGAAAAATTACATCAGATGAAGACTTTTTGAATCCACACTGATTTCCCCAAATTATTCTTTTCAAAGTGGGGTAGAAAAGAAACATCAGGAAAAACACCCCAAAGCCTCTGATATTTGAGAAGTGAAACATTTCCTTTCATCAGTTTGGAACAACTTATTTAAAAGCCTGCTTGATTCCCATTAAAAAAAAAACACACTCAGATCTTAAAATACACCACTGAAAAATAAGAATTAATTTAATTCTGGGTCAAAGAAATGTCTCAGAAAACGCAGAGGCAAAGAAGTTTAATTTTATTAGGAGAAAAATCTGAGTCCAGTTCCACAGGTTTGCCTCTGGAATCACCTGCTTTCCTCAGCTTGGAGCATCCCTGGCTGGTGCAGTGCCAGTGAGGTGACACAGCCCCGGGTGAGGCTGTCAGGGAGCTGAAATGGGTGGTTTGATTTACAGAAATAGCTTCAAATCAATTGTTCTGCTCCTCAGCTAATTCCTGATTGCGGCGTGGCTGGGCTCAGGAATGTGTGATGAATTCCAGTAATCACATTGCAGCTGGCAGCAGCACCCACAGTGACACTGGACACCAAATAGCAGCTCCCATTTAATGTTTCCAGAGCCTGGAACACTTCCTAGGTGGCCAAAACCACATTTGGTGGCCAAAACCACATCCCTTGCCCCTGGGCACGCAGAACCGGGTCTGTTTCCGCAGCACTTTGGAAGAAAAGATCAATTTCCAAGGGATGTTGTATCCTGGGAAGCAGCCAAGAGGCTTCTCCTAACTGTGATTGTGCTTGACATTCATAATGAAACAAAATTCAGATCACTGCAATAAATTTCCAAACTGTGAGTCTTCCAAAATAAAATAAAAAAAGCGTAGCATTTCCCACACGGCCCTACAATTTCAATCTGCATAAGCTCCAAAATAAGTGTATTTTCTACCTTAAACTAATACTTGGCAGCAACTTCCAATTGGCTCATTTAATTAAGTTGGTGTGCAGATCCCATTTTAATGTATTTAGTGCCGCTAAAATGACAGGCATACTGATCAAGGGGATTGTATTTTATTATTTTTATGTTTTCTTTTTAATTTAGGCTCTGATTCCTTCTCCTCCTCACAGTGTTTGTTCCTCCAAGCGCACATCTTCAGGATGTGACACAGCACAGCACCCAAAAGCAGCCCTGAGGAGAGAAGGGAGCAGGGCATGAAATGAGGGAGTGAAATTAATGCAAATTAATTAGGGCACAAGGATGTGCTGGATCAAGGAGGAGTGACATGGGATGACACCTCCTTAATTTCTGAATCATGGAATCACAGGATGGGCTGGGATGGAAGGGAATTTGAAGCTCACCTCATTCTATCCCTATTCCATGGGGGGATACCCTCTCCAGTAGCCTCTTGTCCCTTAGTGGTCACCAGAAACAGATGCCTTGGAATGGCTGAAACAGAGGCTGGACAAGATTAAGAAAATAAAAGTAGGTATTTATTAAAGACCTTCAATAGATGCACCTTGGGTAGTCAAAAGTCTCTGAGAGGGGCTACACTCAAGACAAGTTTTTCACATAATTATAAATTTGGTCCATTTACATATCAGGGGTTAATCCTCCCATTACAGCTTCAGGTAATTAAGTAATTTACTCCAAGTTTGCTCCCCTCAATTCACTGTTATTTCTGTTTTTTGGAGTCTGAGACAGAAATGTGTCCTTGAGTTTCAGGCCCAGAGAGGAATTGTTGTGTCTGAATAAAATGGGAGAACAGCAGCTGACAGGTTATGGAGTTTTAGAGTTATACACTAAAGCAGGACAGGATCTGAAAAATATAAATGCTAAATCCTAGAGGCATAACAGGGACACTTTCCACTACCCCAGGTTGTTCCAAACCCCTTCCAACCTGGTCTTGGACACTCCCAGGGATGGGGCAGCCACAGCTTCTCTGGGCACCCTGTGCCAGGGCCTCCCCATGAACCTCCTCTTGTGCCCAGCAAGAAATACGAGGATTTGGTGGCTTCTTGCACAGTTTTGAGAGTATTGGTGAAAAGTGAGACAGTTCCCCAAGGCTGGGGACAGGCAGGAGGCTTTTCCCAAAGGAAAGAAGGAATTTCAATCCATTTTGTGTGCACATGGGTCTGCCTGGTACACCCCATGTGCACAAATTTTTAGACCCTAGTTGTTTTCAAGCAAATTTGAAAAAGAGCTGAAGACCTCAGAGATGTGAAATTCCCACGGGTTTGGTGAAAATGGGCAGCAGAGAAAGGAAAAGGTTGAGGAAAAGGAGTGTTTGGAGTGAAGCCCCTTTGTTAGACCCTGGGAAATCTGCACAGGGGAGCCACATGAACCCAGGGTCACTGCTTGTCCTGCTCCTCAAGTGATTTTTCTGTGTCCCTGTCTTTCCTGAGGCTCCTCCACCCTTCCCATTTGCCTTGGAGGGCTGGCACTGCTGGGTGCTGACAGAACAAGGAATAGCCAGAAGGCAAAGCTGGGTCTGGGCAGACAGGGAAGGGCTGGGCTGGGCAGATTTACAGCTCAGGCACTGCTTAAATCCTCAGCACTGGGCTGTTGGGAGAAATCACCTGATTGACCTTGCAGCCACTGTGTGCTCCGAGGGCATGGAATGGGAGAGGGATTGCACAGAGTGGTCCTGAGTGCCTGAGATGGTTGTGATGATCCTGCTGAAGCTGATCCTGAAGAGCTTCTCCCTGGAAGTGGTTAAAAGGGGTTGTTGTGAGTAATTGCAGTTGTCAGGAAGTGGGGAGAGAATTCTGTGGCAGCCTCTGGGATCTGCTGATGGAGCTTCTCCTGGCTCCAGCAACCCTGGTCTGATCTCACAAATACAGAGATATTTTTATAAAAATGGGTCCTATCTGAGAGGAGGAATAGATGTGTTGTGTTACCAGTTCTTTTTCTCATACTTTGTGTTGGAGCATCTTTCGATTTTCCTGTGATTACCCGAACCAATTTTCAGTTATTTTCCCCTACCTGTGGTCCATTTGCTTCAATCCCCTGTCCTTACACAGAGGAGATTTTTTCCCTTTCTTTGCTTTAAGCCTTGAAGTTAATTCCTCCCTCTCTCTCCCTGTGAGGATTTTCTCCATGAAGCTTTTGTGGACGTGACAATTTCATCTTTTCCGAGCACCACTTTGACATCACCTGAACCACAAAACTCTCAGCTGCCCTTGCCAGTCCTGCTCTCCCTCAAATCCTGCCCAAGGTAGGGAATTACCCATGGCCCAGAAAGCCACAAAGACTTAAGATTGGGTTCAAATCATGTCTCTGCTTGATGGATCCTTCCCTAAACCCCCCAAAACTCACGGTGCTCACAGAAGGCATCTCACAGTTTATATTCTGCTTTCATTTGCAAGTGGCTTATAAAAGATTAATAAATGATTAATAGGCATTAAAGACACGAGGAGCATAATTTAGCAGGTGATTATAAGCATGTCAGGAGAAGGTATTACAGAATATTATGAGCAACCTATTGACTGTTTGGGCTTTCCAGTAATCTGTAAGCATTGATTAGTCATTCATTAAAACACCAATTAATAATTTCTAAACATTCTATCGCCTATTTTTGTGAACACTTGACAGGAAATGCAACCAGAAATGGTAGGTGTGAAAAGAGTGCTTTTTTCCACAGCCAGCCCTAGGAGATTTTAGAGCCAGAGGTGCCAAAATTCAGCCCTGATCCTTCCAGGAGAGCAGGAAGTTACACCAGGGCAGAATCAGGATCCCATGGAGCTGCTGCTGGTTCCACAGCAGGAGGTGACTCCCAGTCTGGTTTGCACTTTCCAGAGCATTTTTATATTGAGAATAAACAAGTGAGAAAGTAGAAAAATCATTTTTCCCTTATGATTCTAATCTTGTCCAGCTCTTGAGCTGTGAGCTCAATCTCAGTGTTACCTGTGAACCCTCAGAGACAGAGGAAACATTTTCCAGGAGCAGCTTCCTCATCCCTGTCCCATCTTAGTGTCAAGTTTGTCCATTGGGGTTATCTGACAGCAGTTAGGAGCTGCTTTTAATGAATCCCCCCAACCCACATGTTTCTTTATTTTAAAACAGTGCATTTTTAAAACTGGATTTGGTCATTTGAGATGCTTTTTTTTTTTTTTTTCATCTCTTGGTCTGAGTTTGCATTTCTTTCCTAAAAAGAGGAAAACACAAACCCAGAAATGAGTGGTTTCTTTGCTGTCCCTGAGAGACATCAGAAACAAGCAGGATTTGAGTGACAATCTCTCTCTGATGCTGTCACAGCCCTCGTGTGGGGTCTGTTCCCCCTGGACCTGCTCTCACCCCAATCCCTGTTTTTCATTCTGCATCCTGGTTGAGGCAGTGCCCCTCTCAGATTGCTGAGACCTCGTGTGCTGCCTTCCCTCTCCTCCCTCGGGGTCTGGAGCACATTTGAAACACAAAGACTGTTCCCATCCCTCTGGGCTGACAGGCAAGGGGACACAAGGGACACAGGGCTCTGCATGGGACACAGCCACCCCAGGATCTCCTTCCTGGGATAAGCCTGCTCCTGCTTTGGCACTGGCAGTGTTTTCCAGGTGCTGTAGCCACAGGGATTTTTAAGGAGGGATGTGGAGGGGCTTCACAGATCTGTGCACAGGATTAGCACAGGAGAAACTTTTCTCCCCATGGTCTCTCCTGGCCCCAGCCTGAAGGGAACCTGGCAGCCACGTGCTCCCCTTCCAGCCCGCATTTTGAGTGCTTTTCTCTGTTTGGGCTTGCGTGGGCCAATTACCAGCTCCATCCCCATGGAATGCTGCCCCTTTACAGTTCTCACTTCATCGATTTGGATGAAATCTCCCTGAAAATCCTGTCTCTTTCCTTGCTCTTTTTTCTCCCCCCCTAATGCAGCCTGCTCTAATACCACACCAATCCTCCTTCAGATCCCTGCGTAGCCCATTAGTGTGTTTGTACTGTAAGATTTCCTTCCCTTCCCAGAATGCAGGAGAAATAATTTCACGGTGTTTTTCAGTCTCTGAATATTGACAGAGATGCTGCTGAAAGGGGCTTTCTGTTCCTGCTTGTACCTCTTCACACTTGAGCTCACACTCTTGTTATTCAGCACTTAACAGCTCCCCCCCCTTCTCAGGATGGGTGCTAATTGGCTGAAATTAAGCGCAGAGAGATGAGATATCCTTCACACCCCATATTCATGCCCCCATCCCAACTTCTCAACCTGCTGGTATTCCAATTAATCCAGTTCAGTGCTCTAAATGGCTCCACATCACTCCTGACCCACTCTGCAGGTTTCCAGGCTCTCAGAGAGATGCTTCAGCGGGTCCCTGTGGGTTTTGTTTATTTCATATTTGCTAAATGTTGTCACTTCTTGCAAGTCTTAGGGTGAAGTGGTTTGATCCTCACTCCTCTGTTCTGGATGCTCCTGTTCAGGGCTGGGTTAGTCACTTTTTTTGAAGGTCAACCCCCATCCTCCTGCTGTTTCCAGGACATTCCCTGTCAGGAAACCTGGGCTGAAGCACAATCCAAATTTGAAGCCTCTCCTGTCATTTCCTGGCTGTTCTTAGCAGGTCCTGCAGGTGCTTCAGAGGCATCCAGAGGTGTGGCTGGAGCTGAGCTGCTGGTCTGGCCTGTGTGGCTGGAAAAGCTCAGGGAGAACATCATAAGGAGAAAAATCTTCCTGGTTCTTGATTCTCCAAACCTGGTGAGGATTGTGGGGTTTGTTGCCACCCCTTTGGCTCATACCTGATCTCCCTTTGCAGCCCTTACCCTCCCAGCTTATACTGTGAGCTTCTCCAGGATGTTTTTGCAGGTGAACTCTTGCTCGGTGAGCTCTGCATTTCAATTTCTCCCTCTCCCCCAAAAGGGCTGTAAGGAAATAATCTGTGTGCCAAATATGAACATGGGGGAAGGCAGAATTAGCTGCACTGAGGGATCTTTACTGAGGGCAGGAAAGAACCAGAACCAGAGATGATTCCTTGTCCTGATGCAGATTCCTTTGGGAACCATGTGCACACCCCATAGATTTTCAGTTCCCAACATTAAACAAGCTAAAGAGCATGAGGATATGTCCACTGCAGAGGATCAGCCGTGCCCTGTGTTTAGAGTCAGACTGGAGAGAAACACCATCCAGCATCCTTCACAGCTCTGTGCTGTCCCCACGCCAGCAGAACTCTTCTGGGAGACAGGAATCTTCCTCTGGTGCCCAAATGTAACAGGGGAGGTATGTGGGATTGTGATCCAAATCTCTGCAGAGCCCAGCTCACTTCAGGCTCAACTGAAAGCAGATCTCACCTTTCCCCATCCATATTCCAAGTGGTTCATCCAGCAGGGAGGCCCATTCCTCATGCAGATGATGGCACTGTCAGCCACGCCACTGAGTGCTCCCTCTCTCATATTTCACTCCTTTTGTTCACCCAGGCTGCATTGGGAAGAGATGCTCTCTAAGCCGTGTTGTTGGAAAACCTTTTTTTTGCCTCTGTTGTGCAGTCAATAATCTACTAAAATCAGAACTATCCATTTGCCTTGTTCCTATCGGTCTAACTCTGTGCTGTTATTGAATCTCTCTGTCGAGCTCGCTGCTGGTTTTGATCTTTGTCGCTGTAGCATCTGACTGTCACACAAATATATATGGAGGACGTGGTCTCCTTGGCTTGGGAGATTTATGTCTCTCTGTTGGGCTGGTCAGTAGAGGAGGGAAAAAGAAAAAGACAGCAGCAAGGAGAGAGACAGATGGTGTGAGATCCAGAGAAACCGAAAAGGCAGCTCGAGGATTGATAGGGGAGGAAAGGAGGAGGAGTGAGAGAGGGAAGCAGCTGGAGAAAAGCCTCTCAGGACTGAAGGGCTGATGGAATGCCCTGCTCAGGGCTGGGAAATGCAGAGCTGGACACAGCATGGGGATGAGGAGGGCCCTGCCCTACCCTGAAGAGCTCGTTTAGAGGAAGGAGGAAAAGAGGAATTTCAGGCGCCATCAGACATGTCTGAGGGGGCCGCTAATGAGATCACATGGGGTCAGACAAAGTGCGGGCGGTTTAAGGCAGCAGCTCCTTCCTGGGAAGCTGTTTAATCAAAAATATTGTATCTTGTCAGCAGCCAGTGAAGCAAAGTTAAAATAGGCCCGTTATTATGTAAATCCCTTGCTGGCCTGCTGGGAGAAGACAGGCCTGAGCTGGGCCAGGCCCCGGCTGCCGCTGTGCTCGCTGACAAACACGAGGTGCTGCCATCATCCCGTCCTCACAGCAGCCCTGGCTGCTCCTCATCCTCATCCTCCTCCTCATCCTCATCCTCATCATCCTCCTCCTCCTCCTCATCCTCATCCTCATCATCCTCCTCCTCATCCTCCCCACAGCACTGATCCCTCACCTGAGCACCTTCAGCCCCTTGGCAGGCAGGCACTGAGGGGCCTCTTTGACTCCCTCAGAGCCAGCCCTGCCTGGCCATGTGGGATCTTTGAGGGAAAATCCTCCCAACCCTGCCTGGCTGTGTGGGATCTCTGAGGGAAAAATCCTCCCAGCCCTGCTCAGTTCTGTGGGATCTCTGAGAGAAAAATCCTCCCAGTTCTTCCTGGCTGTGTGGGATCTCTGAGGGAAGGATGTCCTCTCAGCCATGCCTGGCCCTGTGGGATCTCTAAGAGTAAATCTTTCCAGCCCTGCTTGGCTGTGTGGGATCTCTGAGGGAAGGATGTCCTCCCAACCCTGCCTGGCCGCATGGGATCTCTGAGGGAAAAATCCTCCCAGCCCTGCTCAGCTCTGTGGGATCTCTGAGAGAAAAATCCTCCCAGTTCTTCCTGGCTGTGTGGGATCTCTGAGGGAAGGATGTCCTCTCAGCCATGCCTGGCCCTGTGGGATCTCTAAGAGTAAATCCTTCCAGCCCTGCTTGGCTGTGTGGGATCTATGAGGGAAGGATGTCCTCCCAGCTCTGCCTGGCTGTGTGGGATCTCCGAGGGAAAAATCCTTCCAACCATGCTCGGCCATGTGGGATCTTTGAGGGAAAAATCCTCCCAGCCCTGCTCGGCCATGTGGGATCTATGAGGGAAGGATGCTCTCCCAGCCAAGCCTGGCTGTGTGGGATCTCTGAGGGAAGGATGTTCTCCCAGCCATGCCTGGCTGTGTGGGATCTCTGAGGGAAGGATGCTCTCCCAGCCCTGCTGTTGGTGAGGGGCAGGTTCTGCTAAGCCAGCTCCTGAGGGGGATTAGTCCTGCTGTGCCCTGTTCTGCAGGCAGGACTTGAACCCAGGTGTTTCTATCCCATTGGAGAAGCTCAGCCTCTGGATTGTGGCTGCTCCCTCACCTCTCAGCATCTTTTGCTTTGGACATGCTCTTACACTTCTTTTCTTCCTTGATTTTGGGAAAATACTCAGAAATAGGTTTCCTTTCCCTTTCCAAATCACTGAAGACTTGTTAGGTAATCTGTGAGTCAGGGGTTTTTTAGGTTGTAAGCTTCTTTTTAGTCTGTCACTTCTCATGCCCTGCCTGTGCTTTTCCATCCTATGGAAAAGCAGCACGAACGCAATTAGCAGCCACATCTCAGCCTTTGTCACCTGTGCCAAGTCCCCGTGCTTGGCTGAGCTGCTGAGATAAGGTGTTGGCAGCTCAGGTAGTGAGATTCAGCCTCTAAGAAATCTCAGCACAGAGCATCCACAGCAGGGATGAGAGACAGCAGCATGAGAAGGATGGAAATAACAGGGAAACCCTGTCAGCCTGAGCTGCAGTGCTTTTTATCCAATTCCAGCTTCCACAACTATTCTAACACCAATATTTCCAGACCACTCCTGATCCTTTTACAACCCCTGTAAAAGAGAGAGCTCCAGTCCTGCTGACTTTTATCAGACCAGTTTGGGGAGAGGGTAACAAATTTTTATCAGCAGATGCCAAGAGCCTCCTAATAAAAATTCACATCCAGATCTTATCCAACTGAAATCCCACTAATCCAAGCAGAGGTTTCATGTCAGGTGTGATGGTTCCTGGCCCAAGCCTGCTCCCACGCACAGCAGAGGGTGGATTTTGCCTCTGCCAGCAAGAAAGAGGTTAACCCAGGCAGCAGGTTCTGAGCAGCTGGGGAGGATCAAGGAAAAGCTCTTTAGTAGAGGGCAGTTAGAGAAGAAAGCTGAGGAGCCTTTTTTTTTTCCAAAGGATATAGCTTTGGGAAGTCTAGGAAATTAGGCAGGACAGGTTTCCAGAAACAAATCCTCAGCAGGGAGCAAACTGAACTAGTTTCTGAGGCAATGCCAATGCCAGAGTGAACAGAGGAGCTAAACTTGCATACAAATTCTGTGTGTGCCTTTCATTCCCTATCCGTGTCTCTCCCCCCGCCTGCCAATCGTGCTCCCAGTTAATAACTTGATCTGTGAGATGAGTGGTAGGAGGGAGGGAGCAGGGCACCGAGCTGGCAGAAAAGATCTCCATCATCTTCAACACAGCCTTGGAGGACTCACAAGGCAGAAGATGATCAGAAAGGATCTGGGGATTAGAGAGGGGAAAAGTTGAGCTGTGCTGTGGCAGCAGAGACAGGCTGAGGGCACTGCAGGCACAGGGTCATGCTCTCTTCCTCTGGGGCACAGCTGGGACACTGCTCTCAGTGCTGCACACCTCCTCAGGAGGGGGATACTGACAAACTTGGGAAGTTCAACAACATTATTGGAGCTATAGAGAGCTCAAAGGGTCTGATTAACAAGGAGAGATTGGAAGCATCTAATTATGTACTGCTTGGCAAAGTAACAACTACGAGGGACATGATAAGTGTCTGCATATTGAGAGAGGATAAATACCACAGATGGGTAATATTAATGTGCAGTGACTCGAGGGAAAGTCTTAATAAGAGGAGAAGTCTCTGTGGTTATCAGAAAACATTCTTACATCTGGTGCATTAGGCAGCAGTGTAGTTTACTATGGAGAGGGGTGAAATCAGCTGGGAATTGTAGATCTGGGGAAGCTGCAGCAGTGCAAAATCTAACGAGGGAAACCATCCTGTGGTGGGCTGCAGGAGAACAAGGGCTGTGCATGTTCTTCTCCATTAATGTGTCAGTGTGAATCTTTTGCCACTTAGGCTCAATTTCAGTAACACATCTGTGTGACAGGGGACTTGGCTTTGTGTCAGATTTCCACTGGATGTCAGACAATTCCATGGATTTATGCCAGTCAAGTATTTGTTCCTGTTCCTTCGGCTTTCCCTCCACTCCCCAAGTGGATCCATCATTAAAATCACTCTGTGCTCTCCCAAGCTGGGAAGTTCAATGGAAGCCCAAACCTTGACGTGGTGACACAGTTTAATGAATCCCAGGGCTGGAAATAGCTCAGGCTGTTCTCCAAAGGTCTGGGCTCCCAAGGCATGGAAAAACCTTCAAAGGGCACTCACATTCTCCTTGCCCCACGGGTCCCTGGCCCAGCCACACATAATTACAGCCACTTTGGGAGCATGGCCAGATCCTTCTGAGGTGGGGCCATCAGGAGGGCCAGGACCTCTCTGTGCTGAGCCCCTGATCCTTTAACAGCTTCTGTTATTCCCATAAAAATCTCTGGTATATTTTAGCTCCTTCTGCAGCTCCCTTAAAGGTAGGAGCCTCAGAGTTGGCTATGATGGCATGTGTGGCACTTGGAAAGAGAAAGAATAAAATAAAATAATAAAATTTAAACACGAAAAAAGAAGAAATATAACAAAATAATCAAATAACAAAAGATAAAAAAATAATAAATAATAATAATAAAGGGGCAACCCTGTGGTGGCTTTCCAGCTCCCTTAAAGACAACTTGGCAGCTGTGTGGAAAACAGCCATGTGAGAGGCATGTGCTCCACGGAGCAGAGCAGGGCTGCACACCAGAATTAGCACCAGCTGCTACTAAAGGCCCTGAACTCCAGGCTTTTATCTGCTTTGCATAGGAATTGGCAGCAGTGAATTCGGGTTTCCAGCCCTCAGCTGCAGTGTGAGGAGGCTGTGGCACGTTTTAAATTAATGGAGGGGTAGGGGGGGGATCAAATTAGGGCTTTATCAGCATAAAAGAACTTGAAATACAAAGTTAAACTCAAAGACTAAGGGGCTGATTCTAATTCATCGAATATCCCCACTGCTCACAGTCCCTAATGAAAACATGTGTAACAAGCCTGCAGGGTTAATTTTACAGGAGAAAAAAATTCCAATAAAGCTCCATGAGATTTTCACGTTAAATTAATGTAACGGATGCTTAAAAGCCTTTCTAATTAGGCATTGTTATTAACAGGAATGTCAGGTGAATGAAATCAACCCCTGAGCTGACATTTCACTCCCATGAACTTCCAAGTTGGTGTTTAATCCCTCGCACGTGGCAGTTGCATTACAACGGGGTCGTGACTTTTCCAAACGTGTTCCTGAGCCACTCCAGCATTTCCTGAGTGAGAATTTTGCCAAGCCAACCCTCCCTGCCACGAAGCATTCACTGCTCTGTCAACCTGTTGGGAGGAAAACTATGTAAATAAAGCAAGTGAGAGAAAAAGAGGGGGGGAAAAAAAACCAAAGAGGGAGAGAAGTGGCGACTTTGGGAGCTGAGATGAGCAGCTGTGTGATTCTTTTTCTGGAGACGTGTCCTCGAGGGACTGCCACAAGACGTCAGCTGTGCTGCCTTGTGGTGGGTGGAATCTGTCTGGCTTCAGCTGGATGTGTCTTCCAGAGGAAGCAGCTAAACGTGGATCAACACACTTCCACGGGAGCTGGGGCTTCTCTCGGAGCAGCACTCACCCACACGGGTGTCACAGGGATGCACAGGCAAAACTGCCACCCTCCTGTGCCACTGCAGCTGCTGGAATGATGCATCTGGCAGCCACAAATCTTTCAGGCGTGGGAAGTCCTGTTTGCTTCCATGCAGGGTGCAGAATGCTCCGGGCACTGCAGGCAAGGAGCCAAATGAGATTGGAAAGGATTAGGGTGAAGGGAAGAAGGGCACTTTTATTTCATTAGGAAGGGAAGCTGTGGCAGACAACTCACCCCAAATCCTCCCTCCCTTGCTGGTGGAACCTGGAGTCTGCTCAGGCTCTGCCTGTCCCTGACCTCGTGTGGGTTCACAAGGTTGTTCCTCCTCTCAGGTCTCTGGATGTGCAGTCAGGGAGAACTGGAGGTGTCTTCAGCACCTGCTCCACACATCCCTGCTTGACCAGCCACACACAAAGCTCACACAGACCCCTCACAGCCAATTTTAGCAGCAGATGAGGATTCCTGAACAGGTTTTTGTCCTTTCTGCCCAGCTCTGCACGCACAGTGCTGTGAGAGACCCCAGCTCATTCCCATTCCCCTGTCTCAGCTGCAGCCCCTCTGTGCTTGTGCCCTTCCTCCAGCTCTTCCCACACAGGAGCTGGGTACAGGTGTGTTTTACTTTGGTCTTGGGAATCTCAGACTGACCACAAGAATCTTTGGGATTTCACTGCCTTTTCCACCTTCCCACTTTTGCAGGCTGCCCACAGTGGTCAGCTTCTTGTCTCTCTTCATTACTGTTTCACCACCAGCAGCCATCCCAATATTTTTGTCCCAGCTTGCTTGTGGCCCTTACCCTTTGGAGATGTGTTTCCACATCTCCCACCTGCATCTCACACAAACCCCTTTTTGCCTCCCCCCAGCACTTGTTTGGAGCTAAAAATTCTCTGAGGAAAAAATAACAGTTGTTTCTGCTCTGTGTTTGGGCCCTAATTTCTCTCCTCATCAGAATCCTTTTAATTAATGCCTATAGGAATTTAATCTGTCTGCCTTGTTGATACCTCTGGCTGTCAGGTGCTGAAAGGAATGTTCAGAATCTTATCGGTGCACAAACATGCATTTCAGCTGGTCTTTGCTCCTGTGTTTGCCTAATGGCTTCTTTCAAGATTTCAGCCCTTATTTCTTATCTCCTGCCATAGCCAGTTCATTGGCAAATTAAGGAATGCTGCAGCAGGCCACTTCCATTTCCTTTGGCTGAATTATGGATAAATTAAGCTGAGTAAAGAACACACCCTGCTCCTGGAGCCTCTTCCCTCTTATTCCCAGGGGAGCAGCTGGTCCATGGGTCAGCTCTCACACCAAGCTGAGTGGTCACCAGAGGATTTCTGCTGTTTGTCTGCAAATTCCTGCAGGAATATCTGCATCCTCCCAGGATGCTGGTGCCCATCAGCAGGAGCAGAGCTGGGCTGGGAGGATTCCATGTTGTTTCACAGGAGTTGGGAGAGGAGAATGCACGGACATGAATTACTGGTTTGTTCCTGGGCAAAGCAGGAGCACGTTGGTAGGGAGAGGAGGGAGGCACAAAAGCCCAATGAATTTTCCAGAGGAAGGAGGCAGATAAATCTGCCCTCACAGAGGAGTCTGACAGGAAAACTCCATATCACTGGTTCTCTCTCATTGTCTCTCCCTCTCCCATCCCCCTTTTCCTGCCCTGTGCACACCTCAGGGTCCTTCTGCACCTTCTCCCAGTCCCTTCCAGCCTGCTGGTCATCTCACACCACTTCTTTTTCCCTCTGCCAGTCTCCTTTCAGCTCTTCTCCAGGGTATTTCTGAGCCCGAAAGTGGAGCATGGAAGTGCCAGTGCTGGATGATTTGGCATTGGTCAGGATTTTACCACAGCATCCCTATCCATGTGCTCTCCTCCCACAGGGAGCCAGGTGGGATCCAGGGATCTCTGAGCTGGTTGTGACTTATCCTGGTGCTCCTGGTGGGCCGGCTAAGAGGAATGTAAATGAATGTTGCAGCTCTCTCTCCAGGTACACACTGATTTACACCAGCTACACACTGATTTACACCAGCTACGATGTGGCCTGTGACTCCCACATCCTCACTGAGCCATTAGCACTGGAAAAGGTCTATTAATTTGGATATACTCCCTCTGGGGCACAAAGGCAGAAGAATTCCCTGCCTAGTCTTGTCTACTTATTTTTCTCATTTCATTTTTTGATGAGGTCTGCACGAGGAACCTCTCCTCAGAGCCAGCTGCCTGCTTGCTATGCACGAGGTATTGCATTGCTCACAATCCGATTGCTTTCCTCACTGAAGGGCTCACACCTAATAAAGTTCATGGCCATTCTTAAACACAGCTTTGGAATAAGATACTGCTCTGTGCTGGGTCTAAAGGAAATTCAAGGCAAACATTTTACAGATCATCAACACTGAAAATCTCCCCTGAGTAAGAAATAGTATTAGTTCCCCAAGTGGCCTCCTGCTCATGACTAACCATGGGTACACTGTTAAATCTCTTTCTGACTGAGGCTTCCAGCTGGAGAGATGGAAGATTTCTCCTCCCAGCTTCACAGGGGTGTCAGGAGAGCAAAAAATGGGGTTCATTCAGATGCATCCAGCAAGGGGCACAGCCTGAGCGTGCTGAATTTGGGCTGTGCTGTCACTGGTGCTGCTGGCACTGCTGCCAGTGCTGCTGCTCACCACTGCTGCACCTTGTGTGCAGGTGGGAAGCTCAGAGAGAGGGGAAATGGCTCCTGTGAGATCCAAACACAACAAGGAAGAGGCTAAGTCCTATTCTACCTCAGAATCAGCGGAGTCTGTTCCAGCCAGGCTGCTCCTTTTGTCAAAGTTCTGACCTGTCCAAAAGGGCATCTGGTATTTTTAGAGCAGAGGAACCTGCAAGCAAAGGGGACAGACAATAAGTGACCTCAGCTTTCATTCACTTGCAGCCTGATGCTCTTGTTCTCAATGCAAAGGTTTGTGTGCTCCAAAGCAGATCTAATAAAAACTCACCCTGCTTTGTCTAAGCCTTACCTAGAGAGGCTCTCAGCCCCAGCTGCTACCTGGGCTACAGAGAAAAGGGAGTCCATTAGCACGAGGAGCAGCACACAGGCTGCCAGCTAACCCCTGCAGAGGGTCAGGAGTGCAGCTGAGTCCATTTCCTATGGCTTTGATCCACTTTTGGAGTCTTTGGGTTTGCTTAGAGCTGGGGAGTGATGTTACAGTGCCCTGCAAGACTCCAGTGTGGACTGGGAGAGCAGCCTGAGCTAGCAGGGGTTCTGCAGCCACAGCAGTGCCTTTTGATGGTTTGGACATTATCTGCACATCTGCATGCTTTGAAGAGGCTCAGCTTGTGACAGTGCCCCTCACAGGGGCCACATTTTTCTTTCAGGTGTTGCAGAGCAAGGTGAGACACAGATCTGAGGGAAACTGTGGCGTGGCAAGGCTCAGGATAAAACTCAGGGCTGTCTCACCGCACTCCATGTTTTCCAAGGGACCTTTTCAATCTGTCTATTTATTTCAAATTTATTTTGACAGATTGGAGAAATGGTTTGGAAGAAATTAGATGCAATTTAATAGAGATAAGTACAGGTCTTTCCATCTAGGCAGGCATGATGAACTGTTCTCATGCAGGATGCAGAAAGGCAATCCTGCAGGAAAGTCTGGGGCTCTTTTTTTGATCAAGGAATGGATGAGATGCCAAGTTGCTGTGAAAAATGACAAACAGGAGAGGGTGGGCAGAAGTAGCCCCAGCAGGACATATAAAATAGAATTCCTGCTTTGCCCAGTGCTGTGGAGAGCTCAGCTGAGTGCTGGATGCAGTTTTGGGCACTACTCATCCAGAAAGTTACAAAGCATTGGAATAGAGTCCAGAGCAAGGAGAACTGACTGAAGATTGGCAGGCATGGGCTGAAAAGGAAAATTGAGTAAACTGGGATGGTTTAGTCCAAAGGAGAGGAGTTCAAGCAAGACTGGAACAGTTCAGAAATGAGAAAAAGGCTGATGCAAACAGAAAGGGAATAATCACTTTTCCATGGCCATGGAGCAGTCAGCCAGCAATGGACAACTGCAGTTTAATTAAACACTTAGAGGAGCCTTCTGAAAGGAAAAGAAGAAAAATGTTGGACAGAAAGTGTCAGAAGGAGCAGGGCCTGCAAGGGTGGCCTAGAGAGACAACAGCTGAAAATGGTCCAGCCACACCAGCTCTGTATGGGGACAGCAGGCTGGGCTGGTGACTTCCTGAGGTTCTTCCAGCCCTGGGGTCCAGGAACCTCAAAGTGTGGCCTCACAGCTCAGTGGCATCACTTTGGACTCACTCAGCATCCCAGTTTTGCAGCTGAGTCAGGTTGTGAAGGCATCACCATCACTTTGGAACTCTGCTGCTCCTCCTTGACCTCCCTGCCCAGCCTGTGAGCCCAGGAGAGTCCTCTTCATGTCCACAAAATGTCCAAAAAGGGCAAGAAAACATTGCCATAAATAACAGCAGCTGTTCTGGCTCCATTTCCCCATCACTGGTGGTGCCAGCCCCGTTAGAAATTCTTGGTGCCAATCAGAAACTGTGAGAGGCCTCCTCCTGTCTGAGGTGGGAGCAATCCCATGGCTACTCCCTGTGGCCATCAGCTTTTCTTTTGCACTGTGTGAGGATGATTTTCTGAGCTACCTGTGCCATGTTCCTGCAAGGCTTTGCAGGAGTGGTGTGAATTTAATCTCTGTATTAGCCCATAGTGAATAACCCAGAGCAGCCCTTGAAGGAACAGTGCTGGAGAACATTGCTCCATCTGCTCCAAGCACAACCTTCCTGTATCTTCCCCTTAAATGCCTGCTTCCCCCTGTTTAACAGAACAAGTAATTAACGATGTTAATTTTAATCTCATTTGCTAATGAAGGCAGCCTAATTGCACAATAATTGGCAGCAGCCTTAGCAGAAAACAGAAAATAAACCCTGCATTTGTAATTCACTTTAACTTCTTTCTAATTGCCTCTCTGACGGTTTTCCATCATCAATGGTGTCTTCGGGGGATTTTGGTAATAAAGAGAAGTATGGGACACAGGAGATGGTGGCACTGAGGAGATGGAGCAGGAGTGACAGGCCAGTAGGAGCAGGAGTGACAGGCCAGTCCCCAGCTGGGAATTCTAGATTTGGATTTCTAGACATGCCAGAGAGCCACGTTAGGGCTGGATTCAATCACCGAGTTCCATGGACTGTGGTTTGGCCAAAAAGTCACCTAAAGGATCTCTTGGACTCCTCATCCTTGTCCCAGCTGCCTGTTCTCCTGCACACCTTCCCAAGGCTCCAAACAGCAACCTCCCAAGGAGATTTGTTCTGCTGAAATGTTCTTCTGTCTGACATGCTCTTCTGAAGTCCCTTTGGTGTGCACATCCCAAGATGTTTCTGTGTCCTTCATTGATCATTCCTGAACACATCCAGCAATGGACCTGGATTTTTACAAAAAGGGGGAACTCAGGACCAAAGGGGATCAGGAGTTTCTCCTGGAGCTCCCAGGGCTAGAAAGGCTGGCACAGGAGAAGGGTGGCAACTCCCACTGTTCCTTCAGTTTTTAGCAGTTCTGGAAGGTGCCTCTGACAGTTAAATGCTTTTTTTTTAATGGTCCCTTTGGACTGGCCCCATGTATTTGCTGCTCCCCTCAGGATTTCCATTCCCTTCTCTACCATCCACCACCTCCTTCCCCAGTTCCACCTCAGTTCATCTGCTGCATTGTCTTCCTCTAATTAGCTCCTTCCTGAGTTGTTTCTTTCATCTGTGCAATTGAATAACAGCTGAAGCAAACGTTGGAAGAGGGAACGAGAGGAGGAGGCTCATTTGACTGGAAACAGCTGTCATTCCACGGCCCAGAGGGGCTGCTGGAGAATGGAGGAATGGGGGCTCTGTCCTTCCTTGCCCTTCCTGGCCAAGCTCTCCTTCTGGGGAGAGAGGGGGGACAGGAGACATTTGCTAAAGGACTCACCAGCGGGCAACTTGGAGGAATCGCACCGGCTGGAAATCCCAGCTGCTGCCTCCCAAAGGTTCCCTTGGTTCACATCTCTCCTAGCCTGCTGGCCTTTGAATTAAAACAATCTAATTAGCACAGCTCATTATAATCAGTTGTCTCAGGCTGCTGGAGATGTGCAGTGGAGGCTGATTCCTGAGTGCCCTCACAAGGTCTGGACTCAGGTGGTGCCAGTGGGATTTCTGGAGATCTCTGAGGGCAAAGGATACTTTGTGGTCATTGTGGCATCACCAGGGCTGGACAGTCCCCTTGGAAAGGATCCCTTGGGAGGGGTGTCACTGCCTCAGCCTGGAGGATTCAGGGGAATCCCCTTGGCTTTGAGTCACCTTAAGGATCAGATGTCCACCCCTCATACCTTCCACCCTGGGTAACCACAGGATAAAGCCAGGAGGAGAAGCTGAGTCTGGCTTCTGTTTCTTTAGTGGAAAAATGCTTTGTTGTCATCGTGGTGTCACCTGGGCTGGACAGTCCCCTTGGAAAGGCAGGTTCCCTCAGGATGGGTGTCACTTCTCAGCCTGAACATGGAAGATCCCCTTGGCTTTGAGTCGCCTTAAGGATCAGATGTCCACCCCTCACAGATCTCCACCCTGGAGAGGCACAGGATAAAGCCAGGAGGAGAAGCTGGGTCTGGATTCTGTTTCTCTAGAGCAAAAGCACAGTTTGTGCATTCCCTGCTCAGGAGGCACAGGATGTTTCCTCCTCCCCAGACCTGCAGGAAATGGAGGATAAATCTCATCTTCTCCCAGCAGTCCCTGCAGGATCTGCCCAGGCAGCTCTGTTGGCACCTGTGTCCCCATCAGCGGGCACTGCTGCCCTGCCCTGTTCTAGGAGAGATTCCTGCCAGCCTGCCAAGAACAAGGAAACTCCAAACTCGCTGTGCTGAGCTGATCCAAACCCTGCCCTCAGATCAACACCTCCCGCAGGAGGTCTGGGATTTGGGAAATCACCACTGAGAGCTGCTGTGCTCAGCTTCGGGTTCTTCCACCGCTCCATCATCCTCCTTCCCTCCCTCCATCCCCATCCCCATGTCCTGGGATGGGCACAGCTCCAAAGGGGAGTGCAGGGCTCTGATTTTAGTGACACTCTGAGCAGAGGTGGCAGCTTTCCAGCGGGCACCACCTCCCACACAATTCAAAGAGCACAGGGGGCTGCTGCAAATCCCTGGGGAACACGGAGCCCCCGGAGCAGCGGGATCTGTTCCCTCACTGACACATTCACAGTTGGGGACTGACATCTCAGGGGGAGGCCAAGCACGGGCAGCTTTGGCAGGTGCCAGAAAAACCCCAAGCCTGGTTTTTTTTTGGTTTTTGTTCTCCAGGGATTCTCCAGCATGCCAGCTTGCAGGCAGGACAGGAGGTGGGGACACAGCCTGGCACTGTTTGTCACTATCAGAAGGGGTCACTGCTGACAGATGTCCTCAGAGCTTTTAGAGCCCACAAAGCTGCTAAACACTAATTTTTTAAATGAAGTTGTCAACTGATCTGTGATTTGATTGTGCAATTGCAGCATTCAGGATAAATCATGCAGAAAATCGTCTAATTAAACTAATAAGGAGTCCAAGGCAGGAGATGTTCTCTGGTTGTTGCCTTGGTCACGGGGGGAGGAGGAAAGACCCTTTTGGACAATTTTTTTTGCTCAAGACAGGGAAGAAAATGAGACTAATGTGTAATTTCACCCAGACCTTCCTGCAGTCTGGGATGCTGTGGTATTGCAGATCTGTGCAGCTGGTGCAGAAACTTTGGCTCCCCATCTCTCATCCCTGGGTATTTTCCCGGTGAGGCCAGGCTGGGGTGTGGGTAAGGGCAGGAAACATTAATTTTGGGGCTTGCCTGCCCAGCTGCCTGGTGGTGAGTGAGGAAATACAATCCTCTGCATTTTTTAACCTCGCTCATTTTCCCACTGTGCTTCCCATGCCAGGAAGATGAGGGCTGGTATGGATATCCTGGAGTAAAACATGTCTGATACATCTCTGACAAGGGATTTAAGCAGCAGCTAATTATCCCAACCCAGGATTTGGACAGGATGGCAGCTCTGACAGTCAGACTCTAAAAATCAGGAGCTTCACAGGCAACAGCTGCTCAGGACCTTGGGTTTTTGTTGCACATGAAAAACAACCACACAGGAGCCCTGTGCCAGTCCTGCCCTCTCTGTCCCAGCTCAGGAGAAACCCCATTGCTGTCCCCAAGGAAAATCCCATTCCCAGGAGTGGGGTTAATATTCCCAGTGCTAAGTGTCACCTCCTGAGGCACCTGCAGTCCCCTGCAGTGACACAGCTGTGTGTGGTGGGGTTTGAGCCATGGAAAAATGCAAGGGGGATTCCAGGCAGCTCGGATCTGTTTCATTCCCAACCTAACCTCTCCAGCTGTTCCGTTTCCATAACTGCTGAAAAATACAGGGACACATCTGGAGGGGACCTCCAAACCTCTGGAGGTTCACCAGTCTTCCAGATGTTTTGTCCCTCTTTTTATTTGCTGCGTGTTAATTGCTTCTGGGTTTTATTCTCACTGCTGGGAAGGGCATTTTCAGAGCTGTGGGATGGACTGGCCCAGTTTGGGTGCAATAATTTTGGTGAGTGCAATAATCTTGTCTGAGAGGCAGACAGGGAAGGGAAAATGAAGGAGATGCTTCAACAGCTTCTGCCAGCGTTGCAGAAACCTGATTTTTGTTCTGAGGTTAACACCTTTCCTCCAGTGCTGCTTTTGACAAACATATCATGGAATCCAAGACCTTTAGGATCATTGAGCCCAACCATTCCCCCAGCACTGGGCCACACCCTCAAGTGCCACATCCACACATCCCTCCAGGGATGACAACTCCACCACTGCCTTGGGCAGCTGTGCCAGGGCTTGACAACCCTTTGAGTGAGGACATTTTTCCTACCATCCAATCTAAATTTCCCCTGGTACAACTTGAGGCTGTGTCCTCTTGTCCTATCACAGTTTGATGTAGTCTAGAGAGCAGGAAGAGCTGATTTTCTGCAGCAGGCACAGCACATGCTCTGGTAGGAGCGTGAAGAACCTGAGAAATGGGATCTGAGCAGGGTGGAAATAAAGGAGTGGGAGTCAGTAGCTGTCAAATCATGCCAAATGAAAAAGATTGTATTTTGGGTTTGCCTTGCATAAAGCATGTAGGATGGCCTGTAGCACATTTCTTTTCTCTCTTTTTCTCATCTCTCTCGACAATTTTTCATTTGGTCACCGAACTGAAAAATTCATCCTTTGCACTGCTTTAAGTGGAATTCCATGTCAGAGAGTTTCTCGAGGAGCAGCAGTGGCAGGGATGTTGGTGGGGAAGGTGGCAAGAACAGCATTAATCCCATCTCTGTGCTTTGGGCCTGAGAGAGCTGTTAACTCACAATAACACCTCGGGGGATTATTGATTTTCAAAGTGACTGTCTTGTTTTTGACAGCATAATTTTGTCACTCCCTGGGTCATTTTACTTTCTAATGGGAAGAAAAGTCAGAGGATCACACTGCTCTTTAATGGAGAAAGAGTTATCCAGCTATTTTGTGGCACTGGTACTCATCAGAGTTGAGAGGCTGGTTGAAAGTCACACTTGTGCCAAGCAGGATTGGGTTAAAGCCAGGTCCTTCTGCTCCAAACCAGGATTAAAGGTGTCAGTGTCCTTTGAACCCACATCAAGTCTCCACTGAAACATGGAGGTGTTGGAATTTTCAAATCAGGTAAATTCCTGCCTGGAAGGCGAGGGAAATCTTTGTCTCATTCAGCTTTTCATCTCTCCAGTGAGAAACCAAGGAAAACAGAATATTCCTGCAGAACTGTTCCTCACTCTCATCAGGAAGGAGCCTGGGCCATATTTGTGTGCAGGGGGAGGACAGGGTCAGTCAGCAGCACTTACATCTCTTTTGTTGGTCAGCAGCTCTGTGCTGCTCCATGTGCTGGGAGTGTGCCAAGCCCATTCCTCCTCCTTCTCCTCCTCCTCCTCCTCCTCCTCCTCCTCCTCCTCCTCCTCCTCCATTCCAGCACCAATCCCAGTGTGAGGAGGAGCTGGGGAGGAGGGAGGGATACTCCCTGCTCTCCTGCTTGTGGGGAATATCACCTCTCCTCCCCTCAGCAGCCCTGGCTGTGTGTGATCTCCTGTGCAGCAGATCAGTTCTCCTGTAACTGATGCCTTCTGCCAAATGCAGAGAATTGTCCCAGGAGCCTCTGGAGGAGGAACAGCTGCTCTGGGTGATCAGAATTCAGGTGCTCATTGCCCCAGCTTCAAAATCCACCTTTCTTCCTGAGAATCCCATCCAAGAATGTTTCTTCACTTCTGTTTGAATTAAAGATCCTGGTTGAGAAGGTTTTTTTTAACTTAGTTTAACATCAGGGTCAGTTTGACCTCCAGGCTGAGTTTATTTGTTGGTTTACTTTATCTGGAGGCATTTCCTGCTGAGCATTTCACCTGCTGGCACATTTCTTGTTGAGATCCAATTAACAATCTCCACTGGAAGAAAATATAACATTGCAGGAGCTTCTCCGGGGTTCCTCTGCTGGTATCCCTGCATCTCTAGCTATGCTCCACAGGAAAACATGTCCCATCCCACTGCCCCATGACTGCTGCTTTTCCTCTGCTGCTTCTCTTCCCTTCCACCTGTGACTTCCAAAGATGACCACAGCATTACAGAAACCTCTGATTTATCTGTGGGACGAGCAGAATGAAATATCCCACCAAAAATGAGGAACTTATCTAGTTAGAGGAAGGCCACTGGGTTGCTGGAACTGCAAGAGGATGCTCCTATGGATAATGGAGCTCCATTTCCATGGATATGCTGAGGTGGGCCAGCTTCCCCAGAGTGTCTGAGCTGCTTAAAACTGCTGGCCTGAGTTATTGTCATTTTAAGGACTCGAACTGTAACTCTTCAGTTATCAACTTTCCTACTGTTTACTCCAGGATCTCAGGAGAAAGGGAATAGGTGTGGCTGGGGAGAGACCCTTGGCAGATAAGCTTCTAGCAGCTCATTATCTGCTGGGGAGATTTCAATGCCTGGGAAATATAAAGCTGCTAATTTGTATTTTAATATTCCTCCTGTGTCCCATCGGCAGTATAAATTAAGTAAATTCAATCAAAGGCTATCCCTTATCTATTGCCTGCCTGTGCCTTGCTGGGGAGCTGGATCAGCTATGGAGAGAGAGAGGCTGGGAATAGAAATCTGAGATCCCTCCCGATATATCAAAGTCAGACAAAGGGAGAGCATTGATCGCAGGCAGCCAGACAACAGCCTGGGCAATAAAAAAAAAAAAAAAAAAAAAAAAGAAAGAAAAAAATTAAAAAAAAAAAAGATGAAGAAGAAGCAGAAAGAACAATCCCTCTTTTCTCTTCCCTATCAGCATCTTGAGCTGTGAATTACAAGTGAATGAGAGCTGACTTATTCCTTTTTTTGAGGGAGAAACTCACGCACAGGAGTCAGGGCAGCAGGAATTATGGCTCCCCTGGCCATCGTAGATTGGCCCCCCTGTGAGCCTGTAGTATTTTGTAGGACTGTTTATGGGGCTAACTTTAATGTCTTAATATATATGTGCAGTGTGCCAGAATTACAGCTGCAGGGGGAACCATAACTTGGAACTTCCTGACTTCCGTACGTGTAAAACCTCAGCTGCAATGTTAATTTACTTGAGGATTTTTTTGGGTTGTTGTCGTTGTAAGTCATTCCCCTGCCCTGATTCTTTATGGATACAAAAAGGACAAGAAAGCAAAATGCTGGTTTGGTGCTGGAAATGATGGATTAGCACTGGTAATTCCAAGCAGGATGTTGCTGTTGGTGGAGGGGAGGTGGGAATTTCAAGGCCATGGCTTGGAAGAAGAAAAGGAGGCCCAGAGGTGCCAGAATGACAAGGACAGGATGGTTTAGGAGGGTTTGGTGTTGCTGGAACAATGTCAGGGTGTGGGAAACAGCACTGGAAATCACCCTCACAGGGCCAGGCAGGTTGAGTTCTGGTCTCATGTTAAAGCCAGGAGAGCCTGGGCTCATTCCCACTGCCAGCACAGCTTTATGGCTCCACCTTGGTCAGCCAGGAGCAGCCAGCCACAGAATCATTGAACCTTTGAGTTGTTTAGGTTGGAAAAGCACTCCAAGATCATCCAATCCAACCATTCCCCAGGGCTGCCAAGGGGCCACCACTGAGGCATGTCCCCAAGTGCCACATCCATGTGTCTGCTCAATCCCTCCAGGGATGGGGACTCCATCACTGCTCTGGACAGCTGTGCCAGAGCCTGACCACTCTTTTGGAGACAGAATCCTCCTGGAAAAGGTGGGGCAGACCCTGCAGGTACCAGCAGTGAGCATGGTGAGGATAGTGAGGGCCTCCCAAGCCACCAGAGCAGGGCTGATTGTCCAGCACTGCCAGGCTTGGTTTAGGTTGAAGGTTGCACAACTTTTAAAGCCTTTTTTCTTCCTCATGAAAAAAGGCCACCATCAAGTCTGAAGTGAAGAAACTGTTGGCTTGAATGATGTCCCCAGTTTCCTGTGCCTCCATCTCATGCTGCTCCCCTAATGACTTGATCAGGGTAATGGCTCTTCTCTGCTCAGCTGAATCTCTCCATCTCACTCACTGGCACCTCTGAGCTTTAAGGTCTCAAATTCTGTGTTGAAAGCACTTGAAATCAGCTCAAAAGCTCAGAGGGAGCGAGGGCAGGCAGACTGACGGACAGACAGAGTGCCACACTCAGTTTGATTGCTCCTGTTTTATTTCCAGCAGCAACCTGAATGGAAAAAATCAAGGCCAATATGATTTTTGAAGGGGGGAAAAAAAGGATAAAATCGAGTTAAAGGAAAACAGGAGGGAGAAATTTCAGCTCTCCTGAAAACACATTGTTCTTCCAGGGGCCAGAACGTGTCTCTGTTGGAGACTACACAGGAGGAGCAGGTGCAGGGCAGGTCTGACTGGGCTGGCTTGAGGGTTTCTTGTGGCTGTCTGGTGCACAGAGCTGTTCTTTCCACCCCTGCCAGGCACAGCCTGTGCTGTCCAACCAGCAGAACACAGCCCTCAAACCAGGGTACACAAGTCTTGCTATAGGGTCATCGTGCTCTAAGAGCCTTACAAGAAACCCTTTTCCTCCTAGAAGCATCACACCCTGCTCCCATCCCTGCCCAGACTGATTTATAATCAATAACACCAAAATCCTGATGCTGTTAAAACAACAGAGCTCCCCCAAGAACCTGTTTTACCCTCCTGCACTCAGAAATGCAGCAGAGAGAAAGAAATCCCAGAAATCCAAACCATGCTGCCTACCAGAAAAATAACCAGGAGTCTGCCAGAAAAACAACCCCATCTCTGCTCTCCCCAAACCACTCACAATGCTGAGTGTTTGCTGCCTGCCTCTGACTCCCCCTCTGGGTAAAACCACGCAGGAGGAGCAAGCCACTTGCCTAAAGCCAGCTCTTCCTCCTCTCCACACAGGGATCAGGGATGCTGAGAGGTGCCTGTGCTGCCCCAGAGCCTTTGGCAAGCACAGCACAGCCCTGCCAAAGCTTGCAGCTCGTTTTCCCCAAGGCTGGTGTAGCATTAAGTTCTTATATCCAAAAGCAGCCTTTCAAATTGCTGCCTGGTGTGTTACATAAATCCTCCCCAGGATCCTCAGAGACTGCAAGCAATTACACTGAGGTGCTGAGGAAGCAAGTGAGAGCTCAAAGAAAGGTTAAGAGAAGAGGAGGAGGGGAAAAAAAAAAGAAGGAACAACAAAAATCCCAGCCCTGGTAGCAGCTTGGAGTGGGAGGGAGGTCACATAAGACAAGGCTGTGTGACTTGTGTTGAAATTGCTGCATCTTGGCCCTTTCCAAGCAGGGCCCAGGGGAATATCACCTATCTGCCAACAGTGGTACAATTTGGTGATAGTCTGGGATGTTCATTTATGGCCTAAAATAGGAGAAACTGTTATCAGCAGAGTCCAGAGATGTTTCTTAGAATGTGTTCTCTTGAAGGCATTACCTGGGTGCTCCCCCATCAAGGACATCCCCCTCTGTACAGACCTCCTGGGTGTGTGGGCATGCAGGAGAGCTCTGGGAAGGGCTCCTCACTCCCTCTCACCTTGTCCTACAGCAAGAAACAGCAGCAGCCAACATCTGACACCTCCCAGCCAGCAGGAAGCACGAGAGACTTCCCTGGAGAGCAGCTCCAAGCTGAGACTGCCCTCTTCCATCCCTGCCCTGGAGCCCTTCCAAGCTCCATCTGCAGCCTGGGGTGTAGTGAGCACCAGGATGCAGAGATTGGGATGAAGGACTGAGTTGGGAGTGCTGGAATTCCCTGGAGCTGATGTCTGGCCACATCCCTGGAGCCTGGGCAATCACTGCCCTTTGGGTCTGGCTCACCCAGAGCCAAGGTGGGCTTGGTTCCAAGGCCTTCCAGGCACCTGCAAATGGGAGCTGCCACCTTCCCCTGGTTCCAAACCCTTCCAGCCAGCTGCAAATGGGAGCTGTCACCTTCCCCTGGTTCCAAGGCCTTCCAGCCAGCTGCAAATGGGAGCTGTCACCTTCCCCTGGTTCCAAGGCCTTCCAGCCAGCTGCAAATGGGAGCTGCTACCTTCCCCTGGTCCCAAGGCCTTCTAGGAACCTGCAAATGGGAGCTGTCACCTTCCCCTGGTTCCAAGCACTTCAGGCCAGCTGCAAATGGGAGCTGTCACCTTCCCCTGGTTCCAAGCACTTCCAGGCACCTGCAAATGGGAGCTGTCACCTTCCCCTGGTTCCAAGCACTTCCAGCCAGCTGCAAATGGCACCTTGCTGTATGGTACTAAAAAGTTATTTAGTTGTTTGCACTGGGTGTCAAACAGGCATGGATTCTTGCCTGATTCTTACAGGAGCTGTGGCCTTCCTTGCCTTCCCATTTCCCCTCAGGGTGATCTTCTCCATTAGTGAGCATCTCCAAAGTGCTTGCAGAGCAGTGTGAGGAGCTGCAGGCTGGAAGCTTCCCCTCACTTGATGCACAAGTGCTGTTTTCCCAGGGCTGCCCTGTGCCTAATGCAGCCAGCACTGCCTTCTTCCCTCATGTTTTGCTCTCCCTCAGTCCCATAATGTCACTGTCATATTTTCTGGAAAAATCCCTTCACCAGGAATTCTTCTCCTGGGAAGATGAGAAGCCTCAGAAAAAATTAAAACAATTATTATCTGATTTGCTTCTCCTGTGTTTTACTGCTTGAAAATGTAGTTTAGACGTTGTTTACCAATGGTCATTGTTTCATTAATTTAATGTGAATTGTTTTAACTTAATGACCAATCACAGCCAGTAGTGTCAGAACTCTGGAAAGAGTCATGAATTTTTCATTAATATCTTGTTTAGCCTTCAGTAAGTATCCTTTCTCTATTCTTTAATATAGTTTAGTGTAGTATTCTTTAATATAATATAGTAATATAAAATAATAAATTAGCCTTCTAAAAACATGGAGTCAGATTTATCTTTCCTCCCCATGACAGGGGACCCCAAAAATACCACACCATAATGTTATTATCCCTCACCACCTGACAGCTCCAGTGCTGGCTAAAGGTAACTTTTGGGGGAAGGGGGGGTTGGGATTGAAGTGAATCCATCAAACAGATTTAGCAGGGCTGCCTGATTTCCTGGTGCAGGAACAGATGCATTTCCCTAATAGACACAGGCATGGATTTCAGTGCCAGGCAGCTGCATTAAGGAAATGGATGGCAGGTCCTGGAGACATCTGAGCTCTGGGTGCAGAAGCTTTAATCCAGGGCCACTCTCCTGGCCAATGTGTCACTGTCTGGTTGGAGGATGCAATAATAACTATCTCTCTTAGCTGTGCCCTGGAGGCTCAGCAGCTCCTGATAACCTGCCCTTATCAGCAGTGGGAGCTGGAACAGTCAGGCAGGAGCAAGGAAGGAGCCCACGAGTTAATCCACAGCAGCTCAGGCCAGGCTGCCACACACCAGCACCTCTGAGGGATCCCTGGCAGGCAGCACAGGCAGGCTGTGGACAACTGAATTAGCAAAACATCTGGAGTTAGCAAAACATGAATTAACAAAACATCTGGAATCCTTCCAGAGGGGTGCCAGGGCTGCTGGCTGGTGCTCAGAGAGGGTGGCTGATCCCTCCAAACCATCCCAGGGAGCAGCACTGATTCGGGGCTTTTTCTCTCTTCAGGTTTAAACTGGGTAAAAATTCCACCTTTGGACCTCCAGGTCCCAGCACAGCCCCAGGATCCTCATTTCCATATTTTAGCTGGTTCCCCTTGGACACCAGGCCCTTTTCCTACTTCTTTCCCAGGTGGATGTAGCCTGCAGAGCTGCCTGGCTACTCCTCAGCACAAGGAGCTGAAGAGGATAAAGCAAATCTGAGTAAAATAGAAGGAAAATGAGAATCTCTGGGCCACTGACATCTTTGCTGCTATCTCCAAGCATCTTTGAAAGACTTTTCCTTGCTTTGACAGAGCCAGCCAGCTCTTCATCTGGGAACTGCACGAGTCTCAGGCAGCTTCAAAGCTGGATGGCTGCATTCACATTCCCAACTGTGAGGACTTTTAGAGTCTATATTTAGGCTTTTCCATAGGATAAGGGACAGGCAGCATGGGTTCTGCTGAAGGAAATTATGTTTCTCTGACCCGCTTAAATCCTTTGGATGAGTTAAGAGACCAGTGGATAAAAGGGAATGAGAGAGTATATATACACACACTCCTTTTGAATTTCAAAAGCCTTTTTGGATAAAGACCCTGACAGAGAGCTATCAAGGCATAATGGTGACCAGGGGGTGTGAGTTAAAATCCCTGTGATAGATTAATGCTGGTGGAGAGAATGGGAAGAAATGGGCAATTCTCAACAGGGGAAACTGTGATTGTCAAGGGGATGTTGCGTGAGAATATTGCTCAGTCTGTTCCCCCAGGTTGTGGCCAGGGCTGAGCAGAGAGGTGAGTGTGCTGATGACACATTTGGTGTTTGTTTTCTTCCCCAGTGCTGCCCGCTGTCCTGATTTCCACCTCTGACTGAAGCTGGCCCAGCTCTGCTGCCAAGAAATGCCTCTGATGTGCACTCCAGGCCCTTTTGTTCACGGGCAGAGAGGGAAGCAGGCTGGAGAGGGCTCTGGAATGCTCATTCCCAGCTGCCCACACTCCCCAGCACGCAGAGCTGCCTCGCTGGCACATCCTGCTGCCATATGTCCCCAGTCCAGGGCTGTGGCTGCCAGTGCCCGTGTCAGGAGAGCTCCCCAGCACAGGAGAGGGGGCTCTAATTAGTCTGCAGGCCTGGCAGGATGTTGGGAGAAGGGAGTTAATTAGCAGGATGCATTTGGACACCTCTTCAGGGAAGGGCTTCACCTTTTACTCTGATTTTCTCTGTTTCCCACCATCCCTGTGTCTGTGTGTGCCATCGTTGTCCTGCTCCTCTCTTGTCTGTAGCTCCTGCTGCTCCAGCCGTGGCAGCACACTTGGGATCACACTTTTCCTGCTTCCCAGGCTCCGTGGTGTGGGATTCACATTCTCTGAACTTGAGAGAAGCAGTGAGAGAAGCAGAGAAAAGAATGATCAGAGCAATCCTTATCTCATTGGCTGCTCCTGTGTTGTGCAAAAGCAGAATGCAATATGGAGATTTTTTATTCAAAGTGAGGGTGGTTTGTTTCCTTGGCCTAGCAGGGCCAAGCACATGTGCAGACTGTGGGTCAGCAGACAGTCATGAGATTCTGGGCAGTTGAGTTGAGTTGGGTGCTTGTGCACATTCAGTTTAGATGTAGTGTAATATAATAGAAAATAATATAGTCAAACAAATATTTTATAATTATATATATAATATATAATTATAATATAGAATATATTATTATAAACTAATATCGATAAAATATAAATTTAAATATAATATATAAATGTATTATATATGTTAATAATATATAAATGTATTATATATTAAAATTATAAATCATTATAAATTACACTATAATTATAAATATATTCTATTCTATTCTATTCTATTCTATTCTATTATTATAATGATTAATTAATTCGCCTTCTGATATCCATGGAGTCAGATGCATCCTTTCTCCCCATCATTGGGGTTGCTCTGATTCTGATACCACGGGCCAGGCCTGAGCCAGCTGTGCTGACAGAACAGATTTGCTATTTTAGAAAAGCTGCAGTGGGAATCAGTCTTAGCCCTTTTCTCCTCCATCTCTTCTCTACTGCCCCCACAGCCAAAATCAGTGGTATGTTTAATGTCTGGACTTCTGCTTCTATGGATGATTTCCTCCTCTGCCCCCCAAGTGCTCATCACCTTAACTCAGTTGTGCTCAGAGCTGAGCCCACAAGTCCTGCTGAGACTTTCTGCCTCTGCTCCCTCCTCTGTCCCCCCACTGGAATTGTGGTTAAATTGGATTAGAGTAATTAACTTTTGGTCACACTTTTCAGTGAGCAGTCAGGAGGGAGAAGAAAAGAAGGGAAGTTAATTGAGATGAAAGGAGACAACGTCAAGCAAGGAGTTCTGCTTAATTGGTGTTGGTGATGCCCAGGGAAGTGTTGCAGTATTTGCAGTGGGCATGGAAAAATTCTGACATCTTCTTCATTACCCTGTGTCATATTGTGCTCTGCTTTTTGGGGAAGGGGATTGTTTGGATTGAATTACCTCATTTTTCCTCCCAAATTTCCTTTTCCCCATGTTGATAATGACACAGCTTCACCTACACAGTGTGAATGTAAATTGGACAAATGATTTTGGCTTGGTGGGCTCCAAACCCTGTCATAAACTCAAACATGTGGGTGCTGTCTGCTCTGAGAAGCCTTTGTGGAGATGTTCCCATCTCCTGTAAACAAGGATTTGGCCTCACCTCCCACAGCAGCTCCCAGCCCCTGTGACATTTCGATCTGCTCCAGGATTTATGGGAGGGAAGATCATGCCTCATCTGTTAAATGAAATGCCTCAGATAAGGCATTTCCATTTATTAAGGCAGTTATTATATTATAATTAAGCACCAGTTGCTGGCAGAAAACATATTTATGGAGGTTTAAGCATGCAGCCTGAGAGAGATAAATAGAGGCTTTGGAAGTGCCTGGGGTTTTTCACTCTCAGGGAGAGGCATGACCTGCAGCTCAGGACACGTTCATGGCCAACAGCTGAGTGGGAACTGCTGAAAATTGGATGTTTTGTTTCAGCAAGGGGAACTGGAGCTGAGAAAAGACACTTTCCAAAGCCATGGCAGCCTGGTTCAGGAGGGCTCACTCTGAGGCAGGTGTCCCCTTCACCCTCCTGCTCCTGCTGAAAGCTTAGAGGTCCTGGGTGCTGCATGACAGAAAGCTTCACTCCCTTTTCCAAGAGATGGAAAACTTCCCCTCCTTTTCCAGGAGTTATGCTGGAATCCTGCTCAGAAATCCCTGCCCTCCTTCAGGGCTGTGCTGGCTTTCACTCCTCTGCTGCAGCAGCTGAGGGAGGGGGCAAAGGGAGCACGGAGAAATGGGGGGAATGTGAATAGGAAAGCTCTCTGAAGCTCAGTATTAGGCAGGGATTTGGGAAGGTTGGGAAGGTATAAACAGGACTTGAGAGAAGCATTTTCTCTGGGATTAAGAGCAGAGTCCATCTCAGTGTGGTTTTTAGAGCTGCCTGGAGGCTGTGTAACACAGCAGCTTCAAAGAGGAGAGCCAGAGGAGCAGGGAATTAATGGGGCCCTGCCTGTCCTGCTGCATCCTGGCCTGGCAAGGACTCAGGGGGAGCAATTAATGGGGAGATGTGGGCCAGTCTGGAGGTCACAGACAGCTTGGATCCTAACTGGGCACATGTAAGTCCATTTTATGCTCAACCTGTGTCCAGGTGCTCCCTCCTGTCCACATCCAGAGAGTGAGGGGGAATGTCCTGGAGATGGGAATAGACTTGGGAGCCCCTGGAGGAAAGAGGAGATGGAGAATCAGCTGTTCCAAATTACAGGTCAGCCCACCTGGACAGGAACTGATCCCTTTTGCTGGGTTACAGCAGCTGTGGACTGGACATCTTCCACTTTCCCTCCCACTGAGGGTTTAAAACCCTCATTTCCCCCTTTGCAATATCACTGTGATATTTTCTGAAAAATCCCTTTGCCAGGATTTCTTCTCCTGGGAAGCTGAGAAGCCTCAGAGAAAAATGTAAATAATAATTATATGATTCTCTTCTCCTGTGTTTGCTGCTTTGGAGATCGTTTACCAACAGGTGCATGTTTGATTGGTTCCATGTGAATTGTTTTAACTTAATGACCAATCACCATCAGCTGTGTCAGACTCTGAGGAGTCAGTCACCACCTTTCATTATCATTCCTGTTTAGCCTTCTGTCTGTATTCTTCTCTTTCTTTAGTATAGTTTTAGTTTAGCTTTCATTTTCATTCTTGTTAAGCCTTCTGTCTGTATTCTTCTCTTTCTTTAGTATAGTTTTAGTTTAGCTTTCATTTTCATTCTTGTTAAGCCTTCTGTCTGTATTCTTCTATTTCTTTAGTATAGTTTTAGTTTCTTAGTATAGTTTTAGTACAGTATTCTTTTCTATAATATATCATAAAATAATAAATCAGCCTTCTGAGAGCAGGGAGTCAGATTCTCATCTCTCACCTCGTCCTGGGGACCTCACAAACACCACACCCCAGAGCATCTTCTCTCCCTCTCCCAGTGTGTCGTTGCTGCAGCATTTTTTCAGCACGTAATTAAACCCAATAAAAGAATCATTATTGCTGCAATTATTTCCAAACAGATTAAATATCTGCCACGCTCCCAGTCCCAGTATAAAACAGGAGGAGCCATAAACTACCTCAGTGCATAAAAACAGGGAGGGGAGAAGGGAAGGATGACATTCCATCCGGCTTCCTCATGGGCCCGTGTAGTTACTGGGAACATTTGCATATTTTTAATGCAGTGCCTCTTTAATAAATTCCTCCCTCCAGACACATTAAAAATGGGGCTCTTGCCTGAGCTTCAGGATAGGGAGTGCTGGCAACTCCAGACTCTGGGAATCAGCTACAGAGGGGATGTCTGTGGGATGTGGGAGGGAAGGAGAGCAGGGAAGGGAAGGTCAGCACATCCCATCACTTTTTTTTTTGTGTACACCATCAGCAAACGCCATCTGTTTAATTTTTGACCTTTTTGTTGTCTGACCTCCTTTGAACTTCTGTGGAATTCTCCAGGGTAATACAGTTTCTTTGCATTCAGGGGCAGGATTATTTGCTATTAAATTGGAATTCAGGGAAGAAGGAGACTTAAATTCTTCTCCTGACCTGGTAATCTGCTGGGGAATAAAAGTATTGCCTGTAATTACAGGGTTTTCTCTCTTTTTTTTTTTTCTTTTTCTTTTTGGCTTGAGTTCAGGCCAGACCCCAAACTTGCTCTTTAAGCCTCTTAAGGCAAATACCTCTTTTCTGAGAACAGGCTGTGCTCTTGTGTCCCTGCAGAGCCACCATGTCCTGTCCACTGTCCCCAGCCATGCTGCTGCCTGTGGGGCTGGAATATTCAGGGAAGAGGGAAACCAGCCTGGGGAAATATCTGGAGCTCAACAGTGACTCCCACACAACCCCAACAAGGCTGAGCTAATCCAAGTCCTTCAGGGAGGGATCCACACGTGGAGCAGAGGCCAGTCAGGTCCCTCACCCTGCCACAGGCTCCACCTGGAGCTCCAAAGGATCTCCTCAGCTTCTGTCTCCCTGATTCCTCTTTTCTTCTACCTTTTCCTCTCTTTATCACCTTTCATCACCCCAGTGAGGTGCCCAAGGAGGGATTTATGGCAGTGTGAGGGTGGGATGAGGTCCAGCTGTGACTCCAGCCAGTGTAGTTCCTCCTCTGCAGTTCCCAATGGATGAGGATGGTTCTTCTGAAACTTGTGGTGGTTTTTCCCTAGAAAATAGTTCATTTCCTGACCATTGCCATCTCTCCACAGAAAAGTTGTGTTCACTTTTCTCCCAGAACACCTGGAAAGTGGGAGATGTCCAGTCTACAGCTGCTGTAACCCAGCAAAGTGGATCAGTTCCTACCCAGGTGGGCTGACCTGTAATTTGGAACTGATTTCCCATCTCCTCTTTGCTCCAGGGGCTCCCAAATCCATTCCCATCTCCAGGACATTGCAACTGCTACTCCTGGCTCCTGAGGAGGGGGGAACCTGTAGAACATCCAAGGGAGGATGTCCACAGTGAGCTCCACCTCTCCTGGAGCATTCCAGCATCCTCAGGGAACCTCAGCACCTTGAGATTGGCTTGAAACCCCACCAATTCTCAGAGAGCTTCTTTCCAGCTCCTGGCCAGCTTCAATACCCCTGTCAGGGAGATGTAATAAATCAAGAGGAGAATATTTTGGACCCATGTGGGTGTAGCTGTGCCTGGCAGGCTGAAGGCACAGAGGGTGCATCTCAAATCAAGAATAAGAGGAGTTTTAGTTAATGCACTCCAGAAGTGGCTTCCACGGCACCTCCACTGACTATTTTATCAGCAGAACAGAGCACAGGAGAAATTGTAGATGAAACAAATACAGAAAATACATTAAGAGAGTAAGTAATGAGATCTGGGTGAAATTGCATCTTATGAAAAAGTAATCTGCAGCTTAGTGTGCAAGGAGGAGGAATTTGATGGAATAGAGGGGCTCTCAAGAAAGGAATGAAGGAGCACATTACAAACAGACAAAGACAGCCAGGTGTGTTGTGGAACGCAGGGAAGCAGTTAAATTAGGATGTAATGGAAAAGGTTATTTTAATATTCTCTTTTATGGATATCCGTGTCAATATTATCTCAGGGAAGGAGAGAGTGAGGGAGGAGGAAAGGGATGTGTAGTTGAGAAAAAGGCAAATAAATTGCAGCTTGTTCAAATTCTGGGGTCCTTTCATCAGAAGGAGCAAAGATGGGGCAGATCTGGGTGGTGTGGACACAGATCCCACAGGGTCTGCAGGCACAAACATTCCCCTGCCCACTCCTAATGGGAAGGGACAGCCTGAGCCTCCCAAATCCAGGACTTGTGTCTGGCTGGGATGGGGGAAGTGATCCCCTGCAGGATGGGATTGTTTGGAGATGTCTCATGGGCCAGCAAAACCTTCTCCTTTCAGTAAAACCTTCTCCTTTCAGTGAAACCTTCTCCTTCCAGCAAAACCTTCTCCTTCCAGTGAAACCTTCTCCTTTCAGTTTTTGGGCCTTTTCCTGCAGCTGGGTTTTTTGGGGGGTTTGTCCCAGGGCCACTGGGACAGGATGGAGAGAGAGGCACACAGGGACCTGTTCTTAAAAGGGATTTTCCATCTTGAGGCTGCTGGAAATGCCTTTCCTTTAACCATGCAAATCTCCAATCTAAGGCAGCCCCCTGGGCTCTCTCTCCAGGCCTTGGAGAGGCACAATCACCTTCTCCAGGGGTTTTGTCACCCCCTCCCCAAATTCACTGCCAGCACCTCTGTTTTAGCTGCAGAGGGGGTCGAGGATCATGGATTTGGGGTGGAGAGGTGATTTTGGCCTTGGCTGACACACCCAGGATTTGTCTGGGCAGTTGCTGAGGCACAAACAGCCCAAATTCAGCCTTGTGTCCCCCCCAGCTGCATCACTCATCCCCTGACACAGCCTCTCCCATCCTGGCTTCCCCCTGGCAGGTGACACTTCACACACCTGGCACTTATTAGCCCCCTCTGAGCCAGCCCTAATTAATTATTTGCCTCATTAAACAGAGAGTTGAGGCCTTGTTGACTTGCTGAGGTCACTGAGGTGCACCTGTGAGCTGAGCTTTCTGTTTATTCCCCTCCTTTTGAAGAAAGCTGGAAATGCTGAAGCTGAGGAGTTGTTTAGGACATGAGGCAGCTGGAAAATGCCAATTTTGTCCCTCATTAATGAGAAATTGAGCAGAATTCTGGGCATTAGTGCCATACTGAAAGGATTTGCCATTCCTATGTGTTGGACTGTGTCCTCTCCTCCAAAAATCTTGAAGTGGGAGTTTCACCTGCCCTTGGGGGTTTCTGGAGAGACAAGAAATCTCAATTTCAAGTGTTCCAGGCAGCATCTAAGGCTCCCCCTGCTCTTTGCTGCCTGCAGAAGGAGACGAGGCTGGATTCATTCAGTCCAGAGTGGAATTTTTGCTCACTAAAGTTTGATGAGCTCATTTCCTACCTGCTTTGCAATCTGACTCCAACACCTGCCGTTCCCAAACAAGCTGGGAAATGAATTCATTTCAGCCCAAGCCAGAGTGGGCGATTTTCTTTTGTAGTTTTGAATTTTTAGTGGCTGGAGAAATCAGCAATGATTTCATTTGGGACTGAAGGAAGTGCTTTGTTTGATATCAAATGAGGAGTGGGAGGGTTTTTACCCTTTTGAGTATGGCCAGGTATAATGGGAAGCAGTGTGAGACTGGAATGAGCCCCGTGAGCTGAGGAACTGGAGTGCTTCCTATGAAAAATGTCACATTAAAGTGTTTCAGACTGGGGGTGGAGGGGAATACTGCTCTCTGCTTTGGCTTTTTAAACTGAATATTGCCAATGCAGATAAATCTGAGGGGTTTTTTTGAGCCCAGCCTTCATCCCAGTGTCACCCAGCTCAGGTGGGGACAAAGACCTGAGTTAAAGGTCCTTGACCCAAGATTTAGTAGCCAAAGGGGTTTTTTTGACTGACAGCTCTACCCTGCCTTAGCACCATCTCTAAATCTCTTTTTTGGAGGCAGGACACCCTCCTGAGCTCTTCCAGTTTCTTCTCATGCCTGGTGTTTGCACAGCTCCATCCTTGACAGCTCCTCCTGTTTTGTCCCTGAAATGAACCACGTTGCATCCACTCAACACTGCTGGAGTCCCCCCCAAAAAAGAGATAAATAAAAGGAAGCTTTTTAAAAAGCCTTCTCACCTGGACACCTCTGTTCCTGCCTCAGTGAAAAAGAGGACAGTGTTTTCCTAGGCAGGGCTGTTGAAATGAATGCAGATGAAATGGTTCAGTGTAATTAATTAAATGATCTCCAGCACCTCAGGAGGATCAGCAGCGTGCAGAGGACATAATTGGGTGTACACTGGCTGAATACATCATCACACACACATGTGCAGGCTGTGTGCCAGGCCCAGCCACTCCAATCCAGCAGGATTTACAGTCCTGCAAAGCAGGAGAGTCTGGGAGAGCCCAGGGCAGGGCTGCCTTCCCTGGGACGAGCTTGGCCCCATGGAACAAACCTGGAGCTGCCAGGAATCACCAGATCCATGCCAGGTGGACACACATTTGCTGGGATGTGTTTGGGATGTGCAGGAATCACCTGTGCAGCAGCTCAAGCAGGGATTGTTTGCTCCTTTCAGAGCAGTTTCTCTCCGTGGTGCTGATTATTAAGTACCAAAGCAGCGCTTTGTAATTTTCCCTTATTTATTCCCTTTTCTAAACCCATTCTGGAGTGAAGGAATTCAGTGCTGGCAGGACTGAGCTGCTCTCAGCTCCTGCCTTCTCTGGGGGGCTGACCCAGAACTTGCTGTGACTAAAAGATCTGTCAGCTAATTCCATTGAATTTTAGCCTGCACCACGCAGGGTCAAGGCAGATCACAAAAAAAAATAAATGCAGAGTTGTGAAGGAGGACAGCCAGGCACTCACAAAGAAAAAGTGCTTTAAACATTCAAGAAGAAAAGTGGCCAAGGAAAATGATTTTCAAAGGTCCCTCCGTGAAGGCTGTGATGGGGAAGGAGCACAATGCCCGACGTGTCTGGCAGCACAAAAGCTGCTCTGGGAGGGAGCACTGCGAGCTGCCTGGTGATTAAACTTCCCAAATCACTGTTGGAGGAGCAGAAAAGAACTGGAAATAAATCGGTATCAAATTTCCTTTTTCCTCTTTGCCACAGGGAAGAGGGAAAATAACTTGGACGGCTCAGTACTGCAGTGCTGAGGAGGGGAAGGGAGAACCTGAGGCAGATATTTAGGCTGGAATGTCCCTGAGGCCACTAAAAACCCGAATATTTGCAGTCCTGGCCCAGGAAGGTTTGAAAGGATCCCCTTTTCCAACACATCTCCTGAAAACCGAGTTCAGGACAGCCCTCATGGCACGTTTTCCACTTTGGAAAAATATAGGTTTGCCTCCTGTCCTGCCTGTTGTGTGACTGCCACCTTCCCCTGTCCCCCCCTTTCTCCTGCCATCCAGCAAATCATCTCCTTGGGCTCCTTCTCCAAGCTCCTCCGTGCATGTCACAGAATCCACAAGATCAGAAGAGGGGGAGGAAGGGGAAAAGCACAGCAGTAAGAACCCAGTTTATTATTTATAATGCTCAGCTGTAAGCAATAAACACGGGCAGGGAATGTAAATTCTGCCACTTCCTTACCCTCTCTCTATAATTCCCTGGTAAATTCACATCATTCACTGTCGGCCTTAATGTGCCTCTATTTGTCTGAGCTCCCCATTTCTCTGGGACTTTTTTTTTTCCTCTGATGAAATAATATCTCCATGTATAGTTCCCTTCCTCTATCCTTAGACTTGTAAATTAAATTAATTTCAAATTCAAAGGGGTAATATCCTGCTAAAATGATCCGCTGTATCATTGCAGGTCATGGTGTTGAACTGTAAAATAAAAGCCTGTTTATAACTTATCATTTACAAGGCTTTCTTCTCCCAGAAACTACCACTGTGATGGAGAGAGCTGCCTGAGGAGATGGAAAAATATCCATTTTCTATAAAACCAGAGGGAAGTGGTCACATATCCTGGGAATGTGGCATCCAAAAGGTGACATAAGTGCACTTGTTCAATCCAGTGCTGTTGTCTGAGCATCCCCTTTGCTCCTCAGCCTGGTGCTTTGGGGAGTTGAAGGATATCCAGCAATGGATTTTCTCCCAGTTCCCTTCTCTGTGGCCATGAGCAGAAGTGAAAGGAGGAAAGACAAAAGATCCACATCCCATTTCCAAAACAGGGATTTATTCCTCAGTACATGTCAGGAATGCACAACTTGGTGTTTTCCAGAAGTGGGGCTGAGAAGTTGTTATTCCTAATTTCCCCATCTCTCAAAAACAGCAGAAACTGCTGGCAGAATTCTCCAAAATAATTTTCTTCAGTGTTTCATTTCACCTGTTATATAGTGAATGAAAAGAAAAGATTGAGGAAAAGGCTGAGGTCTGTAAAGAGCTAGAAAAGTTAGCTCTGCCAAAAAGGGTTCTGAACCTCCCAAACCTGTTCATCCAGTAAAGGAGCCCAAAAAAACACATTTACAAACACTCTGGAATGGAGATAGGATCACAACAAATGCAATTGAAGAAAAAATAAAAAGAAAATTGGGAAATTTAGTGACTACAAGAAAATGGACTGGGATTACATGAGGTGCAGTGCAAAGGGCCAAAACATGCCACAATTAGCCTCACAGATGCTGCAAAAGCAGGGGAAAAAATCTAAGAACAGGATACAACTTTGAGTGGAAGATATGAGAGACATGGCACAGATACTGAAAAAAAAATTGAAATGGAGATGGAAAATCTTCTCCAGCTTCCATGAAGCATCTCTGGAGTCCCCACGCTTAGCACTGAGCAATTTAATAAACCCAAGTGAGAGACACACAGGAGCCACCTCCTTTTGGCAGGGAGATGATGGAGAAAATCCCCAATTTTGCCAATTAAACCTGAATGAATACACACAGGAGCCACCTCCTTTTACAGGGAGGTGATGGAGAAAATCTCCAATTTTGCCAATTAAACCTGAATCAGATACACACAGGAGTCATCTCCTTTTGGCAAGGAGGTGATGGAGGAAATACCAAATTTTGGCAATTAAACCTGAATGACTTACACACAGGAGCCACCTCTTTTTACAGGGAGGTGATGGAGAAAATACCTAATTTTGCCAATTAAACTTGAATCAGATACACACAGGAGTCATCTCCTTTTGGTAGGGGGATGATGGAGAAAATCCCCAATCTTGCCAATTAAACCTGAATGAGAGACACACAGGAGCCACCTCCTTTTGGCAGAGAGATGATGGAGGAAATCCCCAATTTTGCCAATTAAACCTGAATGAATACACACAGGAGCCACCTTCTTTTGGCAAGGACATGATGGAGGAAATACCAAATTTTACCAATTAAACCTGAATGACTTACACACAGGAGCCACCTCTTTTTACTGGGAGGTGATGGAGAAAATACCTAATTTTCCCAATTACACTTGAATCAGATACACACAGGAGTCATCTCCTTTTGGTAGGGGGATGATGGAGAAAATCCCCAATCTTGCCAATTAAACCCCAGTGAGAGACACACAGGAGCCACCTTCTTTTGGCAAGGAGGTGATGGAGGAAATACCAAATTTTGCCAATTAAACCTGAATGAGAGACACACAGAAGCCATCTCCTTTTGGCAAGGAGGTGATGGAGAAAATACCTAATTTTGCCAATTAAACTTGAATGAGATACACACAGGAGTCATCTCCTTTTGGCAAGGAGGTGATGGAGAAAATACCAAATTTTGCCAATTAAACCTGAATGACTTACACACAGGAGCCACCTCTTTTTACAGAGAGGTGATGGAGAAAATCCCCAATTTTGCCACCCAGGCACCATTCCCCTGGTGCAGCCCTTCCCTTCCTGCAGCACCAAGAAATGGGATTTGCAGCATTCCTGGGTGAAGCAGGCCACCACATCTGTGGTGTCACCCGAGTCCTTCCAAAGCCGCTAAATCATTTCCTTTCAATCCCTTCCAAAGCCCCGAATGGTTTCTTTTCAGTCCCTTAATGAAGACACTTCCCTCGCACTCCTCACACATCACATTCCAAAGGTTTTCCTTGCCGGGGCTGCTGCTTCACCGGTAGTTTTGTAATTTATGACACTCTTAGTGGCTTAATTACGCCGTCAGCTCCATCTGTCACTTAAGTGATATGAGGAATGATGGGATGCCATTAGCCAGCTAATAGTTGCTGTAAAGAGAATTGTTTTATGCCGTTTAATCATGGGAACATAAACAATTTTTGCTCCCCGATATCCACACTGGTTTTCAGAATGATATTTAAGAGGCCAGTCCTGATATCTGTCCTTCTGCCTGAAAAAGTGCTGCAGGAAAGGAAGGGAAACTCAGCAGCAACAGGTTTAATTAGATTTACCATCAAGATCATGAGCATTTGGCTTCATCTTTTTCCGTGCTGATGGACTTTTTATTTGAGTCTTGGGGCCTCTCTTGCTTCTCGTCTTGATCTGTCATGATGTGGTGTCTTCATCCCCATGAGGGCTTGGAAAATTTGTGTCTGAGCCCCTCAGCTTTGTTAGCACATCTGCCCTCTGTGTGTGTGGGGGGAGAAATATTCATTTATTGAGGGGAGAAATATTCATTTACCCCGGGCTGGATCTGCTGAGGGCACAGTCACTTGGTTTCCATTTTAGACAGCAAAAACCCAAATTTAACGCTCATAAATCCCTCTTGTTTAACCCTGGAGCCACCTGAAATCTGATTTTCAGTGTTAAAACATTTCAAGCACCAACATTTCCCCCTCTGAGCTCGCTAAGGCCGGGTTCAGCCCTGGCAGGACTTGGCAGCTCTGAGTCCTGTCTGAACCCCTGGCAATTTTTGGCAAAGCCTTTGTTTGCTGTCATTTTGCTGCCAGTCTCAGAGCTGTTCAACAGTGAGAATTTGTGGAGGCTGAGGGGAGGAAACTGGGGAGGAACTGGAGCCACGGGAGCATCTGCACCTTTCTCAGCTCTGCTATTTTAATCCCAGACAGAGCTGTCTCACCCGCCCTTGTTCTGCTCCTGCTCATCCCACGTTGGGTTCGATTCCTGCAAACATCTCCTGACAGCAGAAATCCTCCCGGTTCAGCCTCAGGGTTTCAGCTTTTCCTCCCCAAAAATGAGCCGTGAAACCGAAAGGCCGGGGGTTAAGCCGGCAGTGCCCTGCATGTCCAACACCCTCTTTAGAACAATCCCATTCCCAGGAGCCATCACAGCCTGAAAAGAGGCAAACTGGCTGTTTAGATACATATTCTAATATTGGCTTCTTGCAAATATTAAATGGATTCTATATGTGTGATGTTAAAGGAACTTTGTTATAAATATATAATTTTTATTTCTGCTGTTAATTAAGCTTAGTGAAATAGCTGATATAAGTGTCCTTGTGTTAAAATGCCTGCTTGGATGGGATAAAACATCCCATAAACACAGGATGAGGACACCTGTACAGATCTGCCAACTATCAGCACTCACCCTCTGAAGGCAGTGTGGGCTGGGAACCAAAAACTGAATGTGATGATAAAAAAGGACTAAAAGCACAACCAAGGATTACAGATGCTCTAAAAATGCAGATCCAAGGAGAAGATATGCTAAACAATTCTTGGAACATGTAAACTAGTTTGGGGAAAAGTTTACTATGCATAAGGGTTTATGAATATGCAACAGGCTGATGGAATTAAAAAGTATTTAAGGGGTATCCCCGAGGACAACAGGGTGCTCTTGGCTGAGTGCTGTAAATAACCTTTGCTCTGTGCTCCTTGTCTCCTATTGTCCTTTATTTGACTTTTTTTAATTTTCACAGGAGAGTGAACATGTTTTTCACACTTTTGCTCTGTGCTCCTTGTCTCCCATTGTCCTTTATTTAACTTTTTACATTTTCACAGGACGGTGAATGTGTTTTTCACATTGGCTGTTCCAGCTCTCCGGGATGGCTCCCAGATTTCCATCCCAGCTCTGTGACACTTGGATGTGCCCAACATCCCTGTCAGACAGGGGTTAAGGGATGCTGGCTGCTGGTCACTCTCCTGCCCTGATAAGAAGCCATCAATCAGCAGGGACTGGCTGCAGTCACACAGCAATAAAACCAGAGAGATTATTTGCTGCCGTGTCATTCATTATAAATGGATCCCGGGGTGCTTTGTGGAATTAATTAATGGACAAAGGAGGGGGAAATTAAGGGAGGGAGACCAGGAATGAAAGCTAAGGCTTGAGAGGAGGTGTGGAAGGATCTTCTGGAGGAAATACCTGCACTGGGAATGCTGGAGAGCACCAAATAGCACAAGGCAGAGATCAACAAGGGCACATTTGGCCCATAAAACGTGTCATCCCCACACTGGGATGGGGCAGCTCAGCACAGGGGCTCACAGGAGGATGTGGGTGCTCCTGGCTGTTCCATGGATGGAATTGCTGCCTCCCTCTCTTCCTGTTTCCTGTATTTTGTGGGACACTGCCCATCTCCATCCACCAGTGTCTATAAAATACACAGCAGTGTCACAGAGGAAGGCACTCCATAAATCCCAGATTTTATGACAGATTATTATTTATGAGGACACACCACTTAGGGACTTCCCCTCGATAAAAATGGTGTCATGCAGCAGGATGAGCCCAAGAACGTGGCCAGGGCAAGGGGGATGGAGCCAGGAGGGGAAGAATGGAGAAGTTTCCTGGTTTTTAAGAGCATGTTTGCCTGCAGTCACCTCCCGTTCAGCCACCTGCACAATTCATGGCAGGAGGTGGAGGTGCTCCTGAGGGACAGGTGTGCTCAGCCTTTGTTAGACACTGGAAAATCCACCTGGGAGCAAGAACTGGATTGCCCAAAGTGGTGGAAAGTGGGAAAATCGCCCAGTGGCATCACTGCTCACCGAGGGGTCACTGTGGGATGTCCCATTCTGGGGACCAGACACTGATTTTCGATTGGGACAGACCCTACACACTGAATTTGGATTGGGACAGGCCCTACACACTGATTTTGGAAAGGGACAGGCCCTACACACTGATTTTGGGTAGGAGCAGGCCCTACACACTGATTTTGAGTAGGAATAGACCCTACACACTGATTTTGGATTGGGACAGGCCCTACCCACTGATTTTGGACAGAGACAGGCTTTACCCACAGATTTTGGGTAGGAATAGACCCTACACACTGATTTTGGAAAGGGACAGGCCCTACACACTGATTTTGGACAGAGACAGGCTCTACCCACAGATTTTTGATAGGGACAGGCCCTACACACTGATTTTGGGTAGGGACAGGCCCTACCCACAGATTTTGGATAGGGGCAGGCCCTACACACTGATTTTGGGTAGGGACAGGCCCTACACACTGATTTTGGATTGGGACAGGCCCTACCCACTGATTTTGGACAGAGACAGGCTTTACCCACAGATTTTGGGTAGGAATAGACCCTACACACTGATTTTGGAAAGGGACAGGCCCTACACACTGATTTTGGACAGAGACAGGCTCTACCCACAGATTTTTGATAGGGACAGGCCCTACACACTGATTTTGGGTAGGGACAGGCCCTACACACTGATTTTGGGTAGGGACAGCCCCAGAGCTGCTGCTCCTCAGCAGAGAGGGGGGTTCAGCTCTGCCTTGAGCTCATGCCCAAAGCATGGCCTTCACCCCCAGAGTCCTGGTGGGCAGAAATCTCAAACTTGAGGACATCACTTGGATCCGGGACCAGCACAGATCCCACAGAGCCCATCAGAGCAGCCTTGTGAGGCAGCACAAGTCCTCCAGCCCTCCTTCCTTCCCCCTTCGTTAAATCCCAGCGCTATAAACCAAAATGTCAATTTTCTTTTTAAACATCTTTTATGGCAGCTTTGATGCAGCTTGGCAGATTGATAGCCTGGCTGACTGACGGCTCCCATTTATCCTCCCATCAAGCGTGCAGGATTCCCTGGCACAGACAGCAGTGACAGTGACAGGGAAGGAGCACTGGGAAGGGGCAGCGTGCCAAGGAGGTGGCACTGCCTGCATCACCAGGCTGCTGTGCTCCTTCTGCTCACCATCAGGCTGCATTATCCAGCTGTCCTGGGTTGACTGTGTGCTGCTTTTATCCCAAATCGTCTTGTTCTGTTTATGCTGAATAGTAAGTGTGGAAAACGCCAATTAATTGTTTTTAAAATGTTAAAAGTTTAATAGTAATAAACTGGTTATAAAAATAGTAATGCAATTAGAGTAATAATAATTTGGACCAAATTAGGACAATATGAGACAATAAAAACAAAGAGTTATGGATGTCCAGGTACCTTTTTGTGGGCAGCATAAGCCCGAAAACGGACACATATTAACAGAGGATTAACCCTTAAAAGCAATAACCTGTTGCATATTCATACATCTCATACATGATGCATAAATTCCATTCAAATACAGGATCCTGTCTGGTCATTGTCAACTTCTTCCTCATAAATCCACTGATTTATTTATGGGGACACGCCACTTAATGACAGAGGAGTCCTTTTACTTTATTCCAATAAAGGGAGAGGCCATGGGGCATTCCCCTGGGATCTCTCACATTTTTTGAGTATGCAGTCTCCTTTTTATCCCAATTTCCCACATTTCCCTTCTCTCTTTCCCCACTGGCTGAGGTACTTGAGAGGTTGAGACTTTCCAAAACACCTGATAACAAAGATTTCCTTCTAATGTATAATCCTCCCTTTTAATTTTTAATTCTTATGGACTTTAGGGGGTTTTCTTCCCCATTGTTTCTTTCATCTTTGAATATCTAATTTGATTTATGAGCAAACCTAAAGTTTATTTGTAAAAGCAAATATCTATTTCCATCCATCAATCAGTGGAACCCTTCCCATTGTTTCTTTTATCTCCCAGTGCTGGTTTTATCCACCAGCAGACCCACAGCTTGTTTGTAAAGACAAATCCACTATTCCTCTCGCCCAGAACGATGCCTGGGAAAGTTGTCTGCTTCTCTCTGCGACCAGAGAGCTGCTGCTGTGGGACTGAGCATCCCTGCAGCTCCTTCCCAGCCTTCCTCCCCTTTCATTTCTCCTCTCAGCAGCTCAAAGGCAGAAGAAGAAAGCGGCAGACAAAAGCCCCGGTAGTGGCAGGCGGGGTGGGCAGCGTGGCCCCGGCTGTTCTGCTGACTTGGTGCTTCCACTGGAGCGAGAAGGCGCCCGGGCAGGCTGGGGAGAGCGCTGCGGGATTAGCATGACAAAGGCTGAAATTTGCAGCATCCGCTAGATAAGCTAAGAGATGCGGCAACACAGTAAATAGAGTCTTTTCTTCCCCTCCTCGTCTGTTCTCCCGCTCTGTTCCTCCCTCTTCTCATCGCCAGGCTGCCCTCAGCACCTCTGACACGCTCCAGCTGCATCCAGAACCATCCGAGCCCATGGAGCTGCCGGGGAGGATGCTCGGGGAAAGGCAGAGCTGCTGGGTGTGGGAATCTACAAAATCAGAGGGTTTGGGGAAAGCTGCAAAAGGCAGCCCCAGAGACAGCAGAACTGTGATTAGAGCTAAGCAGCAGCCATGAGATTGAACAGCAGAAAAATTATGTAAAAAGTAGAAAAGAAAGGACAAATAGAACAATGGTCTGTGTATTAACACTTGTTTAGAATAACTCTCTAAGCTACAGAAAAGTTTATCTAGCAAGATATTAGGAAGTTTGAAGCATAATAATGGAGCTCTGTGTGTTGTGTTTTAAGGCTTACAAGTAGGTATTGTATTTGAAATAAGCAGGCATTGTTTTAACCAAAGGTACGTGTGCCTATAGTGGTTGGATGGAATTACTGTCAATGTGCTTTTGCTTTGTGTGATTGGTCAAGAAGCTTATAAAGTGAGTTGTAACACTAAGTTCTTGGTCTGCTGCCTGGGATGTGAGCTGATAGCATCTTCCCATTGTCACAACCATGTAATGAGGCTGATGCTGAAAAATAAAACAATTCAAGGCACATTCCACAGCAGCCCCATCCCATTTGTGATTTGTACAGAGCCCTCAGCCAGCGATACTGGGAGCCACGGTGTGATTTCAGGGTTTACCTCAGAACCTCAGGTCCCTCCCCTGATAATTCCCTGCCAGGTGTGTCAGTCACCTCTCATTTCCCCTCCCAGCACTGTCTGTCAATCATGGAATTCCAGAAGGGCACTGGCAGATTCAAAGGATGCCCTCTCCCCCTGGGAGGGCATTGGGCCATCCAGGTGTCCTTTGTCCCTTTGTCCCTCCCCTCCTGTACCTGTTTGGTGGCTCCCTGCCCCTTCCCTGCCCCTCTCCCTGGGGTTAAAAGGGCCAGCAGCTATGTGGTTTGAAGAGTTCTGTTGGAGGAGTTGCTGGATTCAGTGGCCTGTGGGCCAGAATAAAGCTCTGGATCCAAACCCTCCATCAGAACCAACTCCTTTCCTTCACCATCGCCTTAAAGCTTCTCCACAGAGGGAAACCTGAGGAGCAGCCCCTGTTATGGGGGGAAGCTCCATCCCAGCACCTTGACACAGCTGGTCATTAATGTAAAACAATTAATGTGACTGGTCATTAAGTTAAAACAATTCACATGAAACCAATCAAACAATGACCAGTTGGTAAACAATGTTCAAACCACATTCCAAAACAGCAAAACACAGGAGAAGCGAATCAGATAATTATTGTTTTCATTTTTCTCTGAGGCTTCTCAGCTTCCCAGGAGAAGAAATACTGGTGAAGGGATTTCTCAGAAAATATGACAGTGACACTCTGGTACCTCCAAACTGATTCCTGCACACAGAAGCTCCTCTTCACCTTGACACCCTTTCAGCTTTTTATGCATTTGTCATGTATTTGTAGCCTTGTAGCTTTTAAATATATAGTTGTGTCCTTTCGAGTACTTTTCCTGCCCTTTCTCATAATAAGCCAACTCCTTTTAACACATTCTTGGAGTTTTGTTCAGTCTTATTCTTAAGAAGTGAATTTCCGACAAGAACATCTTGTTTTCCACAAGAACTTAAGAAAATAGGGCAAAGAAGCCCCTGGACCAACCCCAAGGGACTGACCCAAGGGTGGGTTACTGGGGTAACTGATTTCCTATTGGATGTACCTGCTGGATATACTCATTAATTAACTTTATAAAATGTCCAGCAGTCCTTTCTCACGTGCACAGAGCCATGTTTGTGCACCTGAAAGCTTTCATTAAAGCATTGCTTTTATCTTTCCATTTTGACACTGTTGTAAAATTTCTTCCTTTTGTTCGTAGGCAACAACCTCTTGTGTTCCATCTTGTGGCCTTGCTCAGGGTTATCCCCTGAGGAAGAGCTTGGATTCTGCTCCTTGCTGCACCCAATTATTCATTTAACACATTCTTCAGCAATGTTGTTGAATTCACTGTGAAACCGGGTGAGAATGCACAAAACAAAGGAGTTATTGTCTAATTGAACTGTGTGTCTTCAGCAGAACAGGCTCTGGGAATGGCACTTGCCCTGAGAAAATTCCAACAGCATGATTTTACCCGGTGGCTTAATTAGGGGGGGAAAAAAAATCAAAACCTTGGCATCTTTCATTAGATTCTAACCAGTGATAAACCCCAAAATTTCCATTTCTTGGCTTTAGAGCTTTTATCTGAGGGACTGAACATGGTCAGAGTTTGACCTCAAACAATTCCCCCAAAATTCTCACCAGGCTCTGGACCACAAATGTGCATTCCCCAGGTTTGCAGACACGGTGCAAAGCTCGGTTTCATTTGCAGCCTTCCTCCCAAAAAGCTGTTTCATTAGGGAAGTGTCACCTGTCCTTCCCTGTTCATGCAGGAGACCCTGAGCCTTCAGCAGAGGTGCTGAGTGGTGTCTGTGCCAAATTAACTCCATCATGTCTGCTCTTTCTTCTTCCCTAAAACAAAGCAGAATTCCCACCACTGCTGCCTCCTCCAAGGGAAACAGGATGGGGTTGCCCAGGTGAGTAAAACAACAAAAATATCCTATTTTTGTTAGGATAGGATATCCTGTATTGGATACTTTGGGCTTTTAATGAGGCATTTACAAAATCAAACAAGAAGAGATGCCCTCCCCCAGCCTTCTTAAAGCTCTAATTAATTACCAAGTAAGTAGCATCTAATTGGTTTCCCGAGAGCACCCCGGAGAGGGAGAGCAGGGCGATGCCTGGCAAAGGTGCCAGAGCAAGCACAGGTTAATTAACATTAGGAATTAAGTGGCTAATTGCATTGTTGCGCTGGGGCAGCCCACCCTCCCTGCAGGGTGGCATTCCCAGGATGAATTCCTGCTCCTGGACCCAGCCCACAGAGATGTGCTGTGTCAGGAGATGCTGGCACATCCCACTGGTGGTGACCCAAAGGAACATCCACCAAAATCTGTCCCCATTTGGGCCCTTCCTGCTTTCCCTCAGTGTGTTCCCTGCATTTCAGTGCTCTCTGGGATGGGTGACACCTCCTCCAGCTCACACATCCAGCCTGGAGCCTCCTGCCCAGTCTCCAATCTCTCCTGAGTTTCCAGCCTGGCTCAGGGTTGTCCTGAATTCCCTGTTCTCCTGAATTCCCTGTTCTCCCCAGTTTCCTGTTCCAGTTCCCTGTTCTCCCCAATTCCTTGTTCTTCCCAGGAACTCAAGCACAGTTTCCAGTTCTCCTGAATTCCCTGTTCTCCTGAATTCCCTGTTCTCCCTGTGCCCAGCCCACCTGGAGGAATTAACCTGGAGCACTGTAGAGACCCAAAAGCTGCTGAGCCTTCGAGAAGTGGATGTAATTCCCTCTGGGAATATTCTTCTGGAATTGGATGTCTTCCCACAGGCTGAGCAGCAGCATCCATGGAAGGAAGGAGAAGGAGGTGTCCTTAAAAACTGTGGGGCTGCTGGTAGATAAAGCCAGATACTGAGAAGTAAAAGAAACAACGGGGGGCACCATAAATTCCAGAGGAATTCCACTGATTGACAGAGATTGTTACTCATTCAAGACTGTGCTAAATCCCTGGATTTCGAGAAAAAGAAGATAGGGAAGGGAAGGGAAGGAGGGAGGAAGGACATTAGAAGGGGGTCTGTAGAAGGTAATTTAGCAACTCTGTGCCTCTCAAGTACCTCAGCCAATGGGGAAAGAGAGAAGGGAAATGTAGCTGGGAAATTGGGGTAAAAAGGAAGATGCATCCTCCAAAACTTTGAGATACCCCAGGGGAATGCCCCATGGCCTCTCCCTTTATTCAAATCAAGTTCCAGGACTCCTCTGTCTCCTCTTTGGACACAAACCCCTGGTGTTTGTGGGTTAATTTCCCTGACATCCATGAAGGCCCAGGGGACTGGGAGCAGTCTGTCTGTCCCTGTGCTCAGGCTCTGCTGCCCCGTTCCCCTCTCAGGTACAAAGCACAAACCCCTCTCAGTGAAGAGCCTTTACGAGTCTGTTTCTTAGATAACAGCACTTGCCTTAACCTCTCCCCTGGCTCTTCTTCCTCTGTTATGTCGCCGTTAATTCCGGGGATATTTCTTCATCTCCTGACAGTCCAAATGCCGCAGCCAGGGTAATAAACAGCACATTAGTTGAGCTTTGTTAGAGTGAACGAGGCTTTCCTGATAAAGAGTCGCCAGGGCCAGCAAGAGGAGTTGCTCTCCCGGGCAACATCTTCATTGTGCTCGGGCTCTGAGTCGTTTCCTGCCTCTCCAGAGCTTCCCTAAGCCTGGGTGAATCCAGGATGGCCCCATTCCCACCCGGCTGGGTCAGGGGAAGAGCTGAGCCATGCTCTGGGACAGGTCATGGGGCTGTGAGAAGAGGAGGAGGAGGAGGAAGCAGAGGAGAAATTGGGTGCCCTGAGTTTCCCCAGGAAAAGATTGGATGGCCAAACTGGGCAGAGCTGGTGCTCAAAGGTGATGCCAGATGCTTCACCAGCCCAGTGAAGGACTCAGCAGTGGTTTTCTGGTTTTATTTGAAATAAATGGTTTTATTTCCCCAACAGCTTTCATGATACTGTTCAGTGATTATCTCCAGGACAGTCTCCAAGGGGGCACAGGAGGTTCAGCTCCTCCTGGATGGCTTCAAAGAGGTTCCCCAAAAAGGAGCAGTTGGGTCTGTGCTGAGCTGAGACATCTCCTTGCACTCACAGACCCTCAGCCTGGGCTGGGGACAAGGGGGCATTAGGGCTCACTGGTGGAGAGGAGAATCCTACAGCTCATGTTTGAGTCTTGCTCAAGGTATAAATGCTCCTCTGAGCAGCCAGGTGGGATGGCTGTCACAGACATCTTTTAATAGAAATGCTTTCCTGAGGATTTTTTGTCCTGAGAAGCTGAGAGGCCTCAGGAACAAAATGTAAACATTGATTATCTGCTGCTGTGGAATGCAACAGGTGGGTCTGGGATTGGTCTCATGTGGTCGTTTCTAATTAATGGCCAATCACAGTCAGCTGCTTTTGTTATATTCTTTCTTTTTCTATTCTTAGCTAGCCTTCTGATGAAATCCTTTCTTCTATTCTTTTAGTATAGTTTTAATATAATATATATCATAAAATAATAAATCAGCCTTCTGAAACATGGAGTCAGATCCTCATCTCTTCCCTCATCCTGGGACCCCTGTGAACACCATCACAGGATGGCAGCTCCTCACTGTGCCCTCAGAGCCAGAAAGTTCATGGGTGTAGCAAAACCCACAGCACAATCCTGTTATTGTGGCCACAAACCAGACTGAGATGCATTTCCTGACCCCTCCCCTTCCCAAACCCCTCCCTGAGCATCCCTGCTGTCTCCCAGCCTCATCCTGCCTCCCAGCAGTGAGGAATGCTGAAAGGAGGATCATGGAGGGGCCAGGCAGGGAGAGGAGCAGCTCCTTCATTTGGCCTCTCCATTCCCAGTTGTGTTTGGGTGTGTGGGAAATGTCTTCCCAAAGGGCTCTAATGGGGCAGAACCCTGGAAATGCTTCCAGGCTGCCCAAGGTGGCATTGCCCCAGCAGCTAATTAAAGTGGGAACGTCCCAAAGTGATGAGTTTGCAGGGAGGCTGTGGCTCTGAAAGAGATTGATGTTGCATGGCTTATCAATTTTCAATCTCAACACAGTCAGATATTTATCAGGCTGCAGAGAACAAACACTTGTAATATTTAAAGGGGGAAGACTTTAATGAAATCCATTGCAGATCACCAATTTCTGTTCCCCTGGGTTCATCCCTTTCCTCTTCTTTCAGTCATTTTTCTTATTTTTTCAGTCTTATTTTCCTTTTATTTTTAGCATACAATAGTCAATGAGGGAAGGAGAGTTTCATTTCAAATGCCTTTTCCCTTCATCTCCCCACCTCCCCTTTCCCTTCCAAAAGGTTTATGCATTTATTTGGATAAAAGGTTTTAAACAATAAAAAACTGTCTGCAGTAATTTGTGAAGGTAATAGATTATCCTGGGAGGAGGCCTAGGCTGAAAAAATCCCTACTGCAGAATTCAGTCGTTGTCATTTTATTAGGAAAGGGAAAGAAGGAGGGCAGGAAACTAGAGGGAGAAGAACACAATCACTGGGCTGAATTATTTACTGGAGTAAATCCTCCCGTTTTTAGGAGCAGCACCTGGATTTGGACCTTTCCCACACTCACTCCCAGGTCAGGCCACGCTGCCAGGTAATTTTCCCAAAGTCAAATAGCTGATGGCTCCAGCCCTGGGAAGGCAATTGGATACAGTCTGGGATGAAAACACCCCCAGGAGTGGGTGTCCTCTCTCCTTTCTGCAAGGAGACCTTGAGACAAGGTTTGGGATGAAAATCACTCCCCATCTTTCTCCAAAGAGACCTCAAGACAAGGTTTGGGATGAAAACCACCCCCAGGAGTGGGTGTCTTCTCTCATTTCTGCAAGGAGACCTTGAGACAAGGTCTGCGATGAAAATCACTCCCCAGAAATTGGCGTCCTCTCTCTCCAAGGAGATCTCGAGACAAGGTTTGGGATTAAAAACACTCTCCAGCTTTCTCCAAGGAGACTCAAGACAAGGTTTGGGATGAAAACCACCCCCAGGAGTGGGTGTCCTGTCTTCTTTCTCCAAGGAGACCTCAGGACAAGGTCTGGGATGAAAAACGTCCTCCAGGAGTGGATGTCCTCTCTCCTTTCTCCAAGGAGACCTTGAGACAAGGTCTGGGATGAAAACCACTCCCCAGCTTTCTGCAAGGAGACCTTGGGGCAAGGTTTGGGATGAAAACCACACCCAGGAGTGGGTGTCCTCTCTCCTTTCTGCAAGGATACCTCGAGACAAGGTCTGGGATGAAAAATGTCCTCCAGGAGTGGATGTCCCCTCTTCTTTCTCCAAGGAGATCTTGAAACAAGGTCTGGGATGGAAACCACCTCCAGCCTTCTCTAAGGAGACCTCAATACAAGGTTTGGGATGAAGAACACTCCCCAGGAGTGGGTGTCCTCTCTTCTTTCTCCAAGGAGACCTTGAGACAAGGTCTGGGATGAAAACCACTCCCCAGCTTTCTGCAAGGAGACCTTGGGGCAAGGTTTGGGATGAAGAACACTCCCCAGGAGTGGGTGTCCTGTCTTCTTTCTGCAAGGAGATCTCGAGATGAAACCCACCCCCAGCTTTCCCCAAGGACACCTCCAGCCCAATTCCCCGATCTCCAGAGTTCCCCTGGATGGTCCCAGCCAAAACCCACCGGGCTAATCCCGAGCCTGCCGTTCCAAACCCAGCTTTAGATTCCAGGTCTGGCTTTAAAGCGCTCATTAGCACGGCGGGGAGGGCGATTGTAATGGATGCGGGCTGCCTAAATCGCTAATCAATAGCGAGAGGCTTTGGCTGATGCTCCGCAGCACCTCCAGCCCCTTCCCCGCCGCGTTAATAAACACACGCTGCTGCTGTCTGGGCCAGGCTCAGACTGACTAATCACCTCCAAACAACTTGTAAATGCATGGTTAATGAGAACTGCATGAATAATTGCTTTTTCATTTTCCTGCCTAACCAGGAAAAAAAAAAAAAGAGAAAAAAAATATATATAAAGCCACCCCAGAATGAGATTTCTTTCACGGAGCTGCCCAAAATAGAAAGGTTTCCAGTGTTTTTCTTGTTGTAAAGGAATTTGTGTGTGTGAGCCCTCTGCACCTTCTCAATGCCTTTGAGATGAAATGGAGGAGTCAATATAATCCAAAATAAACCAGATTCCTGTTTGCTTTACACTCATTTTCCTCTCTTTTGAAAGTATTTTAAAAATTAGGTTGAGGCAAATGTAATCTTCGAGCAGTGTTTTGAATGGAAATGGTTTTATTTCCCCATTCTGGGAATAAAAGATCTCTTTGAAACTCGATGTGAAAATCTCCTGGCATAGAGGGGGAGAAAAAAAAAAAAAAAAGCTCCTTTTCTATCATTTATTAAAGATGTCTGAAAGAATCTCAGATCACTGCATTCTTCAAACACTGCAGTCACTCCCCCTGCAGCTCTGGCTCTGGGAAGATGATGGGATTGGGAGCTGGGCTGACCCTGGCTGGGCCCAAAGCTGCTCTATCCCTGCCCTCCTCAGCTGGAGAGCAGAGAAAATATCAGGGAAAGCTTGTGGATGGAGATAAGGATGAGCTGGAAGCTCCTGGCAGCCACCCCTGTATCCCCCCTCTGCCAAACCCTGCCATCCAAACCCAGCACAGACTGTGACCCACAGATGGACACAGACCTCCAAGGATATTATACCTGTGGCCAATTTGGCAATTCCAGGGGATTTCTGCATTTATCAGGTTGGTTGCTGTCCCCTTCCAGAGATGGTTCCACCTCAGGAGCCTGGAAAGCAGCACTGAATGCAAATAGGAGCTGCATCCTGTTTATTTGCACTTGCTCAAACTTCTGGGAGGGTGTCTTATTCTGTTTTTAATGGTAAATTTGGGGTTGGCATATAAAAACCAATCCCTAATTGAGTGTAAGATATTCAAGAAGCTACAAACACCCTCAACCAGACAAGTTTGCAGCAGCCTCTAAGCCCGTTTTGCATTAAATCAGGTTTTCTCTGTAAATGAGGCCTTCACTGTAATTGCTCTGGAGCAGCTTATTCTGATTTCTTCGCCTCTTTGGCTTTGGTAATTTGTCTTCAGCAAAACACTGAGGACAGACAAAGCCCAGGGGAAGGCAGGGGATGCTCAGGAGGACAAGCCTTGCTGGCACAAGCTGTTCCTCCCCTCCTCCCATCTGCCCAGCTCCTCACCCGTGGCAGGAGGGGGAATTTTGTGGGAATTCTGAGCCCAGCCCAGCATTTCCCACATCCCCAGTGCAGGCTGGCTCCTGGGGACACTCTGAGGGAGCCTGGTGACTTCAGTGTCTGCAGCACCATCCGTGGTGGGGTGATGGCAAAAGGGTGAGGGAGGGCAGGCTGGGAAAGCAAGGTTGGAAAATGGTTTTTTAATTCTAGCAGATGGAAAAGTCCTGCTTTATTAAAATTCACCTTGTTTTTATTTCCAGGGGTGTGACCGTGTTCACAGGGGTCTTAGGATGAGGGAAGAGAGGAGGATTAGAGTCCATGTTTCACAAGGCTTGATTTATTATTTTATTATATATATTACATTAAAACTATACTAAAAGAATAGAAGAAAGGATTTCATCAGAAGGCTAGCTAAGAATAGAAAAAGAAAGAATATAACAAAAGCAGCTGACTGTGATTGGCCATTAATTAGAAACAACCACATGAGACCAATCACAGATGCACCTGTTGCATTCCACAGCAGCAGATAACCATTGTTTACATTTTGTTCCTGAGGCCTCTCAGCTTCTCAGGAGGAAAAATCCTAAGGGAAGGATTTTTCATAAAAGATGTCTGTGAGACAGGGGCTGGGTTCTCACTGCTCCTCACCCCCGGCAGCCCTGGGCGATCTCTCAGGCACATTCTTGTCCTGTGTGCTGAGCACAGGGTGTGAAGGGGGCTCTGTGCCCCCAAAAAACACCTGGGCACGGGCACATCTGGGCAGCCACAGCCCCACCCTGCTGCCAGCCCAGGAGACACAGAAATCCTTGGGCTAAACACCCCAAAAAACAGCAGGGGAGCACTGGCACTTCCATCACTGTTCCTGGGATTCTGCACCCACATTTGGGGTGGTGCCTGTGGTTCCACCTCTCTGTGCCTGTTGAAGATTGCAATGCAAGATGTTTTCTATTACCATCTGTATGGCAGATTACCTTTGTCAAGTGGGCAGTTTGCCTTATCTCTCTCTTTGAGTGACCACAATCACTCCTCCCTGTGGAGGGGCCATCTGCTGATAACAGCTATTGAATGTCCCTGCATGGCTGATAAGAACTACAGCATCCCACTGGGAGATGTGAGCCCAGAGGGAGGAGCCAAGCATTCCTACATGGATATAATCTGAGATTCTGGAACACCAGCACGGCTTCTGCACTGGATTGCCCAGAGGAACAGCAGCTGCCTCTTCTCCCACTGGATCTCAGAGGAAGAATCCATCCTTCTCTACAGGATCCCTGCTCCAACAGAACCACCCCTGACACTGCAGGAGGGCTGAGCCACAATTCCAATGGGACTGCCACCAACACCCTGACCCACAGAGTGTCAGGCTGGGTTCTGACTCTGTCAGTGTTGTTCCAGTGCACTGCATTGTTTATTTTATCCTTTTTTTCCCTTTCTCTATTAAACAACTGTTATTTCCTGCTCCCATATTTTTGTCTGAGAGCCCCTTAATTTAAAATTTATAACAATTCGGAGGGGTGGGGAGGGTTCACATTCTCCATTTCAGGGGAGGCTCCTGCCTTCCTTAGCAGGGAGTTTTGGGGTCTGAGGGAATTTTGGGGTCCTGTAGGGATGGGGAGGGTTTACATTCTCCATTTCAGGGGAGGTTCCTGCCTTCCTTAGACTTCTGTCTTTCCAAACCAAGACAGTGCCTCTGCACAGCCATCCAGCAGATCCCATCCCTAAAAATCCACAGCAGATTGGGGGAATTGCAATCCCTGATAATCCAGATGGGACCAAAATCCAAAAATCCAGGGGGCCAAACTCCTCCTGGAGCTCAGTAAATAAGCAACATCCAGCACAGCTGGGCTCTCCCAAGGAGTTCAGAGCCAATTCCACCTCTGCACTGAAGACTTTGGATGACTGTTAATGAATTTAAATGATGGGGATTTTCTTTTCATGCTTCATTGCATATGCTCCTCACATTAAGATGCTAATTAAGAATCCATCAGCCCAAGCTGGGAATGATGTGGCCACGGAGCAAAGTGGAGCTGTGACAGTGGCTTTGGGGCTGCTCAGTGGGACCTTTTGTTGAGTCTGATAAATTATTTGCTTCCACAAGGCTGCTCTGTACAGGTCCCATGGGGAGCTGGCATTTGCTGTGGCTCTCATGTGTCAGTGGCTGGTCTGATCCCACTGGGATGTCTGAGGGATGCTTGGGCAGCCTGGGCTGTGTGTGAGAGGAAAGGAGGGCACAGAGAACAAATCCCTCAAGGGCCAGTGAATATAAACTCACCATCACTGACAGGGAAAGTCCCTGAGCAAACTGTCCCCAGCAAACTGTTGGATATTCTGGATAACAGCACAATTTTCTGCTTGTCTGGTGTGTTTTCCACATTTGGGCACAGCTGTTCTTGGCAGGTGGTGCTGTTGTGGTGTTTTCAGGTGATTCTAAGCAAGGCCTTAAATTATTTTCTGGGTTTTGTTTGCTTTTGGTTCTAAGGATGCTTCCCAAGTGCTGACACATCCCACCCTCAAGCATCCTGTTTGGAAGGAGGGCTTGGCACTAGGATGTCATGGCATTCCAGGTGGGAAATTCCTCCTTCTAATACACCAAACCCTGTCAGGATATCTCAACAGCAGTGGTTGAGAAATTGCTGCTAAAAATTGGGCTGAGCCAAAGTCTGTGACTGCTTTTTAAAAGTCAAGGGGAGGGCGAGAGGGAAGAAAAGGTTTATAAATCATGAAACCTATTAATCTAATCCTAGAACAAATTTACCAATTCTAAAATGGATTTTCAGGGATGATGGGAAAAAATGGATTTTGCAAATCTTAACAATTAGTCCTTCTTAAAGAGCTTCTTGCTTTTCAGAGCAGCTTTGTGCTCGGGACAGTTTGGTGAGAGATTGTTCCTGTCTGCCTGTGGCCTCTCATTATGAGAGGGATTGAAAATGCTAATTTTGGGGCTGGAAATCTGCTCAGTCCTCCCAGAACTCTATACAGTGTGAGGAAATGAATTCTCACACTTAACCACTTCACTGCTGCTCTGCTTTCTGAAGAAAATACCTGCAGCTGTGAATGGTTTTTGAAACAGTGGTGACATGGCTGTGATCTCAGATTTGATCCTAGTGACCCCCAAACCTCAGGAAAACACCTCCCTCCCTAATTCTAAATCCAAATTTTGGGTATAGTTACAGCTGCTCCTCACTCCTGGAGAATAGAAAAGCTTTGGTGATGCTGTGGTCACTTCAGGGCCACCTGTTAAAGGATTTCACAGCACTATCATTATTTTTGCAGCATCCATCCCAAAACTAGAAAAGCAGGGGGAAAAAAACCCAACAAGGCTGGTCTGAGGAGTGAGGAGCTTATTTTGCAGTGCAGCCTCTTGGCTTATTAAGCTCAGCCAAACAGAAGTTGAGTGGGCACAGTTCACTCCCCCTGCGTCCATCGCAGCGCTCGGCCCCGTGGGGAGAGAAGGACGCAGCCGCTCCAATAGGAAAACTGGCATGGGGGAAAACAGGCAGGAATCCATTTCAGATGGCAATTTAGCAAAGGTTCTGCTGGCAGAGGAAGGGAGGGGGCTGTCTGGGGTCGTGATGACCCATGAGAGAGATGCAATTTCTGTTCTGGGCTCCAGAGCAGCGTGTGGCACCACGCGGCGCCAGCGACCACGGGGCACAATCTGAGCTGCTGCTGGGAGCTTGTTTATCTCAGGGATGTTGAAATATCCTTCTTGTCTCAGGGATGCTGGAATATCCAGGGCCCAGCTGGTGGGGGAATTATGGAGAGCCTGTCCGTGTGTACGACAAATCAAAAGGGACGCGAGAAATTAGGAAAGGGAAACGTTTATTTTCTGCCTTCCGAACGCGCGTCGCACCCAGTTGAGAACAAAATTAATTCGTTCATTAAAGGCACTGGCCGTGGCAGATGAAGTGGCAGAGGCAGGCTGGGGGTGGGGCTGCCTCACCATGGGATGGCACAACAGGGATGGGAGCAGAGCAGGCTCTGGGGTGGAGGCTCAGCCAGGAGATGCTCCCAGCCAAGGAGCCCCAAGGGGGAATTTTGTCTCCATCAAGTTTACACAAGAGGGTTTTTCTGCCTTTGCTGCACGTGGTGCCTCAGATATTTGGCTCCTGGGATGTCTGTAGAGGCTCCCACCTTTTCCTTTCTTGTTTTCAGGCTCAGAGAGAGGCAGTGCCCTGTGCTGCCTGGTGGCTCCTGGGGGTTATTCCCTTTTCAATGAAGGTTCTTCCCCTTGTGCTAGAAAGAGAACTTCCCCAGAGCTTTGGGGACAGCAAGCTGTCCTGTGTGAGGAGTTCTGTGAGGTGAGAACAGGCCACATCCCACCAGGAGAGCACCAGGCACCGTGCCCTGCACAGCCCCTCTTCCCTCAGAATTCCCTGGTGGCTTCCACATCCCAGAACGGGCAGATCCCCCATCTCCCATGTGCCTGAGCTGAGATCATGGAGCAATCCCAGCTGAGCAGTGAATTCTCACACCCTCCTGGCTTTTCCAGCCTTCTGAAGGCTGTGCTGGAAGTTTGCTGGTGCACAGCTGTGTTAGGGTGGAAATGTGGGTGTGTATTCTATCCCCATCTGTCAGAGCTGGGGCAGTTCTCTCCTGTTCATTGGGCAGTTTGTTCTTTATCTCTCCCAAAACCAATCCTCCCTCCAGGAGATCTCTGCTGTCCATAGACCATTAATTATTAATTATTAATTTTTAATTATCTTCTGTCCATGGCCACTAAGTGTCCCTGCAGGGCTGATCCAATTCCCCCATCCCATGGGGAGATGCTGTGCCCAGGGCAGGAGCCAAGCATTCCTACCTGGATCCAACCTGAGCCTTTGCCCCCTGCATTGCCAGAGGAGCAGCTTTCTGCTGCCCTGCACGGCCAGAGGGAGCCCAGGCCCATCTCCAGCAGCCCTGGAGCTGCAGAGGAAAACTCCCCCCTTGTGCAGGATCCCTGCTCCAGCAGAACCACAGCTGGCACTGCAGGAGGGCTGAGCCCCCATGGGATGGGACTGTGCCACCACCCTGTGCCACCACCCTGACACACAGGGGAACAGGATGTATTTTAACTCTGCCAGTGGTTTTTTATTTATACTTGTACTATTGCATTTGTATTTTTAATTTTCCTAATAAAGAACTGTTATTCCTATTCCCATATCTTTGACTGAGAGCCCCCAAATTTCAAAATGACAAAGAATTTGGAAAGAGGGAGGTTATATTTTCCATTTCAAGGCAGGCTCCTGCCTTCCTTAGCAGACACCTGGCTTTTCAAACCAAGACAGCAGCTTGTGCTGGGCTCTGATGCATCTTGTGTTTATTTGGGAGGTCATGGATTGTGCAGAGGCCTGGAAACCAGGGTCTAAAATGTCATTCAAAGGCCAGCTACAGCCTCACCTGACTGGAGCCAATCTCCCAGCCCTCTTGGCAGCATGAGTGAAGCTGAGTGCCACAGACAGATGCTCTCCCTCTGTCAGGAGGTCACAGGCACTCCCTGGATCCTCCTGGGGTGGGCAGGGTGCTGGAGCAAGGCCAGGACATACACTGGGCAGGGCCAGCTCTCTGAGGGTGTTGGGGAAGATGAAACAGGAAAGCCTTATAAATATGATTGCCTGGCAAAAGATTTTGAGAGTATAGAAACTGCAGGTGAGACTGAAATGAAAGCAAGCTTTGAGATCCCTCAGTTACTGAACAACTGGAAAACAATGGTGTGGCCAGCTGAAGGTGATCCCCTTTTGATGGAACAACACCCTCTGCTTGCAGACAGGCCCAAGGGTCAGAGCAGACCCTACAGCTTGGCAGAAGGGGCCCAAAGAGGAGTTTTTAGGGTTTAAAATGTAACACAGCGTGGTGATGTAATGATTCTTATAGGCTGTATGGAAATGCTATAGGATTTGTATATTGTACTAGATTGGTTAGTGAGAATTAGAATATTCAACACAGAAGATGATTTATTGTATTGTAATGGGAACCTCGCTCTCTTAGCTCTTGCCTCTTATCCCTCTTACCCCTTTTACTCTCTCACCCTCTCATCCTCCCTACCCCTCTCTTCTCTCAGTCCTGCTCCAGCTGTGGCTGGCAGCTCCCAGCAGGGCCCTGCACCCAGGCCCTTTGCAATAAACCCCAAGTTCCTGACCTGGCTGCAGAGATCTCTCATCTCTGTCCATCCTGACCATGCTACCCCGATGCTCTTACATGAGGGGACACAAATGTCCATCCCCACAGCTCCCTGAAGCCCCAGGCCCAGCATTCCAGCAGCACAGGGTTGTGGGATGCTCAGGCAGCAGCCTGGAACACCATCCTGGAAGGGGGACAGCTCCAGGGGGCCAAGCAGGGCACCAGAGCAGCTGGAGCTGCACAATGCAGGGAAAAAAGCATTTTTGGAGAGCTCCAGCCTCCTCTAGGTCAGAAGTTCACATCTCCAAAAGCCAGCCTGGTTTGTGCAGTGCTTCTGGATTCCTCTCACAGGGAAAGGGCCTGAATGATGTCCTCTGTCAGCCCTGACTGGCGAGGAGATTGTGCCTCATCCTGGCAGACAAGGACCTGGCTGGAGTTAGGGATGACTTCATCAGCCCTTGGCCAGCCTGAGCCCTGCCTGGGCTGTGCCAGAGCTGCTGCTGCCCTTCAGCTGTCCCCAGCTGTAAGAGCCTGAATAAGAGATGCAGGACTCCAGGGGCTCTCCAAAATGCAGTTTATTCCATCCAAGAGGTTCCAGCAGTCCAGGGCTGTGGGTGACAGAGCTGTGCCCACAGCTCCAGCTGCAGGCAGGCCTGGAGACCCTTTGGTTTAGGTTAAAAATGCATTATAGGCTCTTCTTTTGGTTACAATGCATTATATACTTTTCTTTTGGTTACATTGCATTATATACTTTGGTTTTCGTTGCATTGCATTCTATACTTTTCTTTTGGTTACAATGCATTATATACTTTGGTTTTGGTTACAGTGCATTTTATACTTTTCTTTGCTGAGCATCTTAATACAGTAGAACCAATCTATACCTTAACTTTTATCTATAGCCTATCATAACTACTATCATTACCATATTCATGTTACTATTCTCCAATCACTAAAAGTCAATACATTACAGTTTAAGCTAGAAGTTGTTTTTTTCAGTTTTTTTTTCAGTGGAAAATTCTGAGACCTTTTTTCTACTTGCAACATTTGCTGACTTGTTTGCCTGTGCTCTCTTTCTGCTTGGTAAAAACATCTTCTTGTTTGGGGTGGGTTTGAGCCATAAAAACCCCTTCTAATAAACACACCCTTTGCCTCCTTGGTTATCCAGCAAGACAGGCTCAGCAATTCTTTTCTTCTTTATCAAAACTTGCTTCCGTCTCTAGTCCTCCTTCAGATTCTACATTCAAAAATCTTTCTGCTAAGCATCTGTGAGACTTTCTTGTCAAACTTTCATCCTTCCCCAACACCCAGCCACCAGTCCTTCCACACCCCAGCCTCCAGAGGATCCTCAGGCACGCTGGGGAGCAGCCACCTCTGGCTGTTTTGTTGTCAGCTGTGAATGTGTGCCTGGAGAGAGGCAGAAAATGTGTGATGTGAGATGAGAAGGGGGCTGTGAGCCTCCTGCTCCTCCCTCAGTGCTCTCCAGACAATGTGCAAGGGAAAAAAAAAAAACAATTTGTGCAGAAGAAACAGGAGCAAGGAGCTCCGTGGAGCTGGCAGGGAACAAAACACACAGAGGGAGGAAAAAAGGAAGAGTCAGGTTGGGAAGAGTGGGAAGAGCTGCTCATGCACAGAGCTGGAGAAGGGAGACAGGCACAGATGGGAGGGATTCAGGAGCTGGGATTGACCCTGTGGGTGAAAGATGTTCCTTGAGAAGGAGAGGGAAGCGTGCATGGGTGTGACAGCGTTCACAGGGGGCTGAGGATGAGGGAAGAGATGAGGATCTGACTCCATGGTTCAGAAGGCTTGATTTATTATTTTATGATATATATTACATTAAAACTATACTAAAAGAATAGAAGAAAGGATTTCATCAGAAGGCTGGCTAAGAATAGAAAAAGAAAGAATGATAACAAAAACTTGTGGCTCGGACAGAGAATCTAAGCTGGCTGGGCTGTGATTTGCCATTAATTAGAAACAACCACATGAGACCAATCCCAGATCCACCTGTTGCATTCCACAGCAGCAGATAATCAATGTTTACATTTTGTTCCTGAGGCCTCTCAGCTTCTCAGGAGGAAAAATCCTAAGGAAAGGATTTTCCATAAAAGATGTTTGTGACACATGGGATGTCAGCTGGGAGTAGAGAGGGTTTTTCCTCTCACAGGGCATTGCTGAGGGTGGCACAGGCACCTCCTTGGGTGCCAAGGGACAGCAAAAGGGACAGCAAAAGGTTCAGTTTCCTCTCCTGCCCTGGAGGAAACTGCTCTGGTCAGGTCCCTGCTGCTGCCACACCAGCAGTTATCACATTTTGGGGATAAATGTCACACAAGCAGGCACCACATTTTGGGGTATGAAAGCAGAGCCTTCCCTTTGCTCTCCATAGAGGTCCAGGAGGGAGGCACAGCACACAGGGATCCCTGGGGAGGGCACAGGAGGCTCCCCTGCAGTGGCACCCGACTGTCCTGGTTGAGTGGCCATCGATCAGCTGGCCCTGCCCACGGTGATGATCGTGGGTCGATGCTAATGAATCCATTTGCATCCAGAGCTGGATGCCTGGGAGTGTGGGGGGTGCCAACGAGGCTCGTTTGGGCTGAGAAATGGGGTTTTAATCCAGCCTCTGCATTCCCTTGCACTCTCTGGGCACCCCAGAGCTTCCCCTGTCCCCAAATCCCTCGGTCAGAGGAGACAGGGAAGGCCTGGGAAAGGGATGGAGGGATGAACTCCCAGATTGTGCCTTGTTTGTAGCCCAGCTTTGGAGCCTGATCCTGCCAGCAGAGAGCCCCCAGCCCTGTCTGGAGGAATGCAAACAAAAATCTGTGCTCTGGCCACTGAGATTTCCATTTTGTGCTTCTCCTCCTCCATCCCCACCCACAAATTTGATTTAAACACTTGCTGGGGAAGCAGCCCTTCTCCCTGTGATCCTGCAGGGATGGCTGCTCCACTCTGAGCCTCCAGGATGACCCTTCCCAGGTGAGTTCTGCCTTTCTGCAGTCCTGGTGCTCACACGTGGCCCCAAGAGCTCCTCTGAGCTCCCTGCAAGGGGCTTCTGCTATCAGCAGCTTTTATCTGCAGAGCAATTGATAACAACAAATAATTAAAAATGCATTTCTGTTTCAGCAGCCTCTGGGTGCTCTCTGAAGCAAAAACAAGAGCTCATCAGTGTGGAGGCCCACAGGAAAATGTGTTTTTCTCAGCTGTGAAGTGTTGCTCCTGAATCCTTTTTTATTCTGGTCTGTGTCCATCTTATCTGCTGCTGTTCCTCAGGTCAGGGGCTGCATCTTCTCTGCCTCTGCACCGTGAGATGCCAAATGCAGGCAATTTGTTGTTATTTTTCCATGCTGTTTGCTTGCTTTGCTTGATTTTGGAGCTGAAATGACATGTGGAGGGGATGGAGAAAGCTCTGTTGCTGCTCTTAAATAATTCCCTGTGTAGATGGGCTTCTTCTGGAATGTGAATGGGCTTTCCTGATTTAGCTGAAATCCACTTCCAGCTCCACCCTGCTGCTTGCCCTGGGGTCAGAGTGTTTGGGAGGGGAGGGCAGCTCCATCCCAACATTCCAGCCTCCGTCCCTGCAGTGTTTGTGGGCAGAGCTGACCGAGGGGGAGAAGCCACCAGAACATCTCAGAGGACACTGACCCCGGCCCCCAGCACTGCTGTGCCATTTATTGATTAGCTAGAACCAATTAATGTCGTTTTCAGAGGAGGTTGTGCTGTGCTGGGGGTGGCAGCACCTCCCACCATGGTCCCCACACGAGGCAGACCCTGCTGACCTGGACATGGATCCAGCACCCTCTGGAATGTCCCTGCTCCTGTCCCCTGCCCCATTGCCCACCCTGGAGCTGCCAGGGCTGTCCCTGCTGCCCGTGCCACCCACGGGGCACAGAGGAGCCCCCAAAGGGGGGACACCACCATGTCACCGTGTCACATTGTCACATTGTCACCGTGTCACCACGTCCCCTGCCCCAGCCCGGGGTGCAGTCCCCGTCTGCAGGATGCTGGGAGCCACTGGGTGTCAGTAGCATCCCACTTCCCTGCCTGGAGCCGGGAGGGTGAGCTTTCCTCCATGGAGAGCAGCTCCATCCCCCCGGACAGCGCCTCCATCCCTCTGGGAGCAGTTCCATCCCTCCAGAGAGCAGTTCTGTCTCTCCAGAGAGCAGCTCCATCCCCCTGGGATCAGCTCCATCACTCTGGGGAGCAGTTCCATGCCTCCAGGGATCAGCTCCATCCCTCCAGGGATCAGCTCCATCCCTCTGGACAGCACCTCAATGCCTCTGAGCAGCAGTTCCATCCCTCCAGCAGATCCCTCCAGGGATCAGCTCCATCCCTCCAGGGGTCGGTTCCATCCCTCCAGGGAGCAGCTCCATCCCTCCAGGGGTCGGTTCCATCCCTCCAGGGAGCAGCTCCATCCCTCCAGGGGTCGGTTCCATCCCTCCAGGGATCAGCTCCATTCCTCCAGGGATCAGCTCCATCCCTCCAGGGATCAGCTCCATCCCTCCAGGGATCAGCTCCATTCCTCCAGGGATCAGCTCCATCCCTCCAGGGATCAGCTCCATCCCTCTGGACAGCACCTCAATGCCTCTGAGCAGCAGTTCCATCCCTCCAGCAGTTCTGTCCCTCCAGGATCAGTTCCATCCCCTTGGGAGCAGCTCCATTCCTCTGGACAGCAGTTCCATCCCTCCAGGGATCAGCTCCATCCCTTCAGGAGCAGCTCCATCCCCCTGGACAGCAGCTCCATCCTCTCTGGGGAGCAGCTCCATCCCCCCAGGTGCAGCTCCATCTCTCCAGGAGCAGCTCCATCCCACTGGACAGCACCTTAATCCCTCCAGGGATCAGTTCCATCTCTCCAGGAGCAGCTCCATCCCTCTGGACAGCACCTTAATCCCTCCAGGGATCAGCTCCATCCCTCCAGGGATCGGTTCCATCCCTCCAGGGAGCAGCTCCATCCCTCCAGACAGCAGGTCCATCCCCCTGGGAGCAGCTCCATCCCTCCAGGGTTCAGTTCCATCCCTCCAGGATCAGCTCCATCCCCCCAGGATCAGCTCCATCCCTCCAGCAGCAGTTCCATCCCCCTGGGAGCAGCTCCATCTCTCTAGGGAGCAGTTCCATTCCTTCAGGGTGCAGTTCCATCCCTGCAGGGATCAGCTCCATCCCTCCAGGAGCACCTCCATCTCTCTGGGGAGCAGTTCCATTCCCCCAGGATCCACTCCATCCCTCCAGAAGCAGTTCCATCCCCCTGGACAGCACCTCCATCCCCCTGGACAGCACCTCCATCCCCCTGGGATCAGCTCCATCCCCCAGGGATCAGCTCCTGTTGCTTCCCTGCCCTCAGAAGCAGCTCCTGCAGCCAGGGCAGGATGGCACCATCCCCATCCCTGGTGCTGCTGGTTGCTGGCTGGCTTTTCCCACCCCTTGGAGCTCCAGGGAGGGATGGCTGCAGGCCAGGAGCACTGGGATGCCCTGTGGAGCCTCAAATCCTTGTCAGGGATTGAGAGCTCGCCCTGCCTGCTTTGGCCAAGGTGGCTCCTTCTCACAAGCACTGCCAAAAAGAAAGATTTGCTCCAAGTCAGCTCTCAGGCTCAGCTCTGAAGCTGTCCCTGCAGTGTCTGTGTCACCCCTCAGCTCAGCCTGGGCTGGATTTCTCACCCTGTGTCCCACAGTGGGCTGGAGGCAGGGCAGAAATGTCCAGAAATGTCCACACAAGTGTTTTGTGGAGGGATACCACTGGTGTCAGCAAAGCCTTGAGAGGAATGGCAGATTTGTGTTTACAAACAAGCTGTGGGGCTGCTGGTGGATAAAACCAGCACTGGGAGATAAACGGTGGGAAGGATTCCACTGATTGATGAATGGAAAAAGATATTTGCTTTTACAAATATACTTTAGGTTTGCTGATAAACAGAAGTAGACATTGAAAGATGAAAGAAACAATGGGGAAGAAAAAGCCCTAAAATCCATAAGAATTAAAATTTAAAAGGGAGGTTATGTATTAGAGGGAAATCTCTGATATCAGGTGTTTTGGGAAGTCTGAACCTCTCAAGTTCCTCAGCTAATGGGGAAAGAGAGAAGGGAAATGTGGCTGGAAATTGGGATAAAAAGGAGGCTACATCCTCCAAAAATTTGAGAGACCCCAGGGGAATGCCCCATGGCCTCTCCCTTTATTTGAATAAAGTAAAATGACTCCTCTGTCTCTTTTTTGGACATAAACCTTTGGTGTTTGTGGATTAATTTTCCTGACACCCTGGGCTGGTGGATCTGTGCCCTGCAAAGCCCAGCTTGGCTGGGACAGCACCAAGGCTCAGTGCCCTGCCAGGCTCAGAGCAGAGCAGAGCTCCCACCCTGTTTAACACTGGAGGCTTTCTCTGCCCACATCAGGAGTTTGATATCTTTAATTTTTTGAACAGCTCATTTACAGACCCTAATCCTCCAATTTTTAAGCACTTTTCAAAGAACACACAGGCAAAATTGACTGAAAGTCCTCCAGTTTTGATCAGAAACCCTGAGACAGGACAAATTAAAAGATTATTTCCCCTCATAACCTGTACCTCACACAATAACACCTCACAGCCTCCACTGATGCCTGTCTGCTGCAGCTATCAGTGAGGAGAGCTGCCATCCCACCTGAGGGATGTGGCTTTTGCAGCTGCAGGCTGGATTTAGGATGGGTTTAGGATGGGTTTAGGCTGGGTTTAGGATGGACATGGCTCCAGTGAGTACCTTGAGGTGCTGGAGGCTGCAGGGTCAGGCAGCTCCCAGCTTGGTGCTGACTCCCATGGGTGGTTTCACCCCTTCCTGCCCCTCTCCTGCCTCATCTGGACATGAACAAGGTATGTTCCTGGTGCTCCCTCTCCAGGAGAACATAGAATTGTTTGGAGCCTGGCAATTCCTGCTGGGAGCTCACACCCCTGTGTGCCCATGCCTTGCTGCCTGCCAGGGCAGTGGGGAGGAAGAAAGTGCCAGAGATAAAACCAGCACAGTGCTGCAGCACAGAGCAAAACTTTCCCTGTTCCTCTTCAGAGGCTTTCTCCTTCCCCAGGATGACAGAATTCCACACAAGTGTTTTCAAACTCAGGTTTATTTTGCAGCAGCAGAGGGTTTAAAGTTCAGCTAGGACTGTTCTGGATCTGTGGCCTGGAGGCAATTTGCTGAACTTGGAGTTCAGATTCTTGTGCAGGGATGCAGAGCTGTGGTTTGATGCCCCCATCCCACAGCAGCCTGGTGGGGAACAGCCCAGAGAACAAACTGCTGCTGGAAGAGCTCCCTGCATCCCTCAGCTCCCCATTCCTGCCCTTTGTACTTCCCTTTTCTGTTTGCTTCACTTGAGCAGCTTCAACAACCAGAATTGTAAACTCTTGGTGGGCTTCTTTTTTTTCCTCCTGGCCCAGAATTTCATTGTTTTTCTGGAAATCACTATTTATTTTTCTCTGCTGTTGCTTTCTGCTTTCATCTCTTTCCTGTTGAAGTCAGCAGTCCCTCTCCTTGTGAGGCTGCTGTCCCCTGAGACATTCCTGATTTTTGATCCCTTTTTCCATCCTCCTGGCAGCTCAATCATTTTTCAGCCTTTCTTTCCTCACTCCCAGCCCTGTACATTTATTTTCAGTGGGATCTTTGGGTGAGGTGATGCCTCCCTTACCTTGGCACCAAGATTGGGAACAAGGAAAGTTTCCTTGGAGTCCCAGGCTCTCAAGGAGGCTGTGCCCTCCTGGAATTAAATCTCTGTGTGGTGGAGCTGCCCCTTTGAGCCCTTTTAAGTGTTTTTGCTTTCCCTTTTTCTTGTCCCTCCCCTGATTTTTATTTGTGGACCTCGTTTCTCCGATTAACCTCGGGGCCTGCAGGCTCCTAAGAAAGATGCTCTCACTTCATTAAGAGATAATGGAAGCTGTCAGAGGTTTGAAGGATTGCACTCGTGATGGGAGCAGGAGGGGGAAGAAATATATTCACAGCAAAGTTACATTTTCATGTAAATTGTTTAAAGATTTAAATGGTTTCTATTAGGAAGGGTCAGCGGGGCTGTGCAGAGGCCTAAATTAGTCCTTCTGTGCAGAACTGTAATATTGTCTATAAATGAAAAGGAATAAAGAAAGCTGATAATTTTTTTTTCTCTCAGTCTCTCATTTCAGCCCACATTTTTTCTCCCTCTGCCTTTCCAGCAGCCTTCCCCTGACTTTCCTTCATTCTTGGGTCTTCCTTTCTCACCTTCAGGCTGGACTTGGCAATTTTTCTGTGAGCTGGCTCTGCCTAAGCTGAGCTGTGCCCAGGCAGGCCCAGCCTGCAGTGCCTGTCTGTCTGTCCCCAAACTCCTCCTCACACAATGCAAATCCTCTTTTTGGGGTTTCCAGGCACACAGATGCCCCATGGAGAGGGTGATCAGATCATTTGTTAATGACTATCCCAAGTGGGTTGTTGGTTCTGAAGGTGCCTTCCCTCCCCAGGGCCCCCTTGCTCTGCCCATTCCTGAAATTTGGTGTTTCTCTGGTCCTGGCTCCCTGCAGCAGCAGTGGAAGGGTTAAACCACCTGCACACCCCTGCATTCCCACCAGGGCCACAGGCCAGAGGAATAAAAGAGCTTTTGGGCAATCAATGATTTAATTTACAAGGAGCTGGGACAGACTTTTCCCCTCAGAGGGCAGGAGCAGGGCAGGAGGCAGGGAGAGCTGTGTGCCACGTCCTGCAGCAATCCCTGGGAGCCTGCCCTGATCTCTGGGCTGCAAAACCTCCCCAAACTCCCCAGCACAGCAGCTTCCAGCAGAGTTCAGCCCCCTGGCTCATCCCTGCCATGCAGAACAGCAGAGATCAAATTCATCTGGCAGCTCCCGAGGCTCAGCTCCAATTAGGGGAGGTGAGGAGCTGATTGCTCTTCACACACAGGCAGGAGACACCGTGGAGACCTCTCAGGGGTGGGAGGGCTTTGGGGAATAGCAGGAGGGAGAGGGGTTTGCATGCAGATCACTGGGAAGGCAGCAAAAGCAGAGGAAAAAAGGCTGAGAGGATGAAACTCCCTCTCTGCTGGGTTCTGAAGGGTTTTGGCAAAGCTGGGCCAGCCTGCTGGTGGAGTAACAGGTCTCTTGATCTTGGGAAAGAAAGAAAAGATGCTTTTTGCAGTTTGCAGGAGCTCAGTAGCAGGTCTGCCCTTCAGGAAGGGCAAATGCAGGATCCTGAGCAGGTTTCAAGGCAGACATGGAGCACAGAGGGAGGCACACCCCAAATATCCACCCCAAATGACAGCATTGCCATAAAAAAGGCATCTTGGCTGTTTCTGGGGTAGAGAGACTTCTCAGGATCTCCTGGTCATCAAATAATTAGAGAAATAATAATAATAATAATAATAATAATACTTCTCAGGATCTCCTGGTCATCAAATAATTAGAGAAATAATAATAATAATAATAATAATAATAATAATAATAATAATAATAATAATAATAATATAATAATGAGACTTCTTAGGATCTCCTGGTCATCAACCTGAAATTCCCCTCAGTGAGGCAAAACATCCTCCCCTTCCTGAGCAGATCTGGCTTCTCACTGAGCTCCTCATCCCCTGCTCCTGGGAACTGCAGTGTGTCCCACAGATCTGCTCTTTCATGGTGAAGGATCCTCTAATTCCAGCTGAAGGATGTCCTTGGGCTTTTTATCTCCATCTCTTCAACTGCCAGCCTCAAATAACTCTTTTTCCTGTTTCTCCAAGTGTTTCTCTCTCAGCTCCCTGGTCAGGCAGCAGCTCCATCCCTTCCCTGTGCACTCCACCTCTTGAAGATGCTCAAGGAAAGATCTTCACCCCACCATTGTCCCACTGTGCTGGTTTCAGTCAATCTCTGTGGAGTGTGGCTGTTCAGGGCTGCAAACACAGATTTTCTCTAAAGGGAACATTTCCCCTGACATCTGCTCTGGAGTTTGCCTTTTCCAGAGCCACACTACAACAGAGATTTATGAGAGGGATGAACCTTCATCCCTGCCTTTCCCTCCTTTGTTTCCAGTGTCTGAGCTCCCAGCTCAGAGCAGAAGCTCCTTTCACAGGAGATTCTCTGCACCTGCTGTTCCTCAAGGTCACCCAATTTCTCCCACAGGAGAAATAGATTCCCTCCAGCTTTGGGGAATCAGCAATCTTCCTAAAGCCAATCTGTCTCTCCGTGCCCCATCCATCAACAGAGATGCCAGAGATGAGTCCCTGGGCCATTGTTCAAGGAGCTCCACGTGTGCTGGTGGGATCCATCCCCACATGGATTAGCTGTCCCAGGTTTTCCTGCCTGGAAGAGCTGGTCCCCTTTTCCAAGCAGGATTCCAGGCAGTGTCACCAGGTTTGCACTGATCAGTTCAATGTCTACCAGACAAATCCCATTTCCATCCCAGGAGCAGCAGCCCTAAGCTCCTGTCACCAGCTCTCCCAAGGTGGTTTTGCTCCTGGGCTTCTCAAGGGAGGGAATTTTGGCAGTTCCATCAGGCCCTCTCTCATTTTTGGCTTCTTACTGCAGGGTGTGTCCTTGTGGCCACTGGGGGATGTGTTTGAACAGCACACGACCCATCCTTTTATAAAAACTTATAATTTTAGACTCTGTTCTGTGCTCTGCTCCAAAGGCGGCTGGAAATGGAAGCGATCTCCTGAGGTCAGCAGAGAGGCTCTTCAGCTGTCACCACTGCTCTGCCCCACCTCCCTGAGCGTGGGAGCTGTGTTTGGTAAACTCCAGGCAGATGGTGCCACTCCCAGCTTGCTGGATGCAGGAAAAGCCCTCCTTGCCACCTTGGTAATTTCATGTGCTAATTCATCCCAAACAGCCCCAGCTACTGACCTGCTTTAATACCTCCTTGCACTTCACTGAAATGGCACTGACTCCTGATCACTGGCCCCATGTTTGTTTTCTAGGTCAAGCTCTTCTGTAATGTCTTCACACTCCCTGAAATCCTACTAAAATAGCCTGGTGTCGTCCTGGATCAGTAACCATTTGGAGACAAAGTCTGTTTATTATCGTGCTCAGGAATAAGTGGTGCCTGCAATAAGCAACATTTGCTCTGCAATCTGTGCCTCAAAAATTAAAGCCTCCATGATGACTCAGTCCCAGTCTGACTGGGGAGATCTAAACTCAGGCTTCAGCACAACCTACAAATTCCTTGCAAAATTCTTTCCCCAAACAACTTTTATTTTCAGCAGCCTGGCCCATCTTTTTTCCTCTGGTTTCTCCTTGCCAGAGTCTGATTTCGGTAATCTGATGCCAATCCCTGTGTGTGGAGGCAGGAATGATGATGATGTGATATCTCCAGGTCCCTCTGTTTCTCCCAGAGCTCCCCTGAGATTTGTCAGCCTTAATGTCAGCACTTAACACCCAGAGCTAACCAGGGGAGAATTTGCTCTCTGGAAATAGCTCAGCATGCTCAGACCTTTCTCATGGCATCAGGCCTTGAGCCTGTTGGATTGCAGGAGCAGCCTCTGACAATCACTCAGACCTCCCTTGGGATCCCTCCAGCCCCAGGCTGGTACCTGCAATCAATTCCTCTGGGATTCTGCCTCTGTTACTGTCCCAAGGGAAAGGACCATCAACAGCTTTTAGCTTAAATTCTTCTTTTTTCTTCTGTTTTCCCTTGCACACCCCACAGCCTTCTGCTTTTTGGTCCCAAATATGCAGCAGGCTCAGCATTTCTTCCTACAAGTCCCCCCTCACTGACACCTGCCCATTCCCAAGGCTCTGCAGGATTGGTTTTTCCCCCCATCTGCTTTTCCTTCTGTTTTTTTGGTCATTCCTTGAGCAGCATCCTCTCCCTCTTTGGCTTCAAACCATTGCTCTCTCCACTGTCTCCCTCTTTTCTGCTGAGCTGGTTTCACACTCCCATTCAGAAGATCCTGCCAGCCTGGGCTGGGATCTTTGGGTGTAAACTCTTCCTTCTAGGAACACATCTAAGATCACATCACAGATGCCAGCCCTCAAAATCCTGTTTATTATTGACTTGTGGGGCGTTTCTTCTCATTGTCACTATTTTTCCAGATTTAAGCAGTGGAAAAACTCCCAAATTCCCTCCCAGGCACCCTCATGTGAGATCTCCTGTTTGCTTTCTCCTCCCTTTCAGTTTTTTTAATTCCCCATGCTTGTTCCAACACCCTTTCCTCCAGCTCAGCAGCTGGAGAGGATGCTCGGGGAAGGGGCTGTGGGTGGCAGCCCAGGACTGGTTTTTCCCCCCCATCCGCTTTTCCTCCTGTTTTTTTGGTCATTCCATTTTCCTTGAGCAGTTCCTCCTCCACAAGGAGGAGGAACTTTTCCTTTATTCCTGGCATCCTTGGGGGGAGCTGAGTGAGAGGGATGGAGCTGGATGTAGAAGCTGATTTGGCTGGCAATGTGCCACAGCACCCCAAGAGCAGAAAGAACATCCCAGCTATCCACCACCACCCCATTCCCTCCTCCCACCCCCTCATCCCTCGTCTGCCAGCGCCTCTGAGCTCACACCACATCTCCAGCGACCCCCGTGTCATGGAAGGACACCATCAATATTATATTTTTTGCAGACATTATCTCAGAGTCAGTTCATGCCTTGTTGCAGGTCGGGCACGCGGCCGCCAGCGTGATCCTCCAGCCTTTGCCGTTGCCCGGCGCCGCTTGGGCCTCAGGAAACTTCTTCAGCTCCTCCACGGCCTCCCCGCAGAGCTGGCGGAACACCGGCAGCCTCTTCTTGGCCTCGGGGGAGCCTCTCACATCCATGGCTCCCACCTGCACGGCCAGGGAGGCGGGCAGGTGCCGGGGAGCGGCGGAGGAGCCGCGGTCTTGGTCTGTGCTGAGGTAGAGCCGGGCTGTTGTAGGGTGGCAGGACGCGGGGCCGTGGGGGACGTGGCTGGCGCCCAGCGGGTGCGAGGCGGGGATGTTCCTGCAGCTCTCCAGGAAGATGTAGCGGATGTCCCTGGAGGTGTGGTAGGGTGTGCATTCCGGCAAGGACGGGCCGCGCGCTGCGCACTGGAACGCTGGGGCCGACATCGCTGCTGGTCTGGGGTGGGGAGGAGAAAACACCAACTTAGCGGGGTGGGAGGTGAGGCAGCTCAGCAGAGGTTCTCAGCAAACCCTTGTCGGAGCTCAGTACATCCCTCTGGGTGTCCAGAGTTGCCAAGGACCCTGCCAGGGGGCTCAGAGACCCTGTAACGCAGCCCAGAGCACCTGCGGATTTGATTTTGACCCCTGGAGCAAGTTACCAGCTTTGTGTGAGGACCTGAAAGTCACAGAGGTTTGAACAGTATAATAACAAAATTATCACAGGGTAAAAATGTAGATTTTAGGGTTTTTGGTATGGCGGTTGTGGGGACAAGATGGAGGGCCTTGGGCGTGTCCAGCCTTTCTTCTTCTTCTTCTTCTTCTTCTTCTTCTTCTTCTTCTTCTTCTTCTTCTTCTTCTTCTCCATTTTCTGCAGTGATGTTGGCACTTTGGGATTGGTTTAGAATAGAAGTGCACTGTCTAACATAGGTGATGGGTATTGGGAATTAAGTGTAAATATATGTAGTTTGTCATATAAAAGGACAACACTGCCTTGGGGGCGGTCAGAGTGCATGTGGCTGCCCTGCTGAACAGACCTCTGCTGGGCAGAAAGAAAATTTTATAGATAAGAATTAATTAACAACCTCAAAACCGAAAACTGAAGAGTTCAGACTCGTTCTTCAGCTGCACAGGCCGAAACAGAGACACCCTGCACATCTTGGGGCAGCAATTAACAACCAGCTACCCAAGAAACCCTCATTTCCCCTTGGAAAAGAGGAAAAAGTGAAGGAGCAGAGAAAAGAATGATCAAAACAATTCTTATCTCATTGGTTGCTCCCATGATGTGCAAAAGCAGAATGCAATGTGGAGATTGTTTGCCCAAAGTGATGGGGTTTTGTTTCCTTGGCCTAGCAGGGCCAAGCACCTGTGCAGACTGTGGGTCAGCAGACAGTCACGAGATGCTGGGCAGTTGAGTTGAGTTGGGTGCTTGTGCACATTCAGTTTAGATGTAGTGTAATATAATATAGACTAATATAGTATAATAAATAAATAAATACATAAAAATAATATATATAATATATAATATATAATAGCAATACAAAATATAGCATTAGAAATTAATATATAAATTAAAAAGATACAGTATTATTATTATTATTATTATTTATATATTAATATTACAATAATTAATATTATAAATAAATAATATTCTATATAGTAATATATATTAGACATTATTATAAATTATTAATCTATACACAATATATAAATATAACATTATATATTAAAATTATAAATTATTATAAATTGTAGTATAATCATAAATATAGTATAGTATAGTATAGTAGAGTATAGTATAGTATAGTATAATACATTATAGTATATTATAGTATATTATAGTATACCATATTAATATAATAAATAATTAATTCGCCTTCTGATATCCATGGAGTCAGATGCATCCTTTCTCCCCATCATTGGGGTTGCTCTGATTCTGATACCACGGGCCAGGCCTGAGCCAGCTGTGCTGACAGAACAGATTTGCTATTTTAGAAAAGCTGCAGTGGGAATCAGTCTTAGCCCTTTTCTCCTCCATCTCTTGTCTACTGCCCCCACAGCCTGAGTAGGGTGCTTGTGCAGATTTGGTTTAGATGTAATGTAATATAATATAGAATAATATAGTATAATAAAGTAATTAATAAGCCTTCTGATAAGACTGAGTCAGATGCATCACTTTCTCCCCATGGTCAGGGTTGCCTTGATTTACAATAGAAAAATACCAGATTTCCAGAATCCTCCCTTCCCTTCCCTTCTCTGAACTGACCAAGTTGCCTCCAGAACAGCAACACAACTCTCACAGCAAAACTTTCACATCAAAACTCATCAACTTTCACAGCAAAATCAAATATCCACCAAAATTAAGGCTTTGCTGTGTCTGTGTCCCAAGCTCCAGTTCATAGTTGAGAACAGCCAGCACCAGCCTGGGTGTGGGAGGGTGCTGTCAGAGGCAGACAGGTTGTCTCCATCCTTCCTGGAGCTCCCAAGGGAAATGAGTAACCACCGAGTGGATTTAGGATCTGAAACTGCCTCTTTGGGGAAAGGCCGACCCTGTGCACTCCCAGCCAGCCTTCTGTGTTCTTCCATCACGACCCACTGAATATTTCAGCTCTTTCCCAGGTTTTGTACATTTGTAAAATGCAGATTCTTGGGAGGGGGGCAAAATCCCAACCTACTCCATGCTTTGATACCTGTCTGGAACCTCCAGAGCTGACAAAGAGAGAAGGCGACCAACCGGGTTCATGGATAATTCATCTCATGCATTACTCATGGCCACACATTTCATGGATAATTTAGGATAAGGGCTTGCAAGATCAGGATCTCACATGGAAGAGAAGGGTCTCTCCTGAACAAAGCTGATGGCAAACTCTAGCTGTGGGACACTGAGTTTCTGCCTGTGGCAACGTGCCAGTGGCTGGGGGAGCAGGAACAGTGTGGTTCCTTGGATGTTGGCATCTCCCAACCTGGCCAGACTCAGAATGCATCTGGCACCATGTCCTGTCTCTGAGAGTAGCCAAAATCTGGCCAGTCAGAGGAGGTGCAAGCATCCCAAATCTACCAGGAGGTCTTAAAATCCTGGGGCTTGCCCAGAAATCCACCAAAAGCCCTGTGCCTTGCAGCTGGGGCACGCAGAGGGATGGTGCTGCCATTGGCTGGACATTCTGTCAGCAGATTGAGGCAGCAGCTGGGATATTCCCTCAGATGGGTTCAGGACCATTGGGCTGAGGACACTGGTGCCTTGTGCCACCCCAGAGCTCTGGGACAGGGCAGTGGCTTCATCTCCCACAGAGTTTGGCTGCTGGAAACCCCCCAAGCCACCCTGCCTGTGCTCACGTTGGTGCCTGGTTCCATTTTCCTGCAGCTTTGCTTGGTGTCTCTAACAGGAGCAGGATGTAATTAAGCATTTTTCTCCTCATTCATTACTGCTGCTCTTTTCTCCTCTCCCAAGCCCAGTCCAGAAGGGGATGGTTGATATTTTTCTGGTGTGAGAACACCAGGATTTCACGCAGCGAAGGAAGGAATTTGTGCTCTTAGTCTCGGGAAGTTGTTTAAAACCACCAGCAGGGAAAGCACGCAGCACCCAACTGGAGCCCAAAGCCTGAGACTCACAGGAGGTCGGATCTTAAAGCTCAACTCCCAGGCATCAAACATTTAAAGAGACCAGTGGAAGGCTGAATTATTCAAATCGCCCGACGTGAAGCGTTTCCCTGCGAGGAGAGGAGCGCTCTCCTTCCCCGGCTCATTGTCTCTGCGGGGTGTCAGAAATGCTAAGGCTCATCCTGCCTTCCCCATCCCCCCTGAGATACTTGGAACAAGTGAAGCACTCCCAGCTGCCAAGAAACATTGAATATTTATGAATTCCCTTAATCACAGAGGCAGGGACCATTCCAACCAGCCTGGTTGGGCCATGTTCTGGCCTTGCCTCCTGGAGAGGATCAGGACTTGCTCCCACAGGTCTTTGTCACCGCCCTGGAGCTGCTCAACAGTGGCCAGGGCAGGTGGCAAAGCCCAGCAGCAGCTCCAGGGATGGAGATATTTCATTCCTGCTCCTGCACTGCCTTCTGGGATGAGAAATACAAATTAATTTGCCTTGGGAGCAGAGAAGCAGCAAGGTCTGGGGAAAGTGTTCTGACTTCCCCACTGTTTTCTCACCATCCTTATCCCATTATCTCCCTGCACGTGGTGTTTGTTTCAACCTCCAGAAGAAGAGCAAGCCCAATATAGACACCAAAGCAGTGATTTTTCTCTCTATTTCTCCCTTTTTACCCTTTTTCTTCTTTTCCGTTTCCCCAGCTTACAGTAACAGAGGGAACTGGAGGAATTAATCATGAGGAAAGAATTTTTCTTTGGTCAAAATGAAATCCAAGTGGGAAGAGCAGGGGGTTCACTTTTATCTTCTTGTGTTGCAGCACACACAGAAATACATTTTTTAATTCCTCCAAAGCATTTGGGATGAAAGGAAAAGTTCTTGGGGGTTTTTTATTTCGGTTTTCTGGGTTTTTCAGTTGGGTTTTTTTGGGTTTTCAGTTGCTTTTTTTAGGGGATTGTATTAATTTCTTTTTGCTTAAGATACTTATTACCTTCTTTTAACTGGCTCTATCATGGAATGTTCAGAGAGTCTGGATGAGAAAGCTTCTGAAACTGGGGTGTCTTTCATGCAGGCACTTGTAAAAAACCATTTGTGGGTGCTCTCAACCTTCCCAGGTAAGAGACTTGTCAAAGGCAAGTCACTTCCAGTTGAGCTCACAGCAAACATCTGGCTTTTAAACCAATTTCCAGGGAGGAAACAGGGTGAGAGGCTGCTGCTGTGGTGGAAGGCTGTGACTGGAAACAAACCCGAGGTCTTGAAAACCCCAATTTTTTAAAATAAAAGCTGCAGTGAGGGTGGTTCCAGCCTGGAGAGCTCTCCACAAGGAATGTGTGTGCAGGGAAGGCAGGAGGGTCATGAGCCAGCTCTCTCCCTGCTCCCGCTCCTGAGGCCACCTGGTTTGATGGAGCCTTCTCTGCTCTCAGCTCTGCCCTCCCTGGAGCCAGCAGGAGCAGAGAAGCTGCTCAAATATTTATTAAAAAACCCGATGTTCTTACAAGACTCACCGAAATCCAGGATACTTCTCTGTTTGGTCCTGACAGGAGATTAATGTCTTCAGAACACTTCCACGAGGAGCTGGATGGTATCCACCCTGGCTTTGGGGACTCTGGCAGGGGTTGTACACTGATGTTGGAACATTCCGTTGTCAGGCAGAATCCTGGGCTGGTGTCACAAAGGAGCAAGGCCTGACCTCGTGTGGCACCAGGGGGAGGCTTTATCTCTGCTGAGATGTTGGGCACGGCCAGGATGGGAGGGATCTGAGGAGCAGACAGACCCCAGGAATTCCCAGCAGCTGGCTGGAGGTGTCACTGTCCCTAATTCAGGAGAGGCAAATCCCTTGGGGAGCCGAATGTGCCATGGGATGGTGCTCTGTGGTCTGGTCACACCAAAGGGGTCACAGCTGCTGACCACACATGTCACAGTCCCCTCTATCCCACCCCCCAAAGGGACACTTGAGCACTGGTGACACGATAAAAGTGCCCACACACTGCTGTGGGACCCCTACAAATGTGGGATCTCTACAAATGTGGGATTTGGGGGCGTTTTGGCCGCTCCCTTCATTTGGAAGTTCCCTTGAGCAGAGGCTGCTCGTCCTGGGGTCACTCAAAAGATCCTTTCACACCTTGTGCTTCCAGGCTGAGTGACAAAACCCTGGTCCCTCCTGTCAGCACAGAGCTCTCCTGGCTGCTGAAGGTACAGCAGAGCCTGTTGTGCTTCCAGAGGGCTCCGGCTTCCTGTCCTAAAACATTCCTCACAGCTGTTCAACAGCTTGCTGCATTAAAAGCCATGAATGAAGTGGAGTCCTGCTTGTAAAGAAATAGGTTGCAGGATTTTTTAGCACTCTGGGAATTGGGAGCAACAGTGCTTTGTAAATTAGATCTATTAAATACTTAGTGATATCAAAATTTCATGCTGTGCTTTTCTTCAAAGAGATCCGAGGTGGCTCTGCTCATCAAGCACTTCTCCCTCACACTGACCTGGCCTTCCAGAATCACTTGAGAGATCCTATTTGATCCCAAGCTAATTCCTAATGAGATTTTCTACTTCCTGAAGGCCAGACCAGAGCCTTTTATGCAGACATTTCATAGCTTTGAAGATGTTTTTCCAAATACCAAGCGTGGAGAGAATATCCTGGTCCTTGGCAGCCACGAGCCTGGATGTGAGGGAGATGGTTCCTTCCTGCAGTGGGTGATTCCTGTTGTGACATGGATTTTACTGAGGGGCAGGCTGGGATGGCCCAGCTGAGTTTTGGCTTTGTGAGGGTGGTGGTTGCAGCCCTCCAGCTGTGCCTGGCAGGCACCAAATTCCCCAAATACCAGCAGGGAATGGGAATCAGCACGTCCTGGTCACAAATGAGCCAAGGATCCAGGGAATGGGGCACTCCTGGTGCTGCTGGTGGGGTTTGCTGGGATTATCAGGAGCTGCAGAGCTCCTGTGGTGCAGCACAGATCACCCTTGGCTGCTGTGGGATGGAGCCTTGGGAAGTGTTCAGATTTTTTGGGTTTTTTTCAGTGTTCCCAGCAGATTTCTGAAAAGCCAGCCCAGATTCTGGACTGGAACCTGCTTCAGCATCTCTCCAAACTGGAAAGAGGTGAGTGGACAGAAAGACACTCCCAGCTGGAGCTTCCCATGCCCAGGCACCCCTCAGAGCTGCAGCCAGACCTCAGTGAGGTTTTGGGATCCCCCTGGGTGCATCCCTGGGCTCATCCCTGCCTGTGTTGGTACAACAGGTCAGGTGCTGGGAAGAGGCTGCCAGAGATAATGCACACCCTGTCACAGTAACAAGATCATCAGAGGGAAAACTGGGGAGATAATAAACTGGCAGGAAAGCTGAAGAGTGAGAAACAAAAGAGGAACAGAGAAGAAGTGACAATGTTATCTTTGTTTAATGCTCCTCTGAGTCACCATTAGTTATTTAAGATATTCATCTGCCAGCTCCCAGCCCTGGCAAATTAAGAGATCCAACGGTGCTGGGTTTTTTGTTGTGGTTTTTTTTTTCATTGCCAAACAAGTTGCTGTGTCCCAAAGGGAGAGGGATTTTCCATGAGTGATAGATCCAGCCTGCTCTGGAGGCCAGGAGGAGGCAGGGCCACGTGGGAGCACACGGGATTTCTCCTGGGCCTGGATATTTCCCTGGTGGATTCACAGAGGCTGTGACACAAGGACAGGAAAGATAAGGATTTCAGGGATAAGGAGGGCAGTGATAGCACATCCTGCAGCTGGAATCCAGATGCTGCATGGACAAAGCACAGGGCTGGCAGCACCCTTTGGAAAGAGGCTGCAAAGTGGGGGAAAACAGCCCAGGTGTGCTGCAGCTCCCTGAGCCTGGCTCCATTTTAGGGTAACCAGGAGAGATGGTGCTGTGGCAACTGAGGGGGGACAAGATGTTGTCACAGAGAGCATCAAACCTGACCCTCACACACCTGGGCCAGGTGACACCTCTGAGCCACCTTTTCACCAGGATATTTTCTGAAAAATCTTCTTTGCCCAGGATTTTTCTCCTGAGAAGCCTTAGAGAAGAAATGTAAACAGTAATTATCTGATTGCTTGGAGTGTGGTCTGGAGGTCGTTTAGCAACAGGTGCAGCTTTGATTGGTTCCATGTGAATTGTTTTTAATTAATGGCCAATCCCAGTCCAGCTGTGTTGGGACTGTGGTCAGTCACAGGTTTTTTATTATTCATTCTTTTCTAGCCTTCTGAGGTATCTTTATTCTTTTTAGTATAGTTTTAGTATATAATTATCATGTAATATAATATAATATAATATAATATAATATAATAGTATAGTATAGTATAGTATAGTATATAATATAATAGTATATAATAGTATATAATAGTATATAGTAGTATATATAATTACATAGTTATGTTATAAATATTATTAAATTATATAATAATAATATACTATATTATATTATAAGTAATATAGTATATTATATTATAAATATGATTAATACGTTATATTAAATTATGTTACATTATATTATTATATGTTACATATGTTATATATGATATAATTAAATTATATTATATAACTGTATAATTATATTATATATATTATATTATAAATATTATTATATTATATTATATTATATTATATTATATTATATTATATTATATTAATTATATTATATTATATTATTCTTCTGAGAACCTGGAGTCAAATCCTCATCTCCCACCTCATCCTGGGGACCCTCACAACACCACCTCACTTCTCCTGCCCTCCCAGACTTGGAGATCCCCAAGCCAAGTGGAGACACCCAGGTGTGCAGCACCACATGTGTGTGTTTGGAGAGGCCTCTTCCCTCTTCCTTTTGCTCCTGTCAATTAACCCAGCATCCAGGAGAGCAGCAAGAACATGAATTTAACATATGGGCTCAAAATAGTGCAGACAGTGCTTCCCTCAGGGCTTTGCAGGGAGAGAGGAGGCACCTGGCAGGGGAAGTGGTGAAGAGGGAGGGAAGAAAGGATTCACAACTGCCCAGTGTCCTTTGATTCATGCCTGTGGCAGAGGAGGGGGTAAAAAAGGGTGACAGGAGGGTCAGAGAGGCCTGGCTGGGTGAGTTTTCCCCTTGCAGAGGGGCAGCTCAGCAGGGCATGGTGTGACAGCACTTGGAGCAGCCTCTCCCTCCAGGGGAACCAGAGGTCTGCAAACTGGTGAGGCGTGGGATTAAATAAATTAATGAGCTGAGGAAGGTGGATAGGAACACTCATCTGGCTGGTTAAAAAAGCCCCAACCCTCGAGAACTGAGGATTTATGGCAGGGGTCAGAGGCTCCCAGTCCTTCCTGGATCCAGGCTGAAAGCTCCATGGGCTGCACATCCATCGTCATCATAAAGGAGCAGGACAAAAATGATGCCAACCAAATAATTAGCAGCACAGCAGCCAGGAGGGCTGCACAGATAATTTTAAAATGTTAAACAACAGCTTCAGCATTGTCAGGGGTTTCTGCTGGAGCCAAAACAGAGCAGGGGAAGATGTGAAGGATCAGATGGGGGAAGGCTGCCCATAACCCAGTTGTCAGTGGCTGATTTGAGCCCCATGGAGTTCCTGCTGGATAATCTGCTAGCTGGCACCACGTTGGCATGTGCCACTCCATCAGGAGCTCCATACCCTGATGAAGGGACTCAAATCCATCCCTGTCCCCACAGCAGCCTGGGCTGGCACTGGGCTCAGCAGTTCCCTGGTGCAGGCCCCCAAAAACAATGAAACCTCAAGTGGCCCTGAAGGAGCATCGAGGGGCAGGACAGTGGGGACAGACAGAGGGCAGAGATCTCTGCAGCCAGGGCAGGAACTTGGGGTTCATTGCAAAGGGCCTGGGTGGTGCAGGGGCCTGCTGGGAGCTGCAGCCACAGCTCAGAGCAGGCCTGAGAGAAGAGAGGGGCAGAGAGGATGAGAGGGGAAGAGCTAAGAGAGCAAGGTTCCCATTACAATACAATAAATCTTCTTCTGTGTTGAATATTCTGATACAAATCTAGTACAATATACAAATCCTACAGCATTTCCATACAGCCTGTAAGAATCACTACATCACCATGCTGTGTTACATTTTAAACCCTAAAAACTCCTCTTTGGGCCCCTTCTGCCAAGCTAGAGGGGTCTGCTCTGACCCTTGGGCCTGTCTGCAAGCAGAGGGTGTTGTTTCACCTTCAGCCAGTCACACCATTGTTTTCCAGTTGTTCAGTAACTGAGGGATCTCAAAGCTTGCTTTCATTTCAATCTCACTTCTAGTTTCCATATTCTCAAAATCTTTTGCCAGGCAATCATATTTATAAGGCTTTCCTGTTTCATCTCCCCCAACGTGGCACCTCCTCCTTGTGTGGAAAAAGATGTGAGAGCTGCAGAGGGGGTTTTAGTGAGGCCAGGGCAGACCCCATGGTGGGCTTGGTGCCCGCTTGGCATCAACGGGGGCTTCCTGCTTGTCCCATGGCCCCCAGCCCATCTGACACACATCTGCTGCCAAACATCTGCTGGCCCTAATGATTCTGCTCAGCCCTAATGACTCTGCCCAGCCCTAACAACTCCACCAGGGCCATGCTGGAGGCAGTGACCTGGGGCTGGAGGCACTGGAGCCCATCGCCAATCTGCCAGCCCAGCTGTCACCCCCGGGCACAGCCAGGCCACCAAAGCCTTCCTGCCACCACACACGAGGCTCCTGCAGCTGCAAACACCTCCAACAGCTCCCTGGGGGATGTTTTTGGAACCTTTGTCTTTGGAAAAGGTTTTGGAGACCTCAGTGCTCTCGCTTGGCAAAGCCCCAGCTTTGCGTGCGGTGGAAAGAACCAAACATAAAAACTGTGATGTCCCCTACTTTTATTTTATGTGTTTGTTTTATTTGGGGTGTTTATTTTCGAGGAGATTACCAGTAAATTTAATGTCAATACTGTTAATCCCCATATATATTTATGGAGGGCAATTAGCTGGCGTTTCTATTAAATATACACAATAGAGAGGGGGATATACAGTTTATACAGTATAATTAGATATATACACGCACATAAACAGATGCATAACTCTGTCTGCAGCGTGTATGGGTGAGGAAGGAGCAGGGTAATGTGCCATGACAATATTTATCTCACACCATATTTATACCCTGAGAGCTGGAGAAGCACACAGGGGCTCCACAGAAACAGCCACAAGCAGAGCGGGTGTGGGAGGGAGATGGGGGCAGTGCCAGGGGGATTTTCGGGAAAGAAAAGGGGTTTGGGAGCTGGGGAGTCAGCAGCAAGGGCAGACTGAGTCATTTAGAGGATCCAGACCAGAGGGAAGGAGCTGCTCATGTGGAGCAAGGGGCACAGGAGGAGGTTTGGGTGCATTTCCCCACTCTGCTCGTGGTGTTTCTGAGCATTTTGCCCTGAGGGATAATTTCTCTTTGCTGTGGTGGATAAATTCCTGTTGGATGTCCTGTAAGCCCTGTGTGTGAGCAGGCACAGAGTGGAGGAACCCTCCTGCCCCTCACCTGGTGCCAGAGCATCCCTGGAGTGCAGCACCTGCCCCAGCAATGGGCAGGGAATCCTGGAGCCCTCCAGCACTGCCCAAGTCCAGGCTGGGTGCAGGTGTGGGAGCAGATGTGGGAGGGAAAGGCAATCTCTGAAAAGCAAAAGCTGCCAATCTCCCTTGGCTTTTTCTCCAATGTTCTTTCCCTGGTGAAACCCTGCCCTGCTCCAGCTGGAGTCTCCGTGGCTGGGGAAGTGGTTGGATGATTTTCTCTTCCAGCCTGGCAGCTGCCCTCTGTTTGGAGGCTCCACCAGCCTCTCCAGAGCTGAGAGGCTGAGGGAGATTTGGCATTTTGTGGTCCTGCAGTTCTCAGATCCTCTGGAAGCACAGGACAGCAGCTGGGTTAGAGGACCAAGGAGAATTTCCTTTATTTCCCACCCCTCCTTGAGAAGTGCCATGAGATGTGGAGTCAGAGAACATTTCTAGATCTCACCCCACCAGGAAGAGAAGGCACTTTGGAGATGGTTTGAGACAGATTTTTAAACCCAGAAAAATCTGACCCCTGTGGAAATTTTCACACCCTTATCCCAGCTCCAGAGTGGGTACAAATTTGACCAACATTCCTCTCCCCAAAAGGCCACCCCTTACCTTACCTGGCTACAGCCAAGCCTGGCACTCTCCAAGCTCCCAAAAGCCTGCAGTATTTGTTAAACATCCAAATGATAGTTTATAATTATAGTTTACTAGCAGGAATAAAAATGAACACTGTTATTTCCCCTGTTCAGCCTCCCCAGCAGCCATTCCCACTCGTGCTGGAGCTGCTCAGCTGAGCAATGGGAGCTGCTCATGGATGTGCCTCCAACTCCATCACCCCAAACCCCTGTGAGGACAAAGAGCCTCCCTCTGTCTGCATCCAAAACCTGTGGCCCACCCCAGAGTCAGTCTGACCCTTTTCTGCTTTAAAAACAAAGCCAATTTATTCCTTTTTGTCTTCCTTCCACCTGTTCCTCCTTGGCTGCCACCAGCCTGGCTTTCAACCACCCAGAGCTGCACAGGCAGTGTCCAAATCCTGCCTGCAGCTACTCCTGGTGTGAAGCTGCCTCCAAAAGCCTCCCAGAGTCCTCAACATTCCTCCTTCCCTTTGAGCTTCTCCAGCATTGTCCCAAAGATAAATGAAGGGCTGAATGCTGGGATCACTTTTCTCCCTTCAGCTCCATATCCTGCTCCTCCAGGGCAAGGAATGAAACCTCCCCCTCCTCCTCTTCCTCCTCCTCCTCCTCCTCCCTCCCAGTTCTGCTCAGGGAGTTTGATTCCCAGCCACTATTTCTGCCTATTGATTCCTGCACTCCTCACTGCAGGAGGAAGTGACCTGTAACCAGAGCAGCAGTGCTGGGTTTATCAATCTCCTCAAGATAATTGGGAACACGGGAAGGTGCAGAAGGGAATAAATGGTGGGAGGGAGAAGAGTTTGTTTAACACTCTGGTGGGGAAAACCAGAGCCAGCCAGGGAAGCCCTGCATTTCATCATGGGCAGCCTGGAAGAGCCAGCTTTGGATTCTAGGTCAGGATTTGGGAATATCTATCCTGGATTTCTGTCCCATTGGGATCAGATGCCAACTCTTGCCTTAGAAAGGTCTCCTTGCCTTGGAGAGGCCATGAGAGCCCAGCCTGGGGATGGAGGGGTTGGATAAAGATTGTTGTGACCAGAAATGGATCCAAAACACAATAAATTCATTTTTCAGGCAGAGCCTGGGTTTGGAAGGGTTGGGTAAGAATCTTCATGACCATTAACAGATCCAAAATACAATAAATCCCTTTTTAAGGCAGATCCCATCCCCACAGCCCTCACCAGCCCCCCTCCCAGTGCCCTGATGAGAAAAGCACTGCTTGGCATGCTCAGAAGCAGCCCCAGAGGGATAATTATCATTTTGGCCTCTTTGCTATTGAAATGTTGCCTGTAATTAACTCCCACCCCAGAGAACAGACCTTTCCTGGGAGCAGGGCTGGGTTTGGGACTGGCTGGGATCAGCCAGGAGCGAGAGCAGGGCTCAGTTCCACGGATCTCCCCCAGTTTGTGGTTCAATTGCTGTAAGCAAACTCAGCAATCTGAGGGTGATTAAACTGCCAGAACAAACCCCCAGCTCCCATTAACAGCCTGGGAGCTGCGGGTCATCTGCAGGTGCATCCAAAACCCTCGTGGTGCCCTTGCACAAACAGATTTCAAGAGCGCAGGAGGTGGCTGGCGACAGAGAGTTAAAAATGAGAATTAAACCCACATCTCCTCAAGGCTAAGACAGGGCCTCACCCCCAAATAATCACTTTGCTGCTCCTCCATGACCTCTCTGCGATGCAAATAGCTTTGCAGTGGAAGGGCTAATTCATTCTCACAGCTAAAAATGATCATTGCTGCGAGAAAGTGTTCTGGGCGTGAATCCTGTGCGCAGCAAATAGCTGTATTAACAGGTTCATTTTCTCCCAGCAATGCTATCAAAAGCTCTTTAAGCTGCTTCCAGCACACAGCACAGACACAGCAGCCTGCAAAAGGGGTGGGAGATGTGATTGCAGGCAGACCTTCCAGCCTCAGCCTGCAAAACCAGCCCAGCTCTGTGCTGGGAACATCCAGGAGGGTCCTTGTCCCCTCCTGATGTGCCCCTGTCCCAGGGATGGCTCCACTCCTGAGCAAATACTTGGGGAACATCCAGGAGAATTCCTGTCCTCTCCTGATGTGCCTCTGTCCCAGGGCTGGCTCCACTCCTGAGCAAATACTTGGGAAACATCCAGGAGGGTCCTTGTCCTCTCCTGAGGTGCCTCTGACCCAGGAATGGCTCCACTCCTGAGCAAATACTTGGGAAACATCCAGGAGAATTCCTGTCCCCTCCTGATGTGCCTCTGACCCAGGGATGGCTCCACTCTTGAGCAAATACTTGGGGAACATCCAGGAGGGTCCTTGTCCCCTCCTGAGGTGCCTCTGACCCAGGGATGGCTCCACTTCTGAGCAAATATTTGGGGAACATCCAGGAGGGTCCTTGTCCCCTCCTGATGTGCCTCTGTCCCAGGGATGGCTCCACTCTTGAGCAAATACTTGGGAAACATCCAGGAGAGTTCCTGTCCCTTCCTGATGTGCCCCTGTCCCAGGGATGGCTCCACTTCTGAGCAAATACTTGGGAAACATCCAGGAGGGTCCTTGTCCCCTCCTGAGGTGCCTCTGTCCCAGGGATGGCTCCACTCCTGAGCAAATATTTGGGGAATTTCTGCTTTTCCAGAGACCAACAGGCAGCATTGGGAATGGGGAGGTTTCCCTGGACAGGACAGTTCCATGTCCTCCTCCCCCAGGTGATTTTGGGGTTGTTGGGCATCCTGGTTTGCCTGCACTCATTTGTCACCTGCTAATTGGTGTGGTTAATTGGTGTGGTTAATTGGTGTGGTCCCAGCTCTAAGCATCACGTCCCACCTCGGTATCTCCAAGCTCTGGATGGAGCACAGGTGTAAATCTTTATCTCCTGCACTTTTCCTGGAATAGGAAGGAATAAGTAGATGAATCCCTGAAATTATTGGATGGATCATTGCCAAAAACTGGGAGGGAAACCATGAGCTGCTGATGCTGTGTTTATCCAGGTACAGCTACAGGTGCTGTAACTCAGGTGGGGCTGTGGTCCTTCAGCTCTGGCTTGGGAATTGTGTGATAGATTTTATTTTATTTGGGGCTAATTCCAGCTGCTTTTTAGACATCCTCCCAGGGACTCCCTGACTTTTGTGCAGTGCCAAGCTCTTGAGCATCACAGAAACAAAGAGCAGTTTGGGTTGGAAGAGATCTTTAAGGTGCTCAAGGCCAACCCTCCAGCACTGAGCAGGGACATCTCCACAAAGACCAGGTTGCTGGAGCCCCATCCAGCCTTGAATATTTTTTAGGGATGGAGCATCCACCACCTCTCTGGCCAATAAAAAAAATGTTTTCCTTAGATCTAATCTCAATTTCAGTCTTGAATATTTTTAGGGATCCACCACCTCTCTGGGCAATAAAAAAAAATTTTAAAAGCTTTCCTTAGACCTAATCTCCATTTCAGCTTTGAATATTTTTAGGGATGGAGCATCTACCATCTCTCTGACCAATTAAAAAAAAAATGCTTTCCTTAGACCTAATCTCCATTTCGGCCTTGAATATTTTCGGGGATGGAGAATCTACCATCCCTCTGGGCAATAAAAAAATTTCAGGGATGGAACATCCACCACCTCTCTGGGTAATAAAATAACACTTTCCTTAGATCTAATCTCCATTTCAGCTTTAAATATTTTTAGGGATGGAGAATCTACCACCTCTCTGGGCAATAAAAAATTTCAGAGATGGAACATCCACCACCTCTCTGGCCAATAAAAAAAAAAAAGCTTTTCTTAGACGTAATCTTGATTTTTGAATATTTTTAGGGATGGAGAATCCACCACCTCTCTGGGCAATAAAATAACACTTTCTTTAGATCTAATCTCCATTTCAGCTTTAAATATTTTTAGGGATGGAGAATCTACCATCCCTCTGGGCAATAAAAAATTTCAGAGATGGAACATCCACCACCTTTCTGACCAATTAAAAAAATTTCAAGGGTGGAACATCCACCACCTCTCTGGCCAAAAAAAAAAAATCTTTTCTTAGACGTAATCTTGATTTTTGAATATTTTTAGGGATGGAGAACCCACCACCTCTCTGGCCAATAAAATAACGCTTTCCATAGATCTAATCTCCATTTCAGCTTTAAATATTTCTAGGGATGGAGCATCCACCACCTCTCTGGCCAATAAAAATTTTCAAGGATGGAGCATCCATGACCTCTCTGGGCAATAAAAAATTTTCAGGGATGGAGCATCCACCACCTCTCTGGCCAATAATAAAAAGGAGCTTTCCATAGATCTAATCTCCATTTTGGCCATGAATATTTTTAGGGATCCACCACCTCTCAGGGCAATAAAAGATGCTTTCCTTAGCTCGAACCTCGATTTTCCATTTAATTTCAAGCCATTTCCCCTTGCAGTGGTATGTTCCATTACAGGTTTGGGGTTCGAGGCAGGGAGATTTTGGGGTTTTGCAGCAGGAGTGGGGCCAGGGCTGTGCATTCCCAGAGCCCAGGGATGAGCTGGAAGCAGCAGCTGGCTCTGAGCAAACGCTCTCCAAAGGTCGGCGGCGCTGCTCCGCTCGCGGGAAAGCCCACACGCCTTCCCCATGACAACCTGTTACAGCTCCAGAGCCAAACAATATTGCTCTTTTTCTTTTTTTTTTCCTCATTAGTTCCTGGGTTTCCTCTTGCCTTCAGCAGAGCTGCTGGTTCTGCTTCCTCAAATCCAAATCAGGGCATTTTTGGGGTGATGGGAGTTGGTGTTGAGCCCGCGGTGCTGTGCCAGGAAATGCTGGGGAGAGCTTGGCTGGGTTTTCTTGGCATTGCTGGGCAGGAGCAGAAATGGGGAGAATGGAAAAGCTGGGATCAGATAAATCTCTTGCTCCAGTTTCATACCACAGCCATGCAACTGTCAGGGAAATTAACCCACAAACACCAGAGGTTTATGTCCAAAGAGGAGACAGAGGAGTCCTGGAACTTTATTCCAATAAAGGGAGAGGCCATGGGGCATTCCCTGGGATCTCTCGAATTTTTGGAGGATGCAGCCTCCTTTTTATCCCAATTTCCAGCCACATTTCCCTCTCTTTCCACATTGGCTGAGGTACTTCAGAGGTACAAACTTCCCAAAACACCAAATACCAAACTCCCCCTTTTAATATATAACCCCACCTTTTATTTTCCTGTGTCAATCATGGAATTCCTATGGAATTTTGGGTTCTTCCCACTGTTTCTTTCATCTCTCAGTATCCAGTTTTATTTCCCAGCAGACCCACAGTTTATTTTTAAAGACAAATCCCTCTCATTCCTCTCACAGCCCTGGAGTAACCTGGTAAGGAAACAGGAGCTGCAATTCTATGAGGAAAAAAAGGGTAAAAAAAGAATTATGGAGAATTGTGGCACAAAGAGGGGTTGGATGGAGATGTCCCTCTGTCCTCCACAGTGTCCACCTGGCTCGAGGAGCAGCTCCAAGGGAGAAAAAGGAGCCCCAGCACCATCCTGGGGCTCTCCATGGGACAGCAGTGACCAAACTCCTGGCTCCAGGGAACATTTAATTGTCCCTTATCTCACAGCATCCCAGGGAAGAGTTAAACTCCAAACCTGACCCCAGAGCATCCCAGGGAAGAGTTAAACTCAAAACCTGACCCCTGAGCATCCCAGGGAAGAGCTAAACTCAAACCTGACCCCAGAGCATCCCAGGGAAGAGCTAAACTCCAAACCTGACCCCAGAGCATCCCAGGGAAGGGCTAAACTCAAAACCTGACCCCAGAGCATCCCAGGGAAGAGTTAAACTCCAAACCTGACCCCAGAGCATCCCAGGGAAGAGTTAAACTCAAACCTGACCCCAGAGCATCCCAGGGAAGGGCTAAACTCAAAACCTGACCCCAGAGCATCCCAGGGAAGGGCTAAACTCCAAACCTGACCCCAGAGCATCCCAGGGAAGGGCTAAACTCCAAACCTGACCCCAGAGCATCCCAGGGAAGAGCTAAACTCCAAACCTGACCCCAGAGCATCCCAGGGAAGGGCTAAACTCCAAACCTGACCCCTGAGCATCCCAGGGAAGGGCCAGACTCCAAACCCAGGCTGCATTCCTGGATCCATCCCACACCCCCTCAAGCACCTTGGGCAAACTGCTGAGGCTTTCCACAGCAAAGCAGCATTAACAGGCCTGGCCTACTTTGCAGGGATGTTTTGAAGACAAATTCGTGTTTCCCTGGGGGAAAGGGACTTGTGGAAAACCTGTTCACACACCAAAACAGGGCTTACCCTCCCCTGTTTGTAAATGACTTGCTAAGGAGCTGTCTCCAGGGAGAAACTTGCTTTTTCTTCCTTTATTTTTTTCCCTTTTTTTTTTTTTTTTAAACTTTTTTTCTTTTTTTTTTTTTCTTTCTCCATGAAAGAAAAAAAAAAAAAAAAACAAAACCCCATCAAGATAAATTTCTGGCTATCAAATCAAAAGATCTTCGGTAACCTCTTCGGCTATTAAAGTCAAATAACGATCGTAATGAGCACTGCAGTTTCACTCATCTCAGAAGATAAAATAAGAAAAGCCAGGCCAATTTCTTTTTGCTTGCCAGCAGATAAGAGCCTGACCCAGATTGGCAGAGCTCAGCTGCCTCCACATCTTTGATTTTTCTTGGGGGAAGCTCAGTTCTGGCTTTGGGGACCCCCAAACCTGATGGAGGCCCAGGTGTGATGGGGAGCATGAGATTTGCTCTCCCACTTTTCCCTCTACCTGAACAAAAAATCAGTTTAAAGACTAAAGAAAAGGGAAAAAAATAAAGCCCTGCTCCAAGCTGTGAGCGCTGATCCCTTGGGAATTGCAGCCTGAGGTGGAGAAAAACAGCAATTAATGCTTTGGAGAGGATGAGGTTTGTGCTGTCCCTCTGATACCTTTACACTCATTATATTTAAAAGTAGTTTCTGCCAAGCCTGACACTTTAGTATCATAAAAAGTTCCTTCTGTCACTTTTCCCCCTTCTTTTTGGCATCCCTGTGAGAGAGCAGGAGAGATGGAATGGGCTAAAACAAAGTGATCTGATTGAGTAATGAATAAAGATTAATGAATTTTTGCTACCGTCAATGATTCTATGGTAATTGCTTTAATAATATAAAATTATTTTCTGCTCCAAACTATGATTAATGATACCAATGGAGCATTTGAATCATGGGCCTTGTGTTTTTGGTAAGTTCACTGATTAAATAACTAATATAATAGTTTACTCTTAATTTTTCTATGGGCAGCAATCACCCACTAATTAATTGGGGCACCAGGGTTGAGCGAACCTATTGTTTTGTGTATCAAAACTCTCCCTCATCTCTTGACTCCTCAACAACAGAATTTAAAGGAGCAACAACTTCTTTTCCATGTTTTTTTAATATTTTCCACCTCGGAAAAATGTTCATTAATTATATTTTTTTTCAGGGTAGTGGGAAATGAAATGGGGGACACTCTTTTTAGGGCGAGATGGGGACAGAGTGAGCAGGGTGCTGTCCCAAAACCAAGGGGAGAAGAAGAAAAAAAGGACTTTTCACCCCTTTTTGGGGCAAAACCATCCTATTTTGTAAATGTTTCATGTTCATGAGACCATCCTGGACAAGAGGTCCTTATTTGCACCCCAAAATCTCCACACCTGGGAGCTCTTTCTGCCTCTTTGGCACCAGAGATAAATCAGCCGAGGCCTCCCCGCCCCTGCGGGGTGTTAATGAAGCGTTTAATCATTTACTGTTTCCCTTGTTCTGCCTCCTTTTTATTTCGGTTTGCAGGAATCAGAGAAACGCTGGAGCGTGGCAAAAGGCAGCTATTGAACGTCTGTGTCTGTTATTTGCCCCCATGATGGGGAATTAATTGCCTTTTGATTAATGAGCGCTTCAGAGCTGGGGCTGAGCTGGGACTGAGGGGAAGGAGGAGAGAGAAGGGAAGAAAATCAGCTGCTCTGCTCCAGCCTTGGTGTTTTCTGGGCTGCCAAGAAGGGGTTAAAGAGCCAAAAGCTGGACGGGGAGGGATGGTGGGAAGGCAGAGGGAGAAATCTTAGTCCTGGCATGTGTCAGAGGAGAGAGAGAGAGAAATTGAAGCAGCAGTTTTAATTCTGTGAGTGCTTTCACGCCCCTTGAATGGAGAAGGGGAAAATTATTTAATTAAAAATATATTTACTTTTAATGCAACCATCAATATTTCCATCCGTGCTGATTGTGGAGAGGGGCTGTGTGTTTGCATGTTTAAACACTTGGGAGCTCTGCCTCTCACTGCTCCTGCTCCTGCAGCAGCCAGAGAGAGTGAGCACAGCCAGAACCTGAGCACAGCCAGATCCTGAGCACACCCAGATCCTGAGCACACCCAGATTCTGTTCACACTCAGATCCTGAGCACAACCAGAACCTGTTCACACTCAGATCCTGAGCACAACCAGAACCTGTTCACACCCAGATCCTGAGCACACCCAGATCCTGAGCACACCCAGATCCTGAGCACACCCAGATTCTGTTCACACTCAGATCCTGAGCACACCCAGATCCTGAGCACACCCAGATCCTGACACAGCCAGAACCTGTTCACACTCAGATCCTGTTCACACTCAGATCCTGTTCACACTCAGATCCTGAGCACATCCAGATCCTGAGCACACCCAGATCCTGAGCACACTCACCTGGATCCCTGAGCACACCCAGATTCTGTTCAACTCACTTGGATCCCTGAGCACACTCAGATCCTGAGCACACTCTGATCCTGTTCACAGTCAGATCCTGTGCAAACCCAGATCCTGTGCACACTTAGATGCTGTTCACACTCAGTTCCTGTGCACACCCATCTTCTAAGCACTCAGATCCCTGCTCACACTCCCCCAGATCCCCCATGCACACTCAGATCCTGAGCACACCCATCTCCTGAGCACATCCAGATCCTGTGCACACTCAGATCATGAGCACACCCATCTCCTGAGCACATCCAGATCCTGTGCACACTCAAATCCTGCTCACTCTCAGATCCTGAGCACACCCAGATCCCTGCTCACTCTCAGATCCTGAGCACACCCATCCCATCTCCTGAACACACTCAGATAGATCCCTTCTCACACTCCCCCAGATCCCTGTGCACACTCAGATCCTGAGCACACCCAGATCCTGAGCACACCCAGATCCTGGTCACACTTAAATCCTGCTCACATCCATCTTCTGAGCACACCCAGATATCTGCTCACACACAGATCCTGAGCACACCCACCCCATCTCCTGTGCACACCCAGATCCCTGCTCACTCTCAAATCCTGAGCACACCCACCCCATCTCCTGAGCACACTCAGATCCCTGCTCACACTCCCCCAGATCCCTGTGCACACTCAGATCCTGAGCACACCCATCTCCTGAGCACACCCAGATCCCTGTGCACACTCAAATCCCTGCTCACACTCCCCCATATCCCCCGTGCACGCTCAGATCCCCAAGCACACCCACCCAGCTCCCCTGATTTCCCAGTTTTGGCCCTGGGCCCTTTTTGGCAATTCCCATTAACAGCCTCCCACCCTCTGGATTCAGGTTTTTTGCTGTCATGACCTTGCTGGGTTTCTTTGGGAGGCACCAACAAACCCTGGGGTCCCAGTGCACCCCAAAATCCATCCCTGCTGTGCTGCTGGGCTGGTTGGGTGCCTGGGGGCTGCTGAGTGAGGTGCTCCAGGTGCCAGGCTGGACCAGCAGGAGCATCCCCTAAACACAGGAGCTGGGAGCTGCCCTTGCTGCTGTTCCCTAAATAATTTAGACAACAAAAATGGCAGGATTCAGGGATTCTGCCAACAACCCACCAAGAGTTGTACAGTAAAGCTCCTGCTGCCCTTCAGATCTGTATTCCTTCCCAGTGTCCAAACACTTCCCAGTTCCCCATTTGCCTGTCTTGTTCCTGCCCTACAGGATGGATTTAAAGGATTTCTCCACAATAGCCTTTAAATCTCCTGGCTGGGTGCTGCTGAGTGGTGGCACACTCTGATGAGGCTCTGCTGGCCCGGCCTCCCCCCGGGGCTGACCACACAAGGACAGAGGCTTTGTGTGAAATACAAGCTCCAGAAAGGGGAAACAAAAAGTTTGGCTTGTAGAGGAAACAAATTGCCTTTGTCAGTGTGACCTTGAAGCTCAGCCACCAGCCCAGTAGGAAGGCAGCTCCTGCTCGGATGCCATCCCTCTTCCCCTCTCCAAAGAAGCTCCTGTCTCCCAAGACTGGCAGCATCATTCCTTATTTCCAAGGCCTGCAGTGTGTTGCTCTTATTTCGTTGTTCATTTGCTGGTTTTCAGCGTTTGCAAGGCCATGAGGAGCAAATCCTCCTTCCCAGCCCCATCCTCGCCTTCCCACGGCTCGCAGGGATGTGGATCTGGGTGGGAATCACAGCTGGTGATGAACCAGGAGATTCCCAACTCCAGCCCAGCAGCTCTGCCTCTCCTTGTGGATGCAGCTCACAGCTCCCTTTCCGCTCTCATGTTTCAAGTGGAAAATTTGGTGAAAACAAAAAATTAGCAGGACATTCTTCGCCGAGCAGCAACAAGCGGCACAATCTATTAGCAACAGTCTCTTTTTTTTTTCTGGGTTTGTGCTCAGCACACGTTTCCAGCAGAGCTGCTGAGGGATGGAGCAGTCACCAGGAGCTGAGAGCCCGTGGATCTCCCTTCTCCTGGCAGCTCCCTGGTCTCAGCCCACCAGACTGGTCCCATCACTCCACGTCTCCCTGAAGGAAAAGGTCGCTCTGGAGACGCAAACGCAATTTGCTGATTTTTCTGAAAATGCTGTTGAAATGATATTAATCCCTGGCTCCACAGGAAAGATCAAAAGAGCCAGGGAGGCAGTGTTGGACATGGAGTGGAAATCATGGTCTGCAGAGAGAAGAAAGGGAATTGGAAACTTCCTGGTGGAAGCAGCAGCTGGGTATTTAAATCAACCCTAGTGGTGGCCAAAGTTGCCTTTGCTGGACCCAACCCATTGAGCAGAAATGAGGACAGAGAGCCCCAGAGGGTTCCTGTATTTCACTCCCTGTGCAGAGCAGGCTTTTCCTGAGCCGTTTTGGAGGCAACACTGCAGTCAACCCTTTGCCTTTTATTGCCACAGTCTGTTCCACTTCCCATCAAATCCAGCCCTGGATCTTTTTCCCAGTCCGTTGTGGCCCATCTGGTGTTTGTATCGAGCTGTGCTCTGGCCCTGCCTGAATTTCAGCAGCTTTGGAGAATATCTGAGGCCCTTTCTCCTGTTTTCCATGCCCAGCTCTCAGCTCTGATTTTGGTTTTGTGTCCTCCCAAGTGCCGCTGGCCTTTCCTGGGGTGAGCCCTCTGCAGATCTAATAAACGTCTCCTCTCTTCCATCACTGGGGAGGTTAATTGGAATATTGAATCATAGCAGATGAAGAGAGACTCCTGTTAGACACATCCCTCCTTTCTGACGGGGAGCCATTGATAATCCCTCTCTCAGTACAGCCAAATTGCCAGATAAAGCTGTTTCCCAGCGTGCTGAGGAGAATGTCACGGGGGGACAGCTTGGAGAGCCTCCCTGAAGTAAAGACAGATGACATCTCCTGCATCCTCCCCCACCACTGTCCCTGCCACCCTGTCACTGGAGGAAATTAGATTGGTTTGACCCAATTTGGGCTTTACAAATTCATGTTGGCTGTGCCTGATTTTCCTCTGTTCTTCCAGGTGCTCGCCTTGTTTGAGGCAAACTCCTCCTCCTCCCACCTCTCTACCAAAGGCAGGTGTTGCCTCTGTCCTTTTTCCACATTTTTGCTCTGTCATCTTTTCAAATATTGCTGTGTTGGCTCCAAAATTGTGCTCAATGGCTCTCCACATGCCTGGGGATGGAGCTGGAAAATGCCTGAGTGTGCTCCAAACTCCTCAGTCCCTTCCCAGCCTGCTCCTCCTCAGGGTTAATTGTGTCAGACACCAACTCACAGCTGATCTGTTTAGTAAAGACTAAACTGAAAGAGGCTTTAGCCATCTCAGCATCATCTGGCACAGCCTTCCCTCTTCAGCCACTCTGACATTTCCAAACGGGATTTTGAGTATTTTTTTTCCAAATTCAAACTGGCTTTTTCAGCTGTTTTAAAATGTAAATCAATTTCTGCTTAAAAAAACAAAAAAAAAAAAAAAAAAAAAAAAGGAAGTGTTTTAATAGCCTGACTGCAATTGTTGGAATAAAATGCTTTGAAGGACAAAATGTTTCTTGCTACTTGTGATCAGTTTTCTTTGGAATTATTATTAATGGTGGGGCCAAAAATTGAGGGGTACTGAAAGGAAAAAGACTCAAACCCTCCCCAGATTTTTGTCATGTTGTTTCTCAGTAATCTGGAGCATCACACTCACCCTGCCAGGTGTTGGCTCAACCAGAGCTGCAGTTATTTCCCTGCAAGATTTCCCTGGGCCAGGAAACTCTGGATTCTCAGAGGCAACTCCATCTGCATCGACAGCAATCGGTGCCTCCAGCCTGAATCCACACAGGCAGAATTGGACGGGTATTGAGCAGAAATGTGTCTTGTCCCACGCACAGCAGCTGAGAGCTGGCTTTAAATGCAAATGGGATGGGGAAGACTATGGAAATTCAATAGAGAAAGCTCTTTGGGGTTCTTTCCATCCAGCACAGATCGTTAGGAAGAGCTCTGGCTGCCCAGAGACCTCTGGAAGGAAACAGAAATATGAAATCAGACCTTTGTGCCTCGCTGCAGTCAAAGTCAGACACATCGTGTGCGTTGCTGTGTGAACTCACCTGTTTCAGCTCTTGTCCCTTCATCCCACCAGAAGATCATCCCAGGAAACCTCTGCTCCAGTTCAAACCTTCTCCTGCCTTCCAGTGGGAATTGATTTGTGGCCCTGCTCCTCTTGATGCAAACGTTGTCCTTTAAGTGAAGTAGCTCTGCCTGGCCCGTGCCTGGGTGATGGATGGAGCAGGAGCCTGTTTGCATTTCAGCTGTCTCCCACACCGGCTGCTGCTTCAGCAGGGAGAGGGATGGTGGTTATCTGGGTAAACAGCTTTCCCTAAAAAGGGATTATTTCCAAAAACACCCATCAGCTTTCTAAAATCGACACCCAAGCTCTTCTTAGTGGATTGGAGATATTCAGTGGAGAACGGAGTCAGGGGGTTCATGCAAACAAAATGGTAACTTTTCATCCAGAAGTTAAAGTTTCCACTTTTTTCCCTTTGGTTTTGGCTGACCAGCCATTTGAAATAGAAAAAGAAAAAAAGGAATTGTTTCCTTTTTTTTTTTTTTTTTGTTTCCTTTTTTTACAGGGGATAAATCTCCCAGCCTGGCTGGGATAGAAAACTGAGATTCAGGCACCCAGAGTCAATTCCTGCATCCCCCAGTGGTGATCAATGGATGGCTTTGAGCCAGTCCTTTGCTCCCTGTGTGTAAAGCAGGAAAAGGGAATCCACCCCGTGCAGGGGACAGGTGTCAGAAATACCTTTGGGGCTGTCTGAGCAGCACTCAGGGAGACAAAGAGGTGGGAATGAGGATTTTTGTGGCAAAGAGGTGAGGGATGAAGATGGAGCAGGGTGAGGATGGAGCAGGATGAAGGTGGGGCAGGGTGAAGATGGAGGACGAGGATGGAATGAGGATGAGGATGGAATGAGGATGAGGATGGAGCAAGAGGATGGAGAAGGATGAGGATGGAGCAGGATGAAGATGGAGCAGGAGGAAGATAAAGCGTGAGGAGGATGCAGCGGGAGGAGCATGGAGCAGGATGAAGATGGAGGAGGAGGAGGATGGAGCAGGATGAAGATGGAGCAGGAAAGCCCCAGTGCTGCTCAAGGCAGGGGATGGGAAGTGCAAGGAATAGATCTGGATGTCCTGGCCCAGAGCTGGTTTTGTGGACTCCCATTTCACTGGGCTGGTTGTGGGGCCGGGTGAACATGGAGCTCTGTATTTTCACGACCCTTTGGCTGTCACTGTCCCCACAGCCAGGTCCCAGCACCGTTCCAGGGGTGCCCACACCCCACTGCCCACCGTGCTGATGTGCCAGGGGAGGGAAGAGGACGAGCAGGACGTGCTTGGCCTCCCCAACCGCGGCACAGCCGCTTCCCGGAGCACCGAGAGTGCTGAGTGTGTTGTGGAAGGTCCTTAAATCACTAATTAAAGCTGTTACCCTCCGCATGACACTGGAGGCTCAGGGGATGGAGGAGATGGCTCAGCAGCTCGTTTTTCTGCCTTGCACCTCTCCCTTGCCCGTTTTTCCAGCATCCCTGCTCCGTTATCCTCACACACATCCCGTGGTTTAGAATGCAGATCCCATCGATCGGGAGGGGCTGCAGGCATTGCGGGTCATTTGCATTCCCCCGTCCCTTCCCATTTCTCCTCCGGAGCCCCGGCTGGGTGAAGTTTGGAGCAGAGAAGGAGATCTGGTTGCTATGGCTACCAGCGCTGCCTTCCTCCCGAGGAGGAGGAGGAGGAGACCGCAGGAGTTCAGGGCAAACCCATTCCCCACAAACTTCTTTGGCCTCTGGAACTCAGCCAGGGGCTCTGGGCGCCCTTGGGGCACCCTTGGGAAGCAGCAGATGTTCCCTGTGGGCAAACAGGACCTGGGGATGGGCAGCAGCTCCATAAAAACCCCATGAGTCTCATCTTGGACCGGGCACTCGGTGCAGAGACCACTTCTGTCCTCCTGGAAAGGACGGTGTGGGACACTGGAGAGGACAGTGTGGGGACACTGGAGAGGACAGTGTGGGACACCTTGGGAAAGGACACAGGGCACAGTCTGGATCCCCTCCTTCCCAGGGGCTGGTGGGTACATGACTCTCTGGGTTGATGGATTCTCAGGGCGGTTGTGCAACCTCCCAAAGGGCTTTAAACACCCAAATACTGGGGAATCGTCTTTTCCTTTTTACATTTTTTTGCTGCTGCATCCCCCAGATGAGTACAGAGGACTGCAGTGACCCCAAACTCTGGGGTTCCACCGCCCTTGATGAGGGAACAGACAGAGGAGGTCTCACACAACACGGATCCCTTTGTTCCCAGGTTGCTCGGGATTGTCTGTAATTATTTCCAGGGATGCACGCCACGGCAATTGTTGATTATTTGAGGCTCCTGTGGGAATGCTTCCCTGGGAAAGAAAAGCAAAGAGCCTGCACATAGCCTGGATGAGAAATTCAGATCTGGAACGGGCTCAAGAAGGGAATAAATAGGTGAATAAATTAAATAAATAAAAGGTGGGGGGGAAGGAGCGAGATGGCCTTGCCGTGTCAAGATAACTGTACCTTGTCCCTCTGCTCTGCAAACTCTGCTGAGCAGATTTATTAGTTTTAATTAACAAGAGGGGGAGAAAAAAATGGAGCTGGGAATACATCCAAATTTCAACTCACAAAATCACTGCTCCCTCCTCAAGATTGAGAGAGAAAGAGGGTGAATGACCAGAATAATAATCAGGAAAGAGATCTGGGTGCCAAGGAAGCCACTTCTCTGCCCAGGCTTTGCGCTGGCTCCTGGGGTGAGCAGGAACTTTTTTCAGAGCAGAACGGGAAGCCCTGGCAGGGTCAGAGTTCAGGGCTGGGCCTGTGCAAAATTCAGAGTGGGGCAGATAAAAGTTCTTATCCAAACTTTTCCTTTGGTAGAAAACTGGGGCTGGGTTTAAGGTTGTGTCTGTAAGTACTGCTTTTCACAGAAAATGTGATTTTTTAATAAGTCCTCGTCCCCAAGGATGAGTGGCTTGGGGACAGCCAGTTGCTGATGTGCCCTCAGTGGCCACAGGGACATGTCCCCACACTGCCCTAGGCACTGGGGAATAGGATTTTTGTTCCCAAATAATATCAAACTTCTCCCCATGGGGTACACTCTGGGATGCTGGAAGGAAGGTGTTTAACTTAAGGTATTTGCTTATTCCCAGTAGCAGAAGAGAGCTAAAAAAAAAATAAAAACTCAATTTCCAGTCCACAAAACACTGACAATCCAAACCATCTAAAAGAAAAACAGTGCTGCCTTTTATTTATTAGTGTTTTTTTTCCTGTTGGCATCCAGTCGACATTTGCTGCCAAGGATTTATGAGGATGAAATGCATTTTTTTCCCTGTCAAAACGGCCTGGGAGGGAGGCCTGGGCTGGGAGCATCTCCCTCCTCCTGCAGAGTCCTCACCCCAGGACCAGCAGGAGAGCAGCTTCATTAGTCCAGCTAATTAGCCTTGATTAATAACCAAGAGCTGAGGTGTTTCTGGGCTTCCTCTGCAGCCAGAGCTGTCCTGTGGCACGGGAGGTGCTGGCTCAGGGAATTTGCCTCTGGTTTGAGGTAGAAATTCCCTTTATGGCTCTGCACCATCAGCTGAGAGGTCAAATATCATCATGAGGCTCCAGGAAGGCCCTGAGTTCTTCAGGACAGAGAAGAAAAATGGGCTTTGCCTTCCCTTCCATGTTCCCTTTAAGTTTTCCTGTGGCCCATTAGAAATTGCTTGGGAAGAGCTGGGAAGGATCTGGCTGCCAGCACCACCAGGATCCAGGGGAACTTGGAGCCCTTGGTCCCATCCCTGCCCTTTCCAGAAGTCCCACGAGGAAACACAGCCTCTCTCTCCAGGAAACAGCAGCTCCAGTATTTTGTTTTTGACTTTCACAACTTCAACAAGTCCCTCAGGAGAAGCGCCAGCGAGTTTTATTAAAAATAAAAAACCCCCGTGGAGAGGACGAGCACTTTGTCTTCCAGATTTACCAGGAACTGCTGGAGACAGTGGAGACAGTTCAGAAAATGCTCTTGGGGAACAGCAGGACATAAATAAAGAGAAATAATAACAGCTGGACCCAGCACAGGGATAGGGGTACAAGGCCCTGAGGCCACAGTTGGGTTTGTGGCCAAAAACACCAGGAACAGCAAAAATTCTCAAGAAAAACACAGATTGAGGGTCTCACAGGAAAATAATCCACCTGAAAACCCAGCTGAGAGCTGTGTCCTGGCTCTGGGATGAAGATCAATCCTCTGCTTCATCCTCATTTTGTGGAGTTTTTGGGGCTGGCCTGGCAGAGGACCGGGGTGACTCCATGGATGTGGCAAGGAGGGCACTTTGGACGAGGCAGGAGAAAAGGGTCACTGTGCTCCAGCTCCATGGTTGATTTGCAGGCAGAAAGGTGCAAACTCCAATCTCCTGCCAGATGGGAAATTTTAAGAAGTTTTGCACATTTTAAATTAATTTGTATCCAATACAAGCCAGACCTCTGCTACCTTCCACCTCTTCTGCTGTTAGAAATCCAAATATCACTGATTCTGCGCTGTGATTTTTGAGAACCCAATTACCTGCAGGATCTCAGCCCATCTGTGCTTGGGATGTGCCCAGGTACGGCCAGGTTTGCTGGTGGAAAGGTGACAAAAAGGCACGGAGAAGGTGTGATTTTTACAGCCTCAATTCCCCAGGGAAGCAATCCAACAAGAGAGGTCAGATCCTGGGTCCCATGGCATATGTTCAGATTACTTCATCAGCACTCTGGTTGAAACATTTCCATGGCTGCTGCTGGCAGAAAATCAGTCTTAAAAAAAAAAAAAATAAATCCAAATTATGTTGGTTTTTTCCCCACTTGAGAAATGTTGACATTGTGTCAAAAAAAAAAATAAAATTAAAAAATAAAAAAAAAGCCAAGCAAAAATTCAGGCCAAACCCAAATGTTGAACAAATAGAGACATTCTCACTTTGGAAGCAAAAATCAAAACAGATCTGTTGAAAACAGAAATAATTTCATTCAAACAGCACCACTTACAACCTGGTCTTCCATTAATTGCTAATTCCACGCCAGGACACTGGCTTGGAACCATGAGGAGCTCTAGAGCAAAACTCAAAGGAGCAGCTAAACCTGGCTTTGGGCTCTTTCCATGTGTGGCACTGGGGTTTACCCCACCCTAATTTGGGAGCAGTGATTAATTGGTTGCTTTAGAGAGAAATAATAATAAAAAATAATAATAAATAATAACAAAAAAAAAAAAAAAAAAAAGGGAGAGTCAAGGATGTGCCACACTGAGCTTGATGTTGGTGTTGGGATCACAGTGACCCCAGAGGTGCTCGGTGACATGGGTGTCACTGTATCTGTCACAGCAGGAGCAAAATTCCCAGATTTTGGCTCATCCCAAGCTGGCAAACTCAGCTCCATGAGGTTCCTTCCCTATTTTTTTGGTGCATTTTCCAAGCAGGGTTTTGGGAGGATGGAAATCCCAGGGTCTGCCCAGCTCCAGAGCCTCAGAGCAAGGCAGGAAGAGAGCTGGAATTTACACATAAACATCCTGGCACAAAGCCACCTCCACAAGGGGGAAAAAAAATCCAAACAGAAAGAACATGAAAAATTAATAAGGGTTTTAGACTATTACATTTTCCAGGACTTGCTGGATCGTGGTTCTCAATTCTCAATCAATCACATTTCAATTGGGCTGATTAATTTTCCAAAATGCTTTGTTGGACGCCTCTGACGTGCTCAAGTTCCTGGGGAGATGAGCCAAGGCCAGGATTGGAATTGGGGGACTCATGAGGGGGGACCCAGGGATGGAATTGGGGGATTCATGAGGGGGATTCCAGAGAGGGAGTTGGGGGATTCATGAGGGGGAACCCAGGGGTGGAACTGGGGGATTCATGAGGGGGCTCCAGGGAGAGAATTGGGGGATTCATGAGGGGGACCCAGGGATTGAATTGGGGGATTCATGAGGGGGAACCCAGGGGTGGAACTGGGGGATTCATGAGGGGGCTCCAGGGAGAGAATTGGGGGATTCATGAGGGGGACCCAGGGATTGAATTGGGGGATTCATGAGGGGGGACCTAGGGGTGGAACTGGGGGATTCATGAGGGGGCTCCAGGGAGAGAATTGGGGGATTCATGAGGGGGACCCAGGGATTGAATTGGGGGATTCATGAGGGGAATTCCAGGGATGGAATTGGGGGATTCATGCGGGGGCTCCAGAGAGAGAATTGGAGGATTCATGAGGGGATTTCAGGCCTGGAGTTGGGGGATTCGTGAGGGAGTTCCAGGGATGGAATTGGGAGATTCATGAGTGGGGTTCCAGGGAGGGAATTGAGGCATTCATGAGGGGGTGCCATGGCTGGAGTTGGGGGAGTCCTGAGGGACATCCTGGTGTAGGAATTGAAGAGGATCCAAGGGTTGGAAGGGGAACTCATGAGGGAGATCCAAGGTCTGGAACCTGGGACTTGTGATGGGAGTCCCGGGCTGAGAATTGGGGCTTTATGAAGGGTGTCCCAGGGCTGGAGTTGGGGGATTCATGAGGGGGATTCCAAGACTGGAATTAGGAAGATCTCAGGGCTGAAATTAAAGGATTCATGAGGGGGTCCCTGGGGTGGGAATTGGGGTATTCATGAGGGGATCCCCAGGCAGGAATTGGAAGAGTCATGAGAGTGTCCCAGGACTGGAGTTGGGGGATTCCTGAGGGGGATCCCAGGACTAGAATTAGGAGAACCTCATGGCTGGAACTGGAGGACTCATGAGTGGTGTCCAGAAGTTGAACTGGAGGACTAATGAAGAGAGTCCCAGGGGATTCATGAGGGGGATCCAAGGGCTGCAATTGGGGCATTCATGAGGGGGATCCTGGGGTGGGAACAGGGGGATTCATGAGGGGGAGTCCAGGACTGGAATGAGTAAAGTCTCATGGCTGGAACTGGGGTAGTCATGAGGGGGGTTCTGGGGCAGGAACTGGGGGACCCATGAGGGAGGTCCTGGGGCAGGAATTGAGGGACTCAAGAGGAATTCCAGGTCTGGAAGTAGGGGACTCATGAGAGGGGTCCTGGGGCAAGAATTTGGGGGACCCATGAGGAGGTTCCAGGGATGGAATTGGGGGACTCATGAGAGGGGTCCTGGGGCAGGAATTTGGGGGACCCATTAGGGGGTTCCAGGACTGGAATTGAGGAGGGCCCCAGGGCTGGAACTGGGAGACCCATGAGGGGGTTTCTGGGGCAAGAATTGGAGAAGTCAGGAGGGAGTTCCAGGGCTGGAATTGGGGGACTTGTGAAGGGGGTCCTGGGACAAGAATTGGGAGACTCATGAGGGATTTTCTGGGGCAGGAATTGAGGAACTCAAGAGGGGATTCCAGGGCTGGAATTGGGGGACTCATAAGGGGGTTCCAGGGCTAGAATTGAGGAGGGTCCCAGGGCTGGAATTGAGGGACTCAAGAGGGGGTTCCAGAGCTGGAATTGGGGGACTCAAGAGGGGGTTCCAGGGCTGGAATTGAGAAGTGTCCCAGGGCTGGAATTGGGGGACTCAAGAGGGGGTTCCAGGGCTGGAATTGAGAAGTGTCCCAGGGCTGGAATTGGGGGACTCAAGAGGGGATTCCAGGACTGGAATTGAGAAGTGTCCCAGGGCTGGAATTGGGGGTCTCATGAGGGAGTTCCAGAGCAGGAACTGAGTTCTCACAGTTCTCACAGCAGGAACTCAGAGGTGTCCCAGGGCAGGAACTGGGGGCTCACAAGGAGGGCCCCAGCACCCGAGGCTGCCCAGGCTTGGAGCAGGATGGGGATGCAGGATCCATCCTGAGGAGCATCACCTCTGCCAGGGCAGGCTGAGCTCCTCCCGTGCCTTCCATCTCCTCCATGCCATCCTCTCCTCCTTCTCCTTGGCCTGATTGCCCCGGCCTGGCCGCTGGCCCGGGGTTAAGGAGAGCACTTTATTGTGCCTAACGAGGCGCTTTGCCCAGCCAGCCAGAGCAGCCAGCTCAGCCCTGGATTGTCTTTCCCTTTTTATTGCCCAGCGGGAGGAGCACGGGGAAGGTCTTTATGTGATTGTAGAGAAAGACAAAATGCCTTAATAGCAGCCGGCGCTGCCTCTCTGGGACCCAGGGGACACTGCAGCAGCCCGTAATAATCATCGTAAATAAAAGGGGATGGCTCTGGTGTGCGGCATGGGCCGTTAAAACAAGCCCCAGGGTGGAAGGGATGTCTTAAAAACAAGCTGGAGAGGATGTTTCTCTCCTCATTGCCCCTCTAATTCTCCTTCCCTGCATGGCAGAGCAGGGGAAGGCTGGCACAGCTCGGCTCTCTCCCAGCCTTGATTAGCCTAAACAGCACTTATTGATTATAGATTATAATCTATAATTATATTTATTATTTGGATTATTTTATATTGTTTTATATATTATTATTTTACATTACTTTCTATTATTTTATATAGTTTTATTGTATATTTCTATATATAATAATACTTTTTTTAAAAAATATTTTCTGTGCTTCTCAGCTCCCATGGCCATAGGGAGGGTTCTCCCACACCCTTAGGCTCAGGCCTGACTTTCTGACCTAGCAAAACTGAGTCAAGGCTGTGTTTAATCTTCTCAACCCTTGCACACTGAACATAACCCAAATTTCTCCCTCCTACCCTTTACCACAACTCTTTTTCCAGCTTGGTTTTCCCCAGTGCATTTCGAGTATCCTGGGGCTCTGGAGGTCTCCCTGCATTGGGTGGGAGGAGAAATCCAGAATTCCACCTGGAGATGCAGAGCAAAAGGTATAAATTGACTTTCACAAGTGAGAAAAGGAGAGGTAAATGGGGAGGAACACGGATTTTATTGACAGGAGATGCAGCCACATCTCTCCTAGGCTCCCTGCATGGAATATTGAACTCAAACCCAAGATTTTACCAAGCTTTAGTAGCCCTGGGAGTAATCCTGGATGTAGCATCAGAGCAGAGCTCCTTGGGACAGCCCCAAGGGACAGAATAAACTTCCAGGACAGAGAGAATGGCTGTGACAACTTTTCAGGGAGCCTGGGATGGGCTGAACTCTCCTTCTTTAATGGCTTGGAGCATGTTGGGGACACAGGAGGTCTCAGGAGGGAAGGGACCTTAAAAGACTTCAGCAAAGAGGATGCATGAACTCCTTTTCCTTTTCTATAATACATGCTAGCCTCTCCCAGGGTGTTTTTCATGGCTTTGCAAGCAACAGATTGGCAGCTAAAACTGTTTCTCTCTCTCTCTTTGCTTTAGTTTCTTTCCCCCTCTGCAAATGTTTGGCAGAAAGGAGAACCTGCAATAAAAAAGAGGGGAAAAAAAGGGGAAAAAAGGGATTTGATTAAAAGCCCTGAGCTCTAGCTGCAAAAATGTTTTGAAGCAACTGTAACTACCTTTATTTTCTACATAATTCTCGCATTGTGTTGCATTCACACCCTTCACAGTTCCATCTGTAATTCCAGTGTGGAGCTGCTGGTGCTCAGAGGGAAGGGATTTTCTTGCCACTTGTATTGAAGGGATTTTCTTGCCACTGCCCCACAGCCTCCCCCAGCCCTCCAGGCTGTTCCTGGGGCAGGACATCTCCCAGGAATGGCTGGGAAGAGCTCATGGAGGGGGTTGAGATCCTGGCAGGGCCTTCAGGAGGGAGGTGACAGCCCCAGGAAGTGGGGAACAGATCATCCAAAACACATTCTGGGTATGGAAAATTCCTGCAAGCCCAGGAATGCACAGGGCACTGCCCAGGATCTGGGGAAGCCACAGCTGAGGAGCTGCTCCTGGGTTTTGGCATCTTTCCCTTTTCATTTTCCCCTCCATCCCTGCATGAACAGCACACAGCAGCTGCTGCTCCTGCTGAGCCACACCTGAGGGAGCAGGTGGCATCCTCAGCTCTGCTGTCCCTGGCTGGATTCTCCCTGTCACCAATTATTCCAGGGAAGTGGCAGGCACAGGGGAGAGAAGGTTGAATCCCACCCAGTTTAGGAACAAAGTGTACCAGCACCTCTCAGAGCCCTGGCTGCTCCCTGTGCCCCTGCCCATGGGTAATTTGGTGACACAGGACAGGCACCAGCTGGGAAACAGGATGGGATTGACCCCAGGAACTTCTGGCACTGAGCAGAACAAGCAGCTCCAGGTGAACCTGGAGACCTGGAGCTGCCACAGGTGTGTGGGGCCAGGGCTGGCACACGGGCTTGGCTTCCATCTCCTGCAGCATCTGCCTGCTTCCAGGGGCAAACCTGACAGGAATTCCCAGTCCTGGGCAGGACAAAAGGCTCCTTGCACACAAAAAACTCCTTGCACTGATCCAGTCCTGGGCAGGACAAAAGGCTCCTGGCACTGATCCATTCCCACTCCTGGGGCAGGACAAAAGGCTCCTTGCCTTCATCCATTCCCTGTCCTGGGCAGGACAAAAGGCTCCTTGCACTGATCCAGTCTTGGGGCAGGACAAAAGGCTCCTTGCCCTGATCCATTCCCAGTCCTGGGCAGGACAAAAGGCTCCCTGCACACAAAAGTCTCCTTGCACTGATCCAGTCCTGGGGCAGGACAAAAGGTTCCTTGCACTGATCCACATAGGATGGGGAAATTCTACATGGACCCCTGAAATTCCAGCTCTGGTTCAAAGCAGGTGTTGTTCCAAAGCCCCAAATTCCCTGCAGCCCAAATCTGTGTGGCCAGAGCCAGCCCAGCCTTCACATCCAAACTGCCTCTGGCTTTCCTCCTCTTGGAGATGAATTTTTTGGGGATGCAGCAAGTCATGGGGAAGGAGGGAAAGTCCAGAATCTCCTGCTCTGCTCCACCTGATGGAAACCAAGCCTGGACTGCCAGGAGCAATCCTTTGTGGGATATTTATGGAAATTTCCCACCAGCAGAGCAGCCAGGTGCCAGGAGCAATTTGGTGCCTCAGCAATGGCATCCAGAGCCAGAACCTGATTTCCAAGATGCCCTGGTAAAGCAGTGGCACTGTCACAGCCAAGGAGAGCTGTGCCCTGCTGTGTGCCACGTGTGCCACCAGCCCTGTGCCAGCACAGCCACTGCAGCCTGGCCAGGGAATGCTGGGCTGCTCCATGCCCAGATTCCAGCACATTCCCCATCCCGTGTGGCACCTCAGTGCCCTGCCACCACATCTGCCACCTCTTCCCATGGCAGGGAGGATTTTATTTGGGAGTTCTGCACTGGCTGGGGGCACTGCTTTGCTCCTTGGAAATTCACTCCATGTCCTGCAGGGAAATTGAACCATTTTAAAGCCATGTGCTTTGTCTTGGTTCCAGAGATTTATTTTTTGCCATGGGAAAAGCATTCCCAGAGATAGGGAATTGTGGGAATTAGGAAAATAGAAACTCCCACGAACACTAAAAGTTTGATCTGCAACCTTAGCAAGTACTTAGATTGATGTAAAAATAAAATAGACAAAAATTAAGTAAAATATTATAAACTTCTGTTTCTATAGTTGTAAGTAAAAATATACCTTAAGAAACTATAGTAAGTAAAGTAGTGAAAATCTATAATATAATAATGTAATTGTATAAAGTAAACTAAAAGTTTAAAATTTATAATAAAAGCATATATATACATATAAAATGAAAACCCATTAAGCAAAAATACCCACAATACAACAAAATTAAGAAAAAGTGATAAGTTAAAAAAAAAATAAACCTTATAGCATCAGCACACATTAAAGCAGCGCAGAATCTGAAAAACATAAAAGCTAAAACCTGATACATAAAAAATATAAAAGCAGGCATCACCTGCTCCTCTGCAAGCTGAGTTATCCCCAGTAAACACAGCCAAGGTGCTGTGCTGTAGGAAAGGGCCCTGCCCTGGCAATCCCTTTGGGAAAACAGAGGCAAAATCAACACTTGGACTCTGAACTCAGCTCTGTGGCCTCAGCTTTTCAGGAACTGCTCCTGGAAATGCACTCAGGCAAAGCTGGCAGTGCCCAGGGATGGAGCAGGCTCAGGATCACCCCTGGGTGCTGCTGCTCCCACCCCAGGGACACCCCAGGGCTCCAAGGGGAGCTGGGAGCCCTTGGAATGGTGCTGCAGCACCAATGAGGCTCGAGGCAGAGGGTTGAGACACTCAAATTAATTATTTATCAAATCCAATGGTTCCTGCTGAGGGTTCAGAGAGGTGGGTAAAGGACCTGTGGGTCAGGGCAGGGACATTCCCAGCCTGGGAATGGGATCCACGCAGGGAAATGTGGTTCTCACTTCACTGCAGTGCTCCAGGATGCAGAAAATGCTGCTTCCATTTGTAGTTCTGAGTCAAATGTTTTGACTCAGGGAAGAGTTTTTGCAGCCTTCTTTTCCTCTTAATGTGTTTTGAATTTTTTTTTTCCTTTATCCTTTCAATAGAAAGTGGAAAATTTTCCTAAAAGCCTTTCTTTGTTCAAATCTGCAATTTCCAATTCAAAAAAACAACTTGTTTATCCCCCTTTTTTTTTCCTGGGGTGCAGCTGGAGTTTCTAATGAGGAAAAGGCACTGATGCTCATCTCAGGAAAACTCCCTGGCATTTTCCAAGCCCAGACCCACATGCTGGATGAGCCACATTTTCCTACAGCTGCAGGTTAATGGGATTTTCCACACTCACTCCCACATCCAGAGGATTCCCTGAATCCCCCAGGAGAAATCCCAGCAGACTCCTGTGGGTCCCACGTTAAGCCTGGTCTTAATCTCCCAACCTAAATATCTTCCTTTTATCAGGTGTGACCCAAAATCTGTGGGATTAGTGGAAGAGGAGATTCATGGAATGGGGTTGGGGCTCAGCAGCCCCTGAAAAGGGCAGAGTCCAACCACAACCACCTCATTGGAGAGCAAGGAGGTTCCAAATCCTAAAATAAATCCTATTAAAGCAAGGGGGGGAAAAAGCTCAAATAGGATTTATTTTAGGATTTGCATCTGGAGATGCCTCCCCCTCCCCTCTGGTGGAAAGCCAGAGCTGAGGAGAGGTTTTAATGCTGGAGTTCAGCTCTGTGCATGCTCAGGGCTGTTTTAGGAGGGGATCCTGGGCTGCTTTGGGATGAGGGATGCTTTGGGATGAGGGTGGAGATTGCAGGGTCCCTCAGCAGCAGGAGCCTGCCCTATGGAATCAGCTCAGATGAGCTCATTCCCAGAGCAGAAGGATTGGCAGGAACACTGAGAGGATGACTGGAAATTAAAAACAAACAGAAGGGAGCCAAGAATCATTTATTTGGAGAACATTTTGCAGGTTTTGTTTAGGGTCTGGTTTTAGCCTGGCACTTGTTGATTGTATTTGCACTGGAAATAAGATAAATGTGACACCTGCTCCAGTTAGTCTTTCCCTCCCCCCACCAAAACTCCTTTATTTGAAGAATTCACCAAAAGAGATTGGCAAAATGAGAGAGATGTAGGATGATGTGCCTGATTAATGATTCTCTGAGGGGAAAAGAAATCATTTACCCACGATATGGAGCACTTTTGATTGAAAAGAACTTTGAATTCCGTGTTCAAGCCAGGAGCATAAAGCAGGATAACAAACCCAGGAAAGCTCATGTCCCTTCTGTTTATCACCACTGGCCCAGGGGGCTTTGCTCTGCTATTAAAACAAGATATAGGGTGAGTCAATAGGAGTGAAAACGAGTAAATATGCAAACAGGCTTCCAAATCCAACAGCACACAGGGCTGGGGTGGAGGGAGGATCCAAGGAGGAGGATTTATAGGGACACAAGAATTCCTTGCTCTCCGTTGTGTTATTCCTCCTTTTAGCATGTCTTGTGCAGGGAAATCCCATTCTCTGCTGTGGATGCATTTCCAGCCAGGAAAGCTTTTCCCAAAGTTTGGGAAGCAGGGCTTGGTGTGGGGGTTCAGATCAGGAAAAGTTTTGCCCTGAGCAAAGATCCCAAACCCTGCCAGTGCTGTGCCCGATCAGGAACAGCTCCAATGGCTTTATTCCATTCCTCCCATCACTCCTTCTGCTACAAAGGACCATTAAACCCATCAAGGGGATTATTTCCCCCCATCTTTCCGCACGGATTTTTAATATCCAAGGAAACAAACCAGCAATTTGCCATTTCCTCCCAATAATCCGTGAAGAATGAGCGAAGAAAATATTGTCCCAATCGCGTTAATTGGGCGCTAATGAGCCATTGCCCTGCTCCGTGAATTGTCTGCTGTGTCTCCCCACCCTCCTCCTCCTCCTCCTGCTGACCCCCCTGATTCCAGGAGCATCAAGGACTCGGGATGAACGGGGGGAAGGCAAAGCAGGAAAAGCAGAGAGGGAACGGCGTGCACGGAATGAGCTGTTTGCTTTCCCCTGATTGTTGCTATTAATAAAACATTACATTAAATCAGGGCTGGAAGGATATAATTGGGATCATCCATCACATTTCCAGAGGAGAAGAGCTCCCGTTCATCAGCTGAGCAGAGCAGCCACTGCCACCCCCGGTGCTGAGCAGGGACAAGGGACACCAGGCTGTCCCCATCTGTCCCCTCCCCAGAATCAGCACCATTTTTGTCCCTTTTCTGCCTTTCCTTCCCATGAGCAAAGGCAGGAGTTGGGAAAATAAGGGAATATCAGTTGGGGACCACATGGTTGGGCCAGAGTCTGCTGGGATTTGGGACTGAGGATTTGGGATTTGAAATTTGGGATTGAAGATTGAGGATTTGGGATTGAGGATTTGAAATTTGGGATTTGGGATTTGGGATTGAGAATTTGGAATTTGGGATTGAGGAATTGGAATTTGGAATTTGGGACTGAGAATTTGGAATTTGGGATTGAGGATTTGGAATTTGGAATTTGGGATTGAGAATTTGGGATTTGGGATTGAGAATTTGGAAATTTGGGATTGAGGATTTGGAATTTGGGATTTGGGATTGAGAATTTGGAATTTGGGATTGAGGATTTGGAATTTGGAATTTGGGATTTGGGATTGAGGATTTGAAATTTGGGATTGAGGATTTGGAATTTGGAATTTGGGATTGAGGATTTGGGATTGAGGTTTGAGGATTTGGGATTGAGGAATTGGAATTTGGAATTTGGGATTGAGAATTTGGAATTTGGGATTGAGGATTTGGAATTTGGAATTTGGGATTGAGGATTTGGGATTTGGGATTTGGGATTGAGGATTTGGGAATTTGGGATTGAGGATTTGGAATTTGGGATTTGGGATTGAGAATTTGGAATTTGGGATTGAGAATTTGGGATTTGGGATTGAGAATTTGGGATTTGGGATTGAAAATTTGGAATTTGGGATTGAGCATTTGGAATTTGGGATTTGGGAGGTCCAATCTCTGGAAGGGTTCAAGGCCAGGTTAAACAGGACTTGTAGCACCCTGGTCTGTGGAAGGTGGCCCTGCCCTTCCAACCAAGATGGTTCCTGAGGTTCTTCAACCTCAACCCCATGATTTGGGGTTGAGGGCAATCTCTGTTCATGGCCAGCTCCTCCTCACTCCCCACAAAGACAAAACCTCCTCCATCCCAGCAGGAAACACCCCTGGGACTCACTGCAATGAATTCCCTTGCAGCAGGGAGCAGAGCAGTTGGAATTTCAGCCACTTTTCAGGGCAGCAGGAACAATTCTGTGAAATGCTGACCCAAAAACCAGAGATTTACTTTTCCCAATCCCAATAATTTGTGTTGGGCTACTGCAGCTCTTCCTTGGCAGCAAACAACTCATCCATGTGTTCCCACAGGGGCACAGGGATGGATTTGGGCTGCTGGGCTGGCACTGAGGGAATTCCCTCTGCTCCAAATTCCCACCTTGGCTCTGCATGGAAAATCCTGCCAAGGGCTGCACAACTCCTGCATCTCCCCAAATCTGGATGAGCCCTCAGTCTGAGCTCTGTTAAATCCCTGTGCTGGCAGCTCCTGACTGCCACGTCCAGGCTAAATTTCCAGGTGGGACTTTGTTTAGTCCCATTTCTATGAAATTTAATAAATCCTTTCATATTTTCCCCCACTCTGAGCGTATTTGTCACTTTAACTTACAGCTCTTGATGTCTCTGAGACATCAAACAGGTCAAATCCCTTTGGTCTGGCACTGCACAGGATTTTTTTTCTCCAGGTTCAACCCTGTAACTCTTTCCTGAATCCTCAGATTTTCTTCACATCTCCAAGACTGGCTGGACAAAACGATGCCCCAGCGAGGCAATTCATTAGGAATGTTCTCTATTATGGAAGTAAAACCCCCAGTGATCATTTCCCCATATTTATACTTTATTTTCCCATTCCTTGGGCTGCTCAAACAGCAAATAAATGGTGCCATACCCATTTATCAGGCTTATAACAAGCTCTAATGACCCTACAATAAAAACAGAAGGAGAACTGGTGAGACAGAGATTAAGAAAAATAAGATAAACGTACGTGGGTGAATATTTTTAAAGCATGTCCCTAATTTCAGAGCATCAAGACATGATCACAGCTAAAAATATGGCCATCCATCAAAATCCTGTCACAGGGAGAGCCTGGGACTCATTTAGACAATGAAGAGCTGGAGGAAAAGCTGAGTTTCTTACGCTGTTAATACAGAACTGAGCAATCCAAGAGGAGGATATTCCATTAATGGCATAAATGGATCATAATAAAAGGCCACTCTGACATGTCAATACTCTCACTCTGTGCTAAGAGAGCAATCCCAGATGGAAAAGGGCTTTCCATGGGATTTGGCCAGGCCTGGCAGTGCCCAGATCTGGGGATTTCAGGGGTGGGGGGTTCAGCTCCTTTTGACAATAATGACAGGGATGGGGATTTGGTGTGATGGTCAAAGAATCTGAATTTATTGTGAAGTATAACTGTTTATATAGCATTTTAGGAAGACTAGTAATGTTTTACTACAATGATTAAGTTAATAATCACATAAACAAACATAAATTTTAAACATGTCTTGCTTACAGAAGCCTGCTGTCATTTCCTTTTTCTGTTAAACCCCTCTGATTGAATCTTCTTGCAATCTTGATTTAATGCTCAAAGTTCTGTTTGCTATTGCCAAGACATCCTGTTATCAAATCTCGGATGCTGGCCAGGTCCAAAGTCCATCATATCTCAATATCTCTACAAGCTCACACCTCTCCCTCTGTTTCAACCTCAGCTCTGCCCCAGTTCAGCTTCCAGGTCAAAATTGGCTTTTCCTTGCCTGCTTCCAATGGTTCTGGGGGATGCAGCCTGGGGAGGAGCAGGGGATGGGGCAGGATTGTCACCATCCCATCCAGGTGTTGGGGACATCCCTGGCAGCCACCTCCTGGTGTCATTTCCCCAAACCCAGCTCATCACCCACTCCTGTCACTCGACTAATTGCTTACCAAGGGTTAATTACTGGCACTTCACCTCCTCAGAGAGCCTTTGGGAACCACCACGAGTTTGCCTGGTGAATTCTGGGTGGAGGAATTCCCTGATCCACACTTTGGGAGCTGCTGCCTTTGCACTGACCCCAAAACTGCTGCACCCCACAAAGCCCTGACCCCACAAACCACACCCAGAGCTGCAGATCCCAGCCCTGCATCCCAACCCCACTCCAGACAGTGGAAATCAGCCAGGGAAGGCGGGACTGGGCTCTTCCCTGAGGTTCCAGAGGCTCCCTGTTATCCCTGCCCACCCCACAATCAGTTTGTATGGTTTGGAGAACTCCAGCCAGAGCTGGGACTTCCAGGGAGAGGAGGAAATGCTTTATGAGCTGGGATTTTGTTCAGTTTTGAGCAAAATCCAGTATTTTCAAGAGGTGGGAATTTATTTTTTATTATTTTATTTCATTTTATTTTATATTTTAATATTATTTAATTTTTATTTATTGTGTTTTTTATTATCGTTTGGGCTTTTTTTGGTTGTTTTATTTTTATGAATGGGAGGTTTGAAAGTTTGGGGAATAGGAGCCAAGGGAGAATGACAAGCTGTGGCATGGAGCTGATCCTGCTGCTCACAAGTTTTTGGCTCACTCCGTGAATCCAACCCTAAAGTGCATCTTGAGGCTCCTCTGAAGAGAAAAGCACCAATTTGCTTCGAGCTGAATGGGACTGAAGGGCTTTTCCCTCTTCTTTTAATTAAAAGGGATTCCCATTTAATGTAAAATAAAGCCAAATAGAGAAGGTCTCCTGTGGAGAGCAAGAAAAAATAAAGGAATATGTTACAAAAGCTGGGACCAGATAGGAAATGTTCATTTGGGGGAACATTTTGATGAAGAGAATGGGACTGTTCTTGTTTCCAGCCAGACTGAGCAGACAGAGGGAAAAGCAAAAAGGAGAAACAAAGGTTCAAGTGGATTTTCTGGGGTGAGAAGGATCCTGGCAGACCAGGAGAGGAGGTTGGGAACCAGGAAGGTGCTGTATTAGGCATTAATACAGTTAAACTTCAAATTAGGAGATGTGAAGGACATTTGGGAATTAAGGAGGAAACAACCAACACAGTTTTAAGCCAGGGTCTGGTACTCTAATGTAGGAAATGAAAGGCTTGTCTCCAGCAGCAGGGATCTGGATTGATCCATGGGATTGTTTCCAAGAGCTGGGTGGAGCTGGGCCCCTGAGGGAGGCTCAGGTGCCATCGAGCTGCTCTGCAGCTCAGGTTGCTGCATGGAGCTCCAGGGGCAGCTCCCTGGTCACTTGTCCTGGTCCCCAGTGTGGCCTCTCATGGGGTGCACTGCCACCATCACCTCCCAGCCATGGAGAGGGAAACACATCCCAGAGCCCCCAGCAACCTGGCAGGATCAGGGATCTGAATGAAACGCCTCCTGTAACCTCCATTTTCCATTTTCTGAGGGGTTTTCTTGTGGCGTTGTGATGGTGGTCACAGGGGGTTTTTAGAGGATGGAAGAGACAGGATCTTGACTCCATTATCAGAAGGCTTGATTTATTATATTATGATATATTATATAACATTATAACTATACTACATAGAGATAAAAAAGAAAAGAGGCTTCTTCTGAAGCTGGCTATGCTAAGAAAAGAAATAGAAAGAATAACAAAGGTCTGTCTGTCTCTCAGCAGAGAGCAATAGCAGCTCCACCATGAGTGGTCAGTAAATCCAAACATCTACAGGGGACCAATCACAGGTGGACCTGTTGCATTCCACAGCAGCAGATAATAATTGTTTACATTTGTTACTGAGCTTCTCAGCTCTAGCAGCAAAAATCCTCCAGAAAGGATTTTTCACAAAGAATGTCTGCAACATCGCTGAGCCCAAACTCTGAGAGCTGTCACCAACAGCTCCCAAACTCTGCCAGGACAGTGGGAAACACAGAGCAGATCAAGGCTGAGGGACACCACAAAGGGATGGAAACAAAGCAAGGAGAGGGAGAAACTCCTGTCTCCAACCACAAACTCCTCCTCCTCTGTTTGCTTGGGTTCCTCCTCCCCATGCTCTGCCTGCTCAGGGAAAACAATCCTCCACACCCCACTGGCTTCTCAGTGCTGTGCAAAACATAAACAAGGAAAGCTTTTGATGTCAGGGAAGTTGGGAGCTCAGCAGCCCCGTTTGCACAGCTTTGAAGGTGAGGATTTGCTCAGGTGATGATGGTCACCTTTGGAGCCACTTGATAGCACCAAATCCTTGCTCCAGATGCAGAGTTAGGAGTTGTTTTATCTCATTTTTCATGGTTACAGAAGCTCCAGCAGATTCAGGGGGATGGGAGGCAGCATCCTGGAGAGAAACCAAAAAAAAAAGAAAAAAAATATAACCCAAGTTCCCCCCCAGCTCTTTAGGGCTCAATCCAAACCCACTGAGATAAAAACAGAAGCACAAGGAGAATTGGCTCAGCCCAGGCTGGACCTTCCCAGAAAAGCTGAGCTCCCTGGTAGGAGAGAGGAGCTGAGCTCAGTGTGCAAACAGGAGCTGATGGGATGGGAGAAATGAGGGAAAAGAGGACTTAATGTTGGATTTTGTCCCTGTTGACACACAGAGATGGGGGAGACACCAGGGAATAATACCCTTTGCAGCAGGGATTTCACAGGGAAAAATGGTTTTTTTTTGGGCATGGGGAGGTGCCTCTGCCAGTTTTGTCCAGCCCAGGAGGGAGCTGTGATCACTCAAACTGCTCTCCAGACCCTGCTGGTCAGCATGGACAGGAGCTGGAGCGAGGTTCCTGCACACATGGGATTGGGAATGGTGGGCTCACCAGCTGGAGACCCCTGAGGAAGGGGTGAGGGAGAGGAAGCAGAAAGGAAGGATGGGAGCACTCCCAGCTCCCAATGTCCCACTCATTTTTTGGTCTCCTCTCCCACACCATGGACAGGAAGGACCATCAGTTTCCATCCTGCTGCCTCTCCTCAGGGCTCACAGGGTGTGGGAATTCCCACCAGGATCTCCCCACCCTGACCCATGGGCAGTAACAGGTCTGTGAGTGTGGGAGCTGCTTATGAGGAGAGTTTGGGGGATCTGTGCTCATCCTGAACCACCGTGGTACCCCAAGGAGCTGTGAGCCCGTGCTGAGCTCAGGAATGCTGGTTCTGCCAGCCTGGGAAAGCCCAGGTGTGTTAGAGCAGACTCTGTCACAGACATCCTTTATGAAAAATCCTTTCTTTACAATTTTTCCTCCTGAGAAGCTGAGAGGCCTCAGGAACAAAATGCAAACATTGATTATCTGCTGCTGTGGGATGCAACAGGTGCATCTGGGATTGGCCCATGTTGGTTGTTTCTAATTAATGGCCAATCAAAGCAAGCTGGCTCAGACAGTCAGACCCACAAACCTTTGTTATCATTACTTCTTATTCTATTCTTAGCCAGCCTTCTGATGAAATCCTTTCTTCTATTCTTTTAGTATAGTTTTAATATAATATATATCATAAAATAATAAATCAAGCCTTGTGAAACATGGAGTCAGATCCTCCTCTCTTCCCTCATCCTCAGACCCCTGTGAGCACCATCACAAGACTCCAAGGCCATTTTCCCTGGGGTGAGCAGCCAGGAGCAGGAGGGAGCAGAGCAGAGGAGCTGCAGGTCCAGCAGCTGCCACCCATCTCCATTCCCATGTCTGACCTCAGCATTCCCTCTTTATCCTGTTTTCCAGCTCCTGAGGGTGTCACTCAGGAGTTTGACAGCCCTGCACATCCTCCAGCATGGAAGCTGCAGAGAGGAGCCAGCCCAGCAGCCAGCACTGAGCTGGGTTTGCTTGGTTTAGTTCTCAATCACTTCCAAAAACAAAAATTGAGCTGCATCCAAGTGAGGGCTGAAGGGAGGGGTGGGGATTCATCTCCTGGTGGGAGCAGGATCCCATTCCCAGCTCCATCCATCACTCTGCTCTGGGAAAGGAGAGATGTAAGCACAGAGAAACCTCAGAGTGGAGGCCAGCACAGACCTTGAGGGCATCTCAGGGAGGTCCCACAGCTGCTGGCCACAGGTGGGTCCCCACAGCCTCCTTTGAAGCTGCCCCACTTCGTTTGAAGTGCCAAATTTTCCCTAGGAGTTGGGATTTCAACCCAAATCTAATCCCGGGCTGGGGAGCTGTGCCTGGCTGCTCCTGTTTTTGATCTGGGTTGTTTATAGCCGTGGATGTGTCCCTCAGGAGAGCCTGAGGCAGGGGCAGCCCCCCAGCCTCTGCTCTCCACAGGCTGCACCAGCTCTCTCCAGAAGCTTTGCTGGATGTTCTGGGAGCTCAGCTTTTCTGGGAAGGTCCAGCTCAGGCTGAGCCAATTCTCCTTGTGCTTCTGTGTTCATCCCAGTGGGTTTGGATTGAGCCCTAAAGAGCTGGGGGGGAAGTTTGGTTATTTTTCTTTTTTTTTTCTATTTTTTTTTGTTTCTCTCCAGGATGCTGCCTCCCATCCCCCTGCATCTGCTGGAGCTTCTGTAACCATGAAAAATGAGATAAAACAACTCCTAACTCTGCATCTGGAGCAAGGGTTTGGTGCTATCAAGTGGCTCCAAAGGTGACCATCATCACCAGCACGAGGGTCACCAGTGTCCCACAGACTGACCCAACAGCAAACTGAGCACCAGGACCTCTTGCAGGAGAGATCTGGATAAACCCAGGCCTCATCTCATCCTTCAAATGTGGGGTTTTTTGGGACAGGAGGTGACAAGTGCAGCCCCCCAGCCTCTGCTCTCCACAGGCTGCACCAGCTCTCTCCAGAAGCTTTGCTGGATGTTCTGGGAGCTCAGCTTTTCTGGGAAGGTCCAGCTTGGGCTGAGCCAATTCTCCTTGTGCTTCTGTTTTTATCCCAGTGGGTTTGGATTGAGCCCTAAAGAGCTGGGGGGGAGGTTGGGTTATATTTTGTTTCTTTTTTTTTTTTTGTTTCTCTCCAAGATGCTGCCTCCCATCCCCCTGCATCTGCTGGAGCTTTTCTAACCATGAAAAATGAGATAAAATAACTCCTAACTCTGCAACTGGAGCAAGGATTTGGTGCTATCAAGTGGCTCCAAAGGTGACCATCATCACCAGCACAAAGGTCACCAGTGTCCCACAGACTGACCCAACAGCAAACTCAGCACTGGGACCTCTTGCAGGAGAGATCTGGATAAATCCAGGCCTCATCTCATCCTTCAAATGTGGGGTTTTTTGGACACTGGTGTTGGAGAAGAGCTCTTGGTGTAGTATAAATAGATTTTGGCATGTATAAAAGCCTGGGCAGTGGCCCAGGGAGGTCCTGGGTGGTGTGAATCTGCTCCTGGCCTTCAGGGTGGGAAAGATTTGCAAAGTTTTTGTGGCTTTTGGAGCAGGTTTGTTTGGGTTTTTCAACTTTCCTTGACTGATTTAGGGCAGCTTGGGGATAATTTCATTAAATGGGTTTTTCTGGGGTACTGCTGTGGGGTATTTGCTGCTGCAGTGTCCTGCCTGTGGGAAGAGCTGCAGGAAACCCTGGAGGAGTTCATTCCTTGGGGCTGGGGTGTGCTGGAGCCCATGGATGGTGTTTGGAGGATTTGGGAGATGATCCAGCTCTGTCCCAAGGTGAGGAGAGGGTCTGGACCTGCTGCTGTGGGGGACAAGGGGCAGATTTGAAGGATTCCACAGGGGTGAGGTTGAACAAAGTCCTGGTGCAGATCTGCTGCAGCTGGGGGTGGTGGAGACCTGCCCTGGAGCCTGGATCTGCTCTCCCTGCAGGGCTGTGGGAGAGTGGAAGGTTCAGCTTCAGCTCAGCCACAAAACTCAGTTCCAGCTGAGGAATTGATGCCAAGGGCAGAGCTCAGCCCTGCAGCCCCTCCTGAAACCTGAGACCACCCCAGGGCAGGGGCAAAGTCAGGCTCAGCTCCCTCAGAGGACCCAGAACCACGGGGGAGAGGGGAGCTCTCAGCATTTCATGTGCCTGGTGCTGTCCAAGCAGGGTCAGGGGCTGGAGAGCTGCTCCAGCTCCAGAAATATTGTTTTAATGCAGAATAAGGGTCCTCTGTGCTATCTTCACAATTCACTGCCACTACACCTAATAAAGCAAATGCTTTCCAAAGCACTTAATAGATATTGCTCATTGGAGAATGAGGAAGGACAGAGCTGAGATTGTATTGGTATGGGTCATAATACTTCATTTTATATAGTTCACATGTGTGAAACCCTTTCTTTGCCCCAAAACAGTTAGGGTGTATTTTAAATAATACTTCATTTTATATAGTTCACATGTGTGAAACCCTTTCTTTGCCCCAAAACAGTTAGGGTGTATTTTAAATAATACTTCATTTTATACAATTCACATGTGTGAAACCCTTTCTTTTCCCCCAAGCAGTTTGGGTGTATTTTAAACAATCTCTTGTATTTAATTTTTGTTTGTCCTCAAACAGCTTGGTCCTGGGGCAAGTGTATTTTAACTGTCTGCCTATGGCTGAAATATGAGCTCAGCCAAAAGGTTTTTAAAATACATATAAAGTAGTTTTAGCTCAGTCAATGGTCTCAGAACAGGGCCTTCTCTGGGGTCTTTGCCTGCAAGAAAACCCTAAAAGTGATTGGAGATCACAGCCACATTATGCAAAACACAATTTGCATAATCATCATGCAAATTGAGATGGATAACCAGCTTTAACCAGACTCGAGTTGCTTTCAAGTGCCTCTTTCTCAGCTGCTACTTCAATCACTTAAAGGAAAGAAAAAAAAAAAAGAACCAAAAGTTCCAACTTTCCTCTCCTGGTTGAGCAGGGTCACGGGGCCAGGGAGGGACAGGAGGTGACAAGTGCAGTCCCCGAGTGGCCTGGAGGGGTCACTGGTGGCTTTCACATCCAGGAGACCCCGGAGGGACTGGCCAGAGCTGGAAGCCCTCGGGACTGGAGGAGCTCAGAGCCATTCTCTGCTCTATCCCAGCTTTCCCAGACCTTTGGGAAGTCTCTGGGTCTCCATCTGCCGACACTTTGTGGGGACAGAGGACGTGGTGGGATGTTCAGGTGATTTATTGAGAGCTAAGCTGCTCCTCTTGCATCTGAGGGGCTGAGAGTTCTGTCTCCTGCTAAAAAGGTGTCTGATATTAAATATAACTGTGCAGAGCAAAACAAAACTGACATCTTGCTCGTGCCTTCCCTCCTTCCTGATGTGGAGGGATCATTCCTAGAGGATCCCATCTCTCCTGTGAGGGAGCTGGGCCAGGATCTGTTCATCCCCTGGCAGGCACGGGCACAGCAGCTGCACATTTCCAGCTGCTCTCCCTGCCCTCCCTGTGCCTGGTGCTTTGAGCACAGCAGTGGTTCAGTGGCCATCCTGACAGCTCCTTCCTGGGGAGCTGGGAGCTGCTCATCCATGGCTGGGCTGCTGCTGGAGCGCTGTGATCCCACATCCATCCTGCATCCCTCCTGCATTGGTCCTGCATCCATCCCGCATCCATCCCGCATCCATCCCACATCCATCCCACATCCATCCTCCATCCATCCCACATCCATCCTCCATCCATCCCACATCCATCCCACATCCATCCCACATCCATCCTCCATCCATCCCTCATCCATCCTGCATTGGTCCCACATCCATCCCACATCCATCCTCCATCCATCCCTCATCCATCCTGCATCCCTCCTGCATTGGTCCCACATCCATCCCACGTCCATCCTTCATTGGTCCCACATCCATCCCACATCCATCCTCCATCTATCCCATATCCATCCCACATCCATCCTCTATCCATCCCACCTCCATCCCCCATCCATCCCACATCCATCCCACATCCATCCTCCATCCATCCCACATCCATCCTCCATCCATCCCACATCCATCCTGCATTGGTCCTACATCCATCCCACATCCATCCTCCATCCATCCCACATCCATCCTGCATCCCTCCTGCATCCCTCCTGCATTGGTCCCACATCCATCCCATATCCATCCTCCATCCATCCCACCTCTATTTCCCATCCATCCCACATCCATCCCACATTCATCCCACCTCTGTCCCACAATGATCCCACATTCCTCCTTCACTGGTCCCCACATCCATCCCCCATCCATCCCATATCCATCCTCCATTCACCCCACATCCATCCCAGTTAGGCATCACTTGGAGCTTTTCCTTTTGCTCTCTGCAGGGAAATTCCCGATCATGGTCCTCCCAGGTTTTGGTGATCCGCAGATCCTGCAGAATCACCCAAAATCTCAGCTCTTCCCCCTCTCCAGCCCCTGGGAGCCCTCGGGCAGCTCCTAACGAAGTCGTTTCTCTTATCTGCAGAGTGATTAAGGGATATCACTGCATGTCCCCGGAGAAAACAGATTAGGGAGAGCACAGGGTGACCCAGATAAGGACTTTTATCAAGCACAGAGGCGTTGGAACACGAGGGGTGACATGAAGATGTCACCTCATTAGTGACAACTGCCCAGGGCTCAGTGCAAACCACCCTGGGTGCATTTCAGCATCTCCCGACCCAGCTGACACAGGGGATCAGGTTTCTGCCAAATCCATGGCCCCGTGGCAGGGAAATGAGATCCCAAAGGGTTTTGGGGTGGTCTGAGGACAGGGGTGGAGGAGCTGTCCCATGGTCTTCAGTCCATGAGATTTCTGGGATAAGAGTGATGGGCACACACCTGAGCGGGAATGGGGTGGAGAGGAGAATTTCAATTTGATTAAACGGGGTAAAGCAAGGTGTGTAATGTCCCCTGGGTTAAAAGGCAGGATTAAAACCCCTCCTGTGGTGCCAGCACTGCTGGGGATGGAGGTGAGGGGTAAAACCTCTGAAGATGTCACCTCATTAGTGACAACTGCCCAGGGCTCAGTGCAAACCACCCTGGGTGCATTTCAGCATCTCCCGACCCAGCTGACACAGGGGATCAGGTTCCTGCCAAATCCATGGCCCCGTGGCAGGGAAATGAGATCCCAAAGGGTTTTGGGGTGACCTGAGGGCAGGGCTGGGACTGCAGCTGTCCTGTGGTCCTCAGTCCCTGGGATTTCTTGGACAAGAGTGATGGGCACACACCTGAGCAGGGCAGGGGTGGAGAGGGGAATTTCAATTTGATTAAATGAGGTAAAGCAGGGTCTATAATGTCCCCTGGGTTAAAAGGCAGAACTAAAACCCCTCCTGTGGCACCAACACTGCTGGGCATGGAGGCAAGGGGTAAAACCTCTGAAGATGTCCCCTCATTAGTGACAACTGCCCAGGGCTCAGTGCAAACCACCCTGGGTGCATTTCAGCATCTCCCAACCCAGCTGACACAGGGGATCAGGTTTCTGTCAAATCCTTGGCCCTGTGGCAGGGAAATGGGGTCCCAAAGGGTTTTGGGGTGGTCTGAGGACAGGGGTGGAGGAGCTGTCCCATGTCCTTCAGCCTATGGGGTTTTTTGGACAAGAGTGATGGGCACACACCTGAGCAGGGCAGGGGTGGAGAGGGGCATTTCAGTTTGATTAAATGAGGTAAAGCAGAGTCTGTAATGTCCCCTGGGTTAAAAGGCAGGATTAAAACCCCTCCTGTGGCACCAACACTGCTGGGCATGGAGACAAGGGGTAAAACCTCTGAAGATGTCACCTCATTAATGCGACAACTGCCCAGGGCTCAGTGCAAACCACCCTGGGTGCATTTCAGCATCTCCCAACCCAGCTGACACAGGGGATCAGGTTTCTGTCAAATCCTTGGCCCTGTGGCAGGGAAATGGGGTCCCAAAGGGTTTTGGGGTGGTCTGAGGACAGGGGTGGAGGAGCTGTCCCATGGCCTTCAGTCCATGAGATTTCTTGGACAAGAATGATGGGCACACACCTGAGCAGGGCAGGGGTGGAGAGGGGAATTTCAGTTTGATTAAATGAGGTAAAGCAGGGTCTGTAATGTCCCCTGGGTTAAAAGGCAGGATGAAAACCCCTCCTGTGGCACTGCTGGGGATGGAGGTGAGGGGTAAAACCCTTGGAGCACACACACACCTGCAGGAGCACGGGGATCTGAGCTGAATGTACAGAATGGGTAAAATCCTGCTGGAACACTCGAGGGTTTAATGGCAAACAGGAGAAATTGCTGAACCATCTGTCTGTGAGCTCCAGGGAGATGATTCAGGACTCGGGGGTAGGAAGAGGGGCGACTTTGGGAACACTTTGTGTCTTGAGGAACAAACCAGCCCCCAAGAGAACGGAGATGAGGGATGACTTCATCGTGCAGTGCTGGCACACAGCACAGCCCAAACCTCGTCCCTGCTGAGAGAGGAGCATCAAAAATAAATTAACAAAAAGAAAACTCCCGATTTCCATAAGGAGGAGCAAATAGAATCTGATTCCAGCCCTTTCCTATTGCTGCAGCCAGCAGTGAGCAGTGTCTGACACTCAAGAGTGCTGAAACTGGGATTTTTTTTCTTGTTTTCCTGCTTCAGTAGTGCACAGGTGTGGGAAGGAGGGAGAAAACAGAGAAACAAATGTCTTGGCAAATGCTAAAAAAAGGAATGCGTTCCCTAAAAATACAGGTAGCAGCATTTGAGAGGAATCAAAGAAAATAATGGACTATGAATGACCAGAAGGGTCAAAGAAAATAAGAAAGCACTTAGAGAGAGCAGGGGATTTATTTCTGTGTCAGAATGCCTCTGTTGTTAGAGCCAGATGGCAAAATTGTAAAACATCAGTGGGAAAGGTAGGGATGCTCCACAGATATTCCAAATCCAGAAAAAATAAAAAGGAGGCAGGAGCTTTTATTTGCTGCAGTTCCCAGTGCAGGAGGGGCTGGAGGGCATCCAGAGATGCAGCTGTAAAATTGGTCCCCAAATTCTTCTTCCAGCTTCTCCAAGCTTCTTCCACCCAAATCATTAAAAACTGGGAGATTCCCAGGGTGATGAGGGATCCCTAAATTATTGCAACTTTTAGGGAAGTAACTGGGTCATCCTAAAGCAAAGGAAAATCCATTTGGGGTTTAACTGGTGAAGGAGCTGGGAACACCTCTGTGAGTTGGTGAGGGGTAGATTGGGTGGATTTGAGGTTTCTCCAAGAATTTTGGCTTGTGGCCTCTTGTTTCCTTCAGGAGTATTGTGGGGAATTAAAAGGATCCTGGTTTGCTGGAGGGGTCACTGATGTAATAACAGAGGGATCAATGGATGTTTGTTCCCATGGATTCTTCCCCTGGTTCAGTGCCATTTAATAACCTGCTGAGGGACAGGAACAACCACAATGAAGTGCAAGAATCACAGTGAGAGGGGGGAAAATCCAGCAGGGACATCCCCAGTGGCAGCAATGGGGTGAAATGATCCCACTGTTCCATCAGGGCCACACAATGGGTGTTCCAGGCTGCTGGGGAGCAGGAAAATCCAGCATTTTTTATATCTACATGCCCAGGGCAAAGGATCAGCCTTTAAACAGTGACTCTGAGTCAGCAGGGATCTCTATCTCCAGCAAGAGGAGGAGGCTGGGGGTCCCAGGTGATCCCTTTCCTCATCCCTACTGCAATTCAAATCAGCATTATCCCTAAAATCCATCACTGTTCGTGTGCCTCATTATCCAAGGAGCTGTTAAAGCACCAGGCAAGGTCAGGCCTGGAGCAAGGTGTGAAAAGCAGGAGCTGAGATGTGTAAATGTGGGATTTAGGGCATTTTTGGGGTGGTTTTGAAGGAAGTTTCAGCAGGGATGGCTCCATCAGCATCCCACAGCTCGCTTGCTTCATCCTGGAGGGTGGAATGGAGGGAGGTGCTTCATCCTGGAGGGAGGTGTTCCAGGCTGCTGGGGAGCAGGAAAATCCAGCATTTTTTATATCTACATGCCCAGGGCAAAGGATTAGCCTTTAAACAGTGACTCTGAGTCAGCAGGGATCTCTATCTCCAGCAAGAGGAGGATGCTGGGGGTCCCAGGTGATCCCTTTCCCCATCCCTACTGCAATTCAAATCAGCATTATCCCTAAAATCCATCACTGTTCCTGTGCCTCATTATCCAAGGAGCTGTTAAAGCACCAGGCAAGGTCAGGCCTGGAGCAAGGTGTGAAAAGCAGGAGCTGAGATGTGTAAATGTGGGATTTAGGGCATTTTTGGGGTGGTTTGGAAGGAAGTTTCAGCAGGGATGGCTCCATCAACATCCCACAGCTCACTTGCTTCATCCTGGAGGGTGGAATCGTTGAAAGGAGCTGTTCCCCCCTGGATCACCCATCCCTGATCCCAGCTGGGATCCTCTGGGGCTGGCTGGGGTGGTTACATGCATTATTCTTTTTTAAGCTGAAAATAAGGAAATAACACTCTGAGCTCCTTGCTCCCACACTGGAATCACAACCAGCCATGAATAATTCATTTTCAAATAATTAATTATTCAGCTTATTTCTTCATTAGCTGAAGAACCTGAACGTAATTAGCTGCTTACCTCCACAAAAAGTACCAACTTTTTCTGGCACAAATAAATAAAATATGAGCAGATTTTCACCCCAGAAAAACCCAAACAACCCAGCCACTGGTGACCCTTTAGAGCAGGGTCCCTGAGGATTCTTCTGAGAGTTCTCATGCTGCTGCTTATCCATGGAGGTGGAATTGGATCAAGGTCTCCCAGTGTTCCCCTGGAGAGAATCCCTAAAAATCCGATCTGAGCCAGCTGGGATGAGGTTGGAGGTCATTGAGGGATCTGGTGGAACTTTCTCAGCCTGGTTTCCAGAGCTGCCACATCTCCTGGGGAATGGGGGCAATGCTGCCTTCCCATCTCCTTCAAAAATTGGTGTACTGTGCTTGTGGATCCTTTTAAAATTTATCCTTCCAGGTGAGACTTGCCCCATGCCATGGGCTGTGGATAAAACCCTGCTGGGATCCTGAATTCCCAAAGGTGTTGGCAGAGATGGACATGAGGAAAGTCCTTGTCCCTCATCCCTTGTCCCTTGTCCCTTTAGCTGGCATTCCTTTTCCCATCAGGGCTTAGCAGGGAGGCTTTGAGGGGAAAACTGGACCTTTCCTTGCCTTGTCCTGCCTGTTCCCCTCTCATTCCTGTGGCTGTGGAGGGGAATTTCCTGGGAAAAGCTCCAGTTTTCCATGCAGCTGCTTGGTTTCACTGGTGGCTTGTGGCTGGCAGCAGTGTCATCCCAGCCAGGGCCTCCTGGAATGGATCCTGGGGGTTTTCCTGCTTTGCTCTGTCCTCTGCAGCCACCTCAGGCCTGTCTGGTTGTGTTTTCATTGGCAGGGCAGGAATTTCTCCTCCTCACCACCCTGAATGTCCCTGCTGGATTTGGGAACTCCTGGCCCTGTGGGCTCTGTTATCCCTGGCCTTGCTCCTGCTCTGCTCCTCCACTCAACATCCACCCAGGCTCTGGGATCAATCCCTGTCTCCCCTTTGCTCTGCTGTCTCACACAACCAGAGGAGGGTTGGGGGGAGCAGAATGTCAGGAAAATTAATCCACAAACACCAAAGGTTTATGTCCAAAAAGGAGACAGAGGAGTCCTTTTACTTTATTTGAATAATGTGAGAGGCCATGGGGCATTCCCCTGGGATCTCTCCAATTTTTGGAGGATGCAGCCTCCTTTTAATCCCAATTTCCCAGCCATATTTCCCTTCTTTCTTTCTCCATTTCTGAGGTATTTGAGAGGTTCAGACTTCTCAATATGCCTGATATCAAAAGTTTCCCTCTAATGTATAACCCTCCCTTTTAATTGTTAATTCTTATGGAATTCAGGGCTTTTTCTTCCCCATTGTTTCTTTCATCTCTCAATGTCTAGTTTTGTTTATCATCAAACCTAAAGTTTATTTGTAAAAGCAAATACCTTTTTCCAATCATCAATCATTGGAATCCTTCCCATTGTTTCTTTTATTTTCCAGAGCTAGTTTCATCTACCAGCAGCCCCACAGCTTGTTTGTAAAGCCAAATCCTCTATTCCTCTCAGGAAGACCCCAATTTCTTGCTCTGAAGAAGGCTCTGATCCCCTGTTTGGGGCATCCCTCTGCCTTCCCCCTCCTCCAACAGCTCCAAGAGCTCCTTCCCAAGCTTTGTGATCCTCTTGCAGCTTTCAGGATCAGACTTGGCAGGGAAAGAGCTGGAGATGTCAGGGCTGCCTCCCTGGGGCTGTGAGCTCTGGTTTCACACCTGGGGCACAGCCAGGGGAAGCTCCATCCCACAGAGGGCTCAGGTGGGGATGGGTGGCTGGAGGTGCCTTTTGCTCCCGTGGGAGAAGGAGCTTGGGGCAGGGCCAGAGCTGGGACAATCCTGGCAGCTCTCTGGCCATTAATTCCTCCCCTTCACAGAGGGGTTGGAGTACTCAGCATTCCATGGTGTCCCTGGCAGCCCAGGCTGGCCCAGCAGAGCCTTCTGGTAGCTGCAGGAATAGTCCCAGGCACTGGGATTTGTGGATTTTGGGGTCACAGGGGCTGCTGCAGGAAGCCCTGGGATGGCCTTTGGATCCCGTGCACCTGCTGGATGCCCCTGTGAGTCCCAGCATGGTTTGGGTTGGAAGGGACCTTAAAGCTCATGGAATTCCCACCCTGCCATGGGAATTCCCACCCTTCCACTGTCCCAGATTGCTCCAAATCCTGTCCAACCTGGCCTTGGGCACTTCCACAGCTTCTCTGGACAAGCTGTTCCATCAGGATTTCAGCCCATTCCAGTGATCCTGCCACTCCCCAGCGCTATTTTGGCAGTGCTGGCTGTGATTGCTGTCCCGGAGCTCCCAGCCCTGCTTCCCTCTCCCCCTGCACGTGCTGCCAGCTCCTCTTTCTCCTGCCTTCCTGTTTGCCATGCAGTTCTGCTTGAGCTGGCTCTGTCAGCTCCACGCTTTCCTGCCTTTCTGCTGAGCTTGGTTGGAGCTGTGCAGGCTTTATCCCACTCCTTTTTTTATTTATTCCTATTCTTCTGCCTTGTACCAGAGCCAGGAGTGCCTCAGCTCTGCAGCTGTGTGCTGTGTACACCCTGTACCTTCCTGTGTGTTCACACTAACTTTTCTGTGCCCTAAATATATTTTTTGGGAGAGATATTTTAAATTATAAAAATACTAAAATATTTCGAAGTATAATGCTTTATTATATTATAATAAAATTATAATATCATTTTATATTAAAATAATATTATATTTTTATTTACATAATAGGTTATATATCATTATATAATTTATTATATTACATTTTAATATATTAATAACTATATATTAAATATAATCTATTAATACATTATATTAATACATTATATTAATAATTATATTTATTTATATTAAAATTATTATACTTTTATATAAATATATTATTTCTATAAAAATATATACTAATTATTTTTTTCTCCCCAGCTGTCCCCATTCCTCTGATGCCCACACCTTTTGCACAACCTCTCCTGGAGGCTGCAGGTGGTTTTTCCCCCCATCCTCTGGCTGTATCTTTGTTTTCATCACCCATTTCGACAGGTTGTAATGACTGCTTTTATCTGTTCTCCTGGCAGTCTGCATCTCCAGGCAGCTTTTGCAAATGCTGACTTCTCTTCCTTCAGTGATCTCCCTGCCTCAAATTCCAGCTGCTGGAGATTAGGCTGTGTGCTCAAGGATATGCATCTCAAAATTGCCTCCCTTATCAGGTTTAATGGCTTTGCTCCCTGCTCAGCTCTTCCCATGGAAAACTTTGCAGTGCCTGCTCTACCTGAGGTCCTGGGGAGGAGGGCAGTGCTTTTGGGACCAGGGAATGGGGAGACAGAGGTGGGGAATGCTGGAGCAGATCCTGTTTGGAGCTGTCTGTGATGCAAACAGATCCTGGAGCAGCAGCAGGGCTGTTTACAAGGGGCTGTTGAAATCATTATTTGACCATATTGATGCAGCCACATCCTCACTGCCCGTGGGAGGAGCTGATCCCAGGCCTGGGGAGGGATCAGGTTGCTCCAGGATGGAGGGGGCATCCCTGGGGAGATGCCACTGCAGCACCAGTGAGGCCCCTTACCCCATCCATCCATCCATCCATCCATCCATCCATCCATCCATCCATGATCCATCCATCCACCCCATCCATCCATCCATCCATCCATCCATCCATGATCCATCCATCCACCCCATCCATCCATCCATCCATCCATCCATCCATCCATCCATCCATCCATCCATCCATCCATCCATCCACCCCATCCATCCATCCATCCATCCATCCATCCATCCATCCATCCCATCCCATCCCATCCCAGGGGCTGGCACTGCTCTCCCACCATCTCCTTCTCTCTTTCCAGCCCCTCACAACACTGCAAGCACCAAACCCCTTCAGGGTGCCCATGCCAGGGAGATCCAGAGGGTGCTGGCATTGTTGAGGAACTTCCCTGATTTTCTCCTCCCAGCTGGCTGGAATTCCCATGGTGCCACCTCATTCGAAGTCCTAAATGGGCTTGGTCTCACCCTGTGCCTGAGGAAGATCAAGGTAATTTTATTTTCATGATCAAATAAAAGGAGGATCCTGCCATGGGCTCAGTGGTGCTGCTGTGGCCATGGGGTGATTCCCACCTGGAGGTGTCCTGAGGGGATCTTTGGAATTTTTCCATCTTTCCTGCCTTGCTGCCAGTGCCTCCCTGTCCCTCTGTCCCTCTCCAGGTGGATGGGAAGAGCTGATGCCACAGGCAAAAGGGGATGAGACAAATCCACTTATTCTGGCGTGATCTCCCCTGGCTAAGCCCTTGTAATGTTGTTTGCTCACTTTCAATTAGCCCCGTGTTGGAATCCTCTACGAGATCAGATTAATGGGTTTGTGCCTCATGTTTAAACACAGCCCCCACGTGTGCTGTGCTCCAAACCAATAATACTTTATCTTGATGTAATAAAAATAATTGCAGGCAGAAATGCTCTCCCTCGTGCCTGCTCCTCACCACTCCAGGGAATTGCTGGCTCCTCTCTCCCATTTCCCTGCTTCACCCTGGTTTGAAATCCATGAAAAAACAGTGCTGGGATGTGCCCCAAGTTATCCTTTCATGTTTTCCCTGCTCTCCTCACCTCACACTCCTTGTTCTGTGAGCCACAGAGGTTCTGAGGCTCTGTTTGAGATCTATCAGCAGCTTTTTGCTCCAGGACCTTTTCTGTGAGGTTCAGCCCTGACTTGATGCAATTTGTTCAGAACTTGGTGGCCTCTGTGACCTCCCACCCCAGGGCTCCTCTCTCCCAGCCTGTGCAGGGTCCCTGCTGCTTCCCAACACCTCCCTTCAGGTGCCTGCTCAGCCCATTTCTTCTTTGGGAGCTTTTATTTTTAGTTTCTCTTCCTCCTGCCTGGCATTTCTTGCAGCTCCAACACCCTTTCACTTGATGCCATTCCAGTTATCCCGCACATTTGTGTCCTTGACCTCTCTCTGGCTGAATTCACTAAAAATTCCTTTTGTTTCTTGGTGTCCACTCTGCTTGAAATCAAGATCCACAGCTGCAGCCTTATTCCCTTTTGTTCCTTCCTCCAATCACTTCTGGATTTAGGTCAAAGTCTTCCATTCAGGGCTCAATTCTGCAATCAGCCCTTCCATAATATCCTCATTTCTCACCAAAATAATCTAAATAATCATTACTTCATGGGTTCAGGTAAAATTCAGCTTGCCAGCTCTCACTGTGGCTCCAAGGCTTTTTCCAGACTCCCTGCAGATTGGAGTCATGAATTGGTTTTCACAATGAAGAATTTGCCTCCCCAAGGGGAGCTTTGGTGCACAACGAGGTGACAGCTTGGCCTTCACATTCCCAGTGATTCCTGTGAGGAGGATTTACCCAACCTGGGTGTTCAAAGCACTTTTTCCATCCTCTCATTGCTTTGGGGTGCTTGGAGAAGACCCAGAGCAACCTTGAGCATCCAACCCATTCTGAGGCCTTGTCCTGAGCTGAGATACCCCAAACAGGACAGTTTGTGTGGAAGGGACCTTAAAGCTCATCTGTTCCACCTCCTACCACCTTCCCCTGGATCCCATCTCCCCATCCACCCTTCCTGATGCTGCCAGAGCTGAGCCTGCCCTTGGGGAGGATGGAAATGTTCATTCCTCAGTTTCCAGGGCAGTTTCTCTCAGGGGTGGGAGATCCTGGAATTTGCCAGAGTTCATTAATCCAGGCTGGACTCTGCAGGTGGAGGCCCCACTCTGTCACAGACACATTTTATGAAAAATCCTTTCCTTAGGATTTTTCCTCCTGAGAAGCTGAGAGGCCTCAGGAACAAAATGTAAACATTGATTATCTGCTGCTGTGGAGTGCAATAGGTGGATCTGTGATTGGTCTAATTGGGTTGTTTCTAATTAATGGCCAATCACAGTCAGATGGCTCAGACTGTCTGAGACACAAGCTTTTGTTATCATTCTTATTCTATTCTCAGCTAGCCTTCTGATGAAATCCTTTCTTCTACTCTTTTAGTATAGTTTTAATGTAATATATCTCATAAAATAATAAATCAAGCCTTCTGAAACATGGAGTCAGATCCTCATCTCTTCTCTCATCCTGAGACTCCTGTGAACACTGTCACACCACTCTGCTGGCTCAGAGGACACTTGATGACCTCCTGACATTGATTTCCTTCCCCCTCCCCAGCCCCAGAAAGCTCTGGGATAATGGAATGGATATCTGAGGGAACTCATCCAGAGGGCTCTCCCTCACCATTGGCTGCCTGGCTCAGTTTGACCTCCTGGGTCACCTGTACACGAGAGAAACTGCCAAAAGAGCAAAATCAAGCTGGGAAGGTTGTCAAGAAGACCAGGAGGGAAATCTCCTTGTGCCCAGCTTTTGGGCCCTTTGGAGATAAAGCTGAATTTCCAGCAGCTCAGGGCAACATTTAATTTTCTGGTTGGCTCTCCCTGCACTCCACCTGGCTGCTCTTTGCCCCCTTGCTCCTCCGTGGCCAAACCACCCACGTCCTGCCTCCAGCTGCCATTCCAGACCCTTGGAGGATCAGACCTGAGCCTGACAAGCACCTCACTATCCCACTGCCCACTATCCCAGCTGGGACTGAGCCCCCAGAGCCACCAGAGCCAGGCTGGGATGTGTCAGGGTGCCAGGTGAAAAGGAGGGGTGAGGAAATCATGGCAAATAGGAGCTGACTGCCCAATAATTGTGGACAACCAGGCTTTTCAGCAGGGCCATAAATCAATGGCAGATGGAGCCACGCTGGGTGGTGCTTATTGATTTCTCTTTTTTTGTTGGTTTTTTTTTTTTTATTTTTTATTGGTTCTCCTTCCCGCCGTTTGCTGCCCGCCGGAGTGGAAAGGCTCCTCAGACAGCTCTGTGGGGTTTCTCTCTGCCTGGCAGCTTTCCCACCTTCCCTCTCCTCTCCATCCTGGCAGGGAGGGAGGGCAGCACTCCCAGCACCCATCCACGGAGCCCAGTGCTGGATCTGGGCCTGGCTTGGAGCCCCAGCAGCAGCTTTTGGGGGAAAATCAAGGCTGGAGGCAGAGGTAGGATGGGGTTAAAAGAGGGAATAATGTCTCAGCTCTGGCCAAAATCCCCTTTTAGCACCTCCAGGACCACCCTGCACCACCCATCTCAGCCCCCATCCCTTAATCAGCCCTTGTTTCTCCTCCTCTCTGCCTCTTGCAGCTCGCAGATGGGATTGAAGGGACCTGCCAGGCCCCTCTGTCCCCTCTGTGAGGTGACACCAGGGCTGTGTGGGGTCTGTCCTGAGGGACACCTCCACCCTTGCAGTCCCATGAACAAGAATAACCCTGCTAAAGGAAATCCAGCCACAGGAATGGGCAAAACCACGGGGGTTTGCTTGGAGCAGTGCTAAAAAATAGGATTTTTCTCCTTGTTTATGCTTTTTTAAAGCCCTCTCCTCCACCTCCTGTGCTCTGGGGGGGCTCAGCCCTTCAAGGAGATCTCTGAGCAGGGTTTTGGATAATGAGGGGCTGCATCCCCTGGTCCCTCAGGGTGGCACTGAGGGTGTTGCTGTCCTCTGCCTGCTGAAGGCTCTGTTATCCATGTGGGATATTCCTTTAGGAGCGCCTTTCTTTCCAGCATGAAAAGCTCTGCTGTTACAGCTGGTCCAGACTGTAGGGTTTGGTTAATTTTTTTTCTTTTTTTTCCTTCTCTTTTGTTCAGGGCTGTGCAGAGCACTTATGGATTCATAAAGTGGTAATTTATTGAACAAGTCTTTGGAGAAGGGAAGTAATGAAAGCTGCTGGATAAATGACGGGAACGTTCGGGATCCGATTGCTGCCAGGAGCTTGGTGGCTCCAGGGGCTCTCGTGGGGGAGCAGGAGCCTCACAAAGCCACACAAAAAATGGGATTTGGGCCAAAATCAAAGCAGGAGCCACCTCCTTGGAGCAGGAGCACTCCAAGGAAGAGGTGGGGGATTTGTTATCCCTGGAGTTCCAGCAGCTCCCGGTATGGAGAGGTTGTGAGGGCGTTTTTGGCTGCCTGGAAATTCCAGTTATTGGAAATTCCAGTTATTGGAAATTCCAGTTATTGGAAATTCTGGTTATTGAAAATTCCGGTTATTGGAAATTCCAGTTATTGGAAATTCCAGTTTTTGGAAATTCCGGTTATTGGAAATTCCAGTTATTGGAAATTCCGGTTATTGGAAATCCCAGTTTTTGGAAATTCCAGTTATTGGAAATTCCAGTTATTGGAAATTCCGGTTATTGGAAATTCCAGTTTTTGGAAATTCCAGTTATTGGAAATTCCGGTTATTGGAAATTCCAGTTATTGGAAATTCCAGTTATTGGAAATTTCGGTTATTGGAAATTCCAGTTTTTGGAAATTCCAGTTATTGGAAATTCCGGTTATTGGAAATCCCAGTTATTGGAAATTCCGGTTATTGGAAATTCCGGTTATTGGAAATTCAAGTTATTGGAAATTCCAGTTATTGGAAATTCCAGTTATTGGAAATTCTGGTTATTGGAAATTCCAGTTTTTGGAAATTCCAGTTATTGGAAATTCCAGTTATTGGAAATTCCAGTTATTGAAAATTCTGGTTATTGGAAATTCCAGTTATTGGAAATTCCAGTTATTGGAAATCCCAGTTATTGGAAATTCCGGTTATTGGAAATTCCAGTTATTGGAAATTCCAGTTATTGGAAATTCCAGTCTGCCCCAAGTGCTCTGTGAGGATCAAGGAGATCCTCAGGGAGAGGGAGCCAAAACACCAACACAGGATCACCAGGGTTTTCCTAGTGCTGTGCAAAGGGAAAAGCCAATTTTTGGGACTGGGGAGGAATCTGGGTGGATGAGGCTTTTTTTGCTCTTTGGAGTGGCCAACACTGAGCCCCTTTTCCATCTCCAGGTGCCTCTGCTCCTGGAAATGAGGGAGGTTTTGTCCAGCACTTCCAAGCCAGAGCTCCTGGAGATACTCTGGAAAGCTCTTCCAGGGAAATGCTCCCTCAGCTCCACGTGGAAGCTGCTTTGGGGTTAAAAACCACGTCTGGGTGAATCCTGCTGTGAGCTTCCTACCTGAGCAGCATCAATAAATGAATTAATGAATGGATGAAATGTAAATGGTGGCAGCTTTAAAATGAAAGTCAGAGTTTCCAAAAGTGCTTTTAACCAGCACTTATTTCTGCAGCAATATAACTGTCAGCAAGGGCTTAATTCATTAGCACCAGAACAAAATGAAGACCCTGTAAATTTGAAGTCCAATTTAATTTCTCACAGAAAGAGCCTTTTTCTCATCTTCCTTTCCCTTTGCTCTCTCTCTCTCCCTGCCCAAGGAAGGAGGATTTCCATCACTTAGAGCTGCTCTGGGCCTTCTGCAAATGGGATTTTCTCAGCCTGGTGGGCTGGGGAGAGGAGGTGGCCAGCACTGCTTGGGGAGTTCAGGATGCAAATCCACTGGGATCAGCTGCATGGGGAGGCACACAAAGGCTCAGAGGAGCCTTGCCCCAGGTTGGGTTCATGGCAAAGACCTGAGTGCTCAAAACCTCACCCCTGCCCAGCCCCAGGGCCATCAGTGATGTCCCAAAAGAGTTTGTAGGGCCTCAGGGTCACAGCTGAGTTAAAATCCCCCAGGTTTGGGGCCCTGATGCTGGAAGATCACGGCTTGAGGGTGAGGGAGAGGATCCCAGGGAAGGCAGGTCCTGGCAGGGAGATGGAGGTGGAGCTGGGGCTCCTGGTGACCCCCACCTTGGGGGGTGTCTGTCTATAAACCATCCCCTGAGTCCCCTGCCCCTCTCCCTGCCACCTGCTGCCCCTCACTTTGTCACCAAGGAGAGGGAGCAGTGCCACAGCACAGCCCTGGTGCCACCCAGGTGGCTGCACAGCAGCTTGGGGTGTGTGTGGGTGTGTGTGTGTGGGAATGTGCCTCTCCCAGAGCTACAGAAACCCAGCAACAGCATCTTCCTGCCCTAAAATGTGAGACACAGAAATGGGGGAAGGGACCTGCTGCAGCTGGAGGAGCCGAACCCCGTGGTCTCCATGGAGTCTTTGTTTATACTCCTCTCATTTCCCTGTCTTCAATTATTTTCCCTTTTTATTTTTTCTAATTTTTTTGTGCGTATGGGTTTTTTTGGTGAGTTTTTTTGTGTGTGGTCTTATTTTTTTGTTTTGTTTTTTTTTGAAAGGGAGTATTTTTAGCACAGAGGGAAGAGAGCAGTGCTGGTTCTCTTCATGCAGGGTGCTCAGGAGCAGATGGTGCAGGAGCTTCTCACGCTGTGCTCCCTGGAAAAACACCTCTGTACCTCTGTCTGGAGTCACCCAGCCGTCCTGGGCTGTCCATCCTCCTCCTCCTCCACAGCCCAGACCTTCCCTGGCTCTCCAGCCACATCCTGGACTCCTGGCACAGCTCTCAGCAGGGAGAGGTGGAGGATGAGCCCTCATCCAGCTGGGTCAGGTGCAGTGGATGTGTCACCGCCCTCCCCTCGCTTTTCTGTCCCCTCCCTGTGCTCAGGAATTTCATTCATTGAACCAGGACACCGCGCCAATCACTCTGGGCATCACCTCAAAAACTCCTCACTCTTTGCCCAAAATCCCAGGAGCAAAGGGAGCCCCTCCAGAGCAGCATTCCCAGCTCGGGTGCTCCCACACCATCCCCACATTTAATCAGGGACCCCAAATTCCTGCCAGGAGTGACTCGCAGGGAGCTCCCGGAGTTCATCTGGAGCACGGAATTGCCGGCTGCTGTGGCCTGCGGGTAATTAACGTAATTAGCAGCGACAATTGGAGCGCTCCCCATGGCCTTGGGGACATTGTGTCGTGGAGGGGACAGGTGTGCAGGGCTTGTGGGGTGTCCCACAGAGCTCCCACCTGCTTTTTTTCCAGCCCTCTGCATGGAAATGTGCCAAAATGTGCCCAAAATGTGAGGGGCTGCACTTTCTGGTTGTGTTTGCTGGGGTTTGCCCAGTCCAGCCAAAACATCCCCTTCCACCTCCAGCTCTTCCACCCCGGCAGTCAAACATTCACTGGAATATTTAGGTGTAATTAATTCATGTAATTTCAGCTTTTATACTCTGGTGAAATATTCATTTTCAGATAGCATAAAGGTTGAGACTACATCCATCAAGAATTAAGGGGGTGAAAAAAAGGATAAAGCCTGGAATAAAGTACGAGTCTGGGTGGGGGAGAGGTGAAACCAGGGATTTGTCACAGGGGAGGGAGGACCCTTGGGAAGCACCTGGGTATTCCCAGTGCCAGGAGAGGATGGGAACTCCCTGGAGAGCTCCTTTTCCTCAAGCACGAGAAACTCCTGGGCAGGGGGAACCAGAACCAACCCACTCTTACAACATAAACCAAGCTTCAAACAACACCCCTTACAAACAGCCTGGAGGAGAAATTCCTCATATTCCAAGACCTCTAGGCTGGGAAATCCTCTGGCTGGATTTTGGGGTCCTTCTGGCTGAAGCAGAGTTGTACAAGTGGCAGAAGTTTCTCCTGCTTCCCCAAGAGTCGGGGTCCTAGAAGGACCTGGGTCCTAGTTTGGTCTCCTTCCCACTCAGCAGAGCCAGGGATGCTTGAGCCCAGATTTCTCCCACTTGCCAGGGCTGGGCTGCACCCTGGGACACAGAATATCCAGGAAAAGGCCACCCTGGGTCTCTCCATGCTGCCTTGCCTGGAGCACACCACTGCTTCTCTTCCCCACCTCCAGCATGCCCAGTGCCACACTGGGAGTTACTGGGAGCACCTCACCCATGGTCAGTGCAGGCTCCCAGGGGCTGGAGTGACCCCCAGACCTGTCCTGGAGCTGCCTCAGTGACCAGCCCAAGCTTGGACAGTGTTGTGGGTGTGCTGGGCCACCCTCTGTGCCTGGTGGAAGGTTTTCACGGAGCATTCTCCAAAAATCACCTGGTGGAGAGCAGTGGAGAGGGAGGAGTGATGATTGCAGTCCTTGGGGCAGTGCAGGAGATCTCTGGGCTGAGTCTGGGACAGTGAATTCCTCCAAGATGGGCTTAGTGGTTTGTTGGGGGTTTGGGTGTGGAGTAGAATCAAAAGCTGAGTGTTTGAGTGTTGTTCTAATTACAGCCAGGCTCCTTTGAAGGAACAGAGAGGCCTCAGCCATCAATAACATCGCTGGAGGAGAAAATTGAAGGGATATCTGCCCAATTAAATAACCTACGGGGCTGGAATTGAGAATCAATGTGCCATGAACTGTGAGGGATGGGCTGCTGGAGCCCAGCACTCCGTCCACCTCTGCAGCCTCCCCAAGGACAGGATGGGAATTCTGCCACTGTCACTTGTCCAGGAGATGGACAGAGAAGGGCTTGGCATTGTCCTGTGGGCTGGGACACTCTGGATCTTGGGCTGCTCAGGTGGGGGACATGGGCACAGGTGGAGCAGGGATGGATCTGTGTTCCAGGGAGCACCCAGGAGCTGTCTGTGGGTGCCAAACTCCTGGTGGGTTCCTGGATGTGTTCCTTTTTTGGGAGGCCTGGAGAAGTGGAAGGGAATTTGCTGAGTGTTTGAGGGGCTGGGTTTGTTGAACATGAGAGGGATGGGATGGGATGGGATGGGATGGGATGGGATGGGATGGGATGGGATGGGATGGGATGGGATGGGATGGGATGGAGGGGGCTGCTGAGGACACAGGGCTGCAGCTGGGGAACATCAGATTTGCCATAAAAAGGTGGGGAATTGGAGCAGGATTTTTAAGGAAGAACTGTGGATCTATTTTTCCCTCCTGGAAGAAAGCCAAGGCTTGATCCCTGGTGTTTGTGTGGTTTTGCAGGACCCAAGGCAGAGCAGGCCCTCTGTCTCTTTGGAAGTGTTTTCCCATCATCTGGGCACTTTTCCAGCTGGGATTAAGGGTAAGAAATCCCTGCTCTGTGTTTCTCCTTCCTCCTCTTCCTCCCACCATGCCCAAGGTGAGCCCCACTGTGGCACAGGGGCCACAAAGCCAAGCCCACCCCGTGCTGGGACAGCAGGAGCCAGGCACAGCCAAATCCTGCTCTGCCACTTTAATTTTTTATAAAGGAGAAATTAATTTCATCTTTGCCTAAGTACCTGTCACGTTCAATTACTGAGGCTGATAGTGAAAATGACGAAGCAGCCAGGTCATTAGGCAAATTTTAATTAGAGACTCAGCTGCCCTTTACTAATAAGATGCTACAACTCTTTCCTGGTGTTCCTGCTCTCCATTCACGGGGTCTTTCCAAGCCTACCCAAGGATGTTTTTCCTCTTCTCAGCACCCTTGGGGGCTTCCCACATCAAGGAAGAGCTTGGGATGAGATGAGGGATGCAAGGGATGGTGGCCAATGGCTCAGTGTCCAGGTGCAGATTGGTGACAGCCCGGGGTCTGGAGTGGGACCAGTAATGTGTGATGTCCCCAGCAGTGTCACAGACTGGGACTGAGGGCACCCTCAGCAGGTTTAGAGGTGGCACCAGGCCAAGCAGAGTGTTCCACATGCCTCAGGGGTGGGATGCCTTCCACAGGGACCTGGACAAGCCCCAAAAATGGGTCCTTATAAAGTCCAGCAAGGCCAAGAGAGAAGAAATCCAGGAGTAACCCCGTGGAGAAGGGAAAAACAGGATGGAGGAGAGAAGAACAGGCTCTTTCTTCCTCTCCTGGCTGGTGACAGGATCAAACCTCCTCACGACATCCCCGGACCTCTGTGCCCTGCAGGGACCTGTTTTTGTGTGGGCAACATCACCAGGGATCCGTCATCGAGCTGCCCATCCCAGTCACTCCACTGCTTCCAAAGATCCCACAAATCAACCCTGACCCATTTCTATTTCTTCTCCCTGTCCATGGAGCTGGGCAGGGATGCAGGGATGGAATCTGTGCCTGGATCCTGCTTTTTTGGGGGGTTGGGGACAGAATTCAGTGGTCCAACCTGTGATAGATCAACAATGTGATGGTTGACTCCCACATTTAAAAGGCAAATATCATGTACATATGTTAAGAGAAGTTTTATAGATTTATAGTTGTGTTTTACTCCCCTTGTGTTGTTATCAGGGGCTGGCCTGGGTTTGGGACATTTGGGAGGGTCAGGTTGTTACTATGGCAACACCTGACCTCCAATCAAGATTTAATGACATGATCTCCACCCCTGGACAGTGAAGAAGGAGTTGATGGACACAACTTTCAAGAGGGGCTAAAGGGTTAAAAGATGAAACCTCCATTGTGTGGGTGAGCACATGGTGGGAAAAATCCTTTGCTTCCAGCACCATAATATTTTCTCTATCCAGTCTTCTGTTGTATTTTTGAGAAGGTTTTAATAAACCTTTTAAATTTTTTCGAAAGCTAATATCATTTCTCAGAAACCCAAACATTTTCTGTGGTGCCTTCACCACGCTGATTTTATCATTCCCATCACTTGCCCATCCCCGTGGATCTCCACAGTGCCTGGGAATCCCCAGCAGGAGCAGCTTTATTGACAGGAAGGGAGGTTTTCTCATCACGAAAACTTCCTGCAGGAAAGTGGTGCTTTCAATCAAATCCCGCACGGGAGGGCCAAGGGAAGGGAAAATTCTGTCACGGAGCTTTTTGGCAAAGTGAAAACATCCCTGTTTCCATACATCTGGAAGGGAAAGCTTCAATTTTACACCTCAAAGTGATTTTCACGCTGACATTTCTTTTATTCCATATAATCAGGCAGCTCTAAATATTAGAGTTTCGGCGCCAGAAGGAAACATTTTGAGTGGCATTTTCCTGCCTTTCCCACCTTCCCTTTTCCTTGCTTTTCCTCCCTTTAGGTGTTTGGGAAGAGTGGAGTTTTTCTCAGGCACTAAAAATTTCACTGCCTCTTTGCCTGGGAGAATTTTCAGCCTCTTTGCCCCCAAAAAAATCTCACCCTTTGCCTGATTCTTCCCACATTTCTGGAATTTCTCCAGCCTTTCCCTCTTTGGATGTTCAGCCTAAAACTCGGTGGTTTTGACCAGCAACCAGGAGAAAGGAGATTTAGAAAGAAGATTATGCAAAGAAGTAGTGGCCCTTTTTTTTCCCCCCTTTCTCCTCATCTTGTGCAAATTACCCTATTATTCTGCTCCCTTAGGACGCCTGAGTGTCCTTATTTCTTCTTTTGAGCTAAAGTCATCCATGCATTAAATTAGTTCTCTGCCTAGAAATAGCTTGATTACTTTCTCCAAGCCACACTTAATGGGAGGCTCCTGGAGAGTTTTAAAAATAAAAACTGGGCAAAAAAGGGAAAAAGGGGCAGGGAAAAGGAGGAGCAGGATTAGGATGCAGAATCCTGGAGCAAATAGAGGAGGGATTTGCCTTGAGTGGGAGGTGTCCTGGAGGGATCCATCCCCATGCTGGTCCTCATGGAATGGATTTGGAGCTCTGTGAAGTCCTGGCCATCGTCCCTCCCACAGCTCTAGGTGAATAATGGGAGTTTTCCTCATTATTTGCTTGAATTTTGCCTCAGATTTCTGATTTTTCCATGTGGTTGCTGTGATGGAAGGGAAAGAAGGGAGATCTTGGTGGCAGAGCTTGGGAAGGGTCAGGATCCCTCAGGATTTCTGATTTTCCTCCCTACAATCAGCCTGCCCCCAGTGCAAGGCTCCCAAGGTGCAGAAAGGGGCAGATTTGGATAATAAACCTTAATTCTGCTGAGGTTTTTGCTGTAATAACGCTACAGGAGCCAGCACAAATTTCATTCTGGGAAAGCTGCAGGACCACAAAACTCCCTTCAAGCCTCCCAAATTCCTCCCTTCTTCCTGCAGCACCTTGGAGCCCTCCTCACTGGGGCAGCCAAGATCCTGATCCTTCATTTATTCCCTCACATCCCCTCTATTTCCCTCACATTCCTCATTTTTTCCCTCATACCCCTCATTATTTCCCTCAGATCTCTCATTATCTCCCTCATACCTTCATTATCTACTTCATACCCCTCATTATTTCCCTCACACCCCTCCTTATCTCGCTCCCATCCCACATTTTTCCCTCACATCTCTCTTTATTTCCCTCACATCACTCATTTTTTCCCCCCACACATTCCTCAATTTTTTCCTCACATCCCTCACGTTTTCCCTCACATCCCTCATTTCCCTCACAATCCTCACTTTTTCCCTCACATCCCTCACATTTTCCCTCACATTCCTCACTTTTTCCCTCACATTCCTCACTATTTCCCTCACATCCATCTTTATTTCCTTCACAATCCTCAATTTTTATCTTACATCCCTCTTTATTTCCCTCACATTCCTCAATTTTTCCCTCACATCCCTCATTTCCCTCACATCCCTCACTTTTTCCCTCACATTCCTCACTATTTCCCTCACATCCCTCATTATTTCCCTCACAATCCTCACTTTTTATCTTACATCCCTCTTTATTTCCCTCACATTCCTCACTTTTTCCCACACATCATCCCTCATTATTTCCCTCACACCCCTCCTTGTCTCACTCCCATCTTACATTTTTCCCTCACACCCCTCTTTATTTCCCTCACATCCCTCGTTATTTCCCTCACTTTCCTCACTATTTCCCTCACATTCCTCACTTTTTCCCTCACATTCCTCAATTTTTCCCTCACATCCCTCTTTATTTCCCTCACATCCCTCTTTATTTCCCTCACATTCCTCACTTTTCCCCTCACATTCTTCACTTTTCCCCTCACATTCTTCACTTTTCCCCTCACTTTCCTCACTTTTCCCTTACATCCCTCATTATTTCCCTCACACCCCCTCCTTATCTCGTTCCCATCTCTCATTTTTCCCCCTCCCTTTTCCTTTGCACCACCCAAGCCGCTTTTCCACGGGAATTCCCACTCTGAGCATCCCTCCTGGAGCTAAAATTCCCCAGCTCACTTTTCCCGAGGCACAGAGGAGCTCCTGGCCCTGGGTGTCACCAGGCGGGAGGGTGACATCTCCATCCTGGGGAACACCGGCACAGAAAATGTCCCCAGGCCCTTCCCTGATTGCTGGAGGAGAGACAAAAATGCTCCAGGAAAATCCTGCCCGTGCCGAGAGAGGCTTTTCTTCCTTTAATTAAACAGAAAATGTCTCCCTCCAAAGTCATTAATTACTAATGACACAATTAGAGCCCTCAGTAAAGAGGGGAAGGAGGGATACGACAAAAAAAGAAATAAAAAAGAGACAAAACAAACTCAACACACCCCTCCAAAAAAACCCACTGGCAATCAGAGATGTTTGAAGCTTGAGAGAAATTAAGGAAATAATTGTTTGATTTGAAGTTAATTCTCATTCCTGCTGGGCCCACATAGGATGGGATGGGCTTTCCCAGTGCTCCCCAGAGCAAGGAGAGAAGTTTCTGTGTCAGGGAATGTATTTTCCTGCTTGGAGCAGATCCTGAGGCATGTCAGGGTCCTGAAATTAACTCCATAATCCAAATATTCACCCTTTTCCACACCTCCCTCACCACACAGACTCAGCCCTGCTTTTCTGTCCCCAGCCATCCCATATTCCCAGCCAAGGAATATTCCCCTCCTGCCCCATCCTGAACTCTGCTGGTCCAAGGGATGGAGCAGAGCTGAGGACAAGCAGGGAAAATTCATTCCCGAGTTTGAATCTCCTTGGCTTCCAAAGGCCAACTCCAATTGCTTGAAGACTCCCTGAAAAAAGAGATTAAGGGTGTGGGAAGGAGGGAGCCCAGCAGAGTTTCTTATTCCTGACAGCTTTAACTCCAGAATCTGACATTGGAATGGCTTTAGGAGCAGAGGGAGAGATGGATTAGGCAAAAAGAGCAAATTCCAGCCTCTGTTTTGGGGGTGAAATCAATCTCTGAGCTTGAGGTGGGGTGGGAACAGCCCTGGCATGGCAGAGGAATGGGTGAAGGTCACTTTGTGGAGGATCTCCAGGTTTTCCACCTTCTTTTCCATGCTGGACATCCCTTGGGAAGTGAAGGTGCCAAAGCTGGGCTTTGTATGTCTGGAAGGGATGAGGACCTTGGCTGTCCCTCTCCTCAGGGTTTCTGTAGGTCCTGCTTTAAGTCCCCTGGCAGGGATTATTTCATTGTACCCTAAAAGTGAAGTTTTCCAGAGGGATGGGTCCCACCCCACAACATCTCTGCCTCACCCCTCTCCCACTCCAAAACCTCCCGGCCCCAAGATCAGAAAATCAGGAAGGAGGAAGGTCCATCCTTGCTGTTCCTGCCCTTGAGGCCACCAAACCCTGCTGGGCACCAGGCTCCTCCCTCAGAAAGCTGCAAAGTTCTTGCAGAATTCCCAGGGCAAAGCCAAGCCCTTTTCCCTGTGCCACGGCACCCTCAGGCAGCAAAATTTGCTCAGCATCAGTTGTGGAGGGCCCAGTGAAGGTCTCTGGGCCCTGTCTTCTACTGGGATATCCTCTCACATCAGTTCCCACTGACTTTTTATCAGGGATGTGCAAAAAAAGCAAGGAAGGTCAAAAAATGGGAAGAAAAATCCAAGATTTTTTTGATTTTTCACAGTCCCCAGGGAAGTGGGGAGGGAGAAAAGCTCCTAATCCGTGGTTTTGTCTTCGAGCAATTATGTGCAAATGAGTTAATCACAGGGTCACAGGAGCCAGAACCATTAATTAATCCCCAGCATGAGCTGGAAAGATGAATTCTTTGCTGCAGTAAACAAATGTGAGGAAATGTGGGGAGGAATCAGCTCCCACTGGACGATCCCAGAGCTCCCTGGAATGCTTGGTTTGCCTCCCCAGACCACAGAGCAGCCCTTTGCATCCCTGCCAAACCTCAGGAACAGCTTTCCTGGAAAATCCCTGTGTTTGGGAAAGGGGAGCAGGGGAATGAGCACAAATGCAGAAGTTCAGTCACCCCTGGGAAAGGTTTGAGTGCTGCTGCTTCCTCCTGGTGTTCCCAGTGTTTGGAGCAGGGATAGGACACTGGATCCCATTATATGCCAGATGGATCCAGCACATCTCCAATGAAAGGGCTCTGAAACCAGCCCAGAAAAAGGGAAACTTTGTTGTAAATCCTAGAAAAATATCCTATTTTCTCATTTTTCATCTTTCCCCCCCATTTTTTGGTACTTGCCTTCATTTCCCCACACGAAGCAGTTGGAAAGGGCAAGAAACCTCCTGAAATTCTTGTGGCAAATTCTTCCTCTAAACCCAAAACCACCCCAATTCCAAAAAAAAATCCTGATTTGCTTTAGGCTGTGTGAGCTGACTGCACACAATGAAATGAGCTTAAACCCTCTATTTATTCAGCTAAATTGAATAGGAATAATGGAAATCATCCCAAATTCCTCCTGGATTGGGCAAGGCAGGGTGAAACTCTCCTGGCTGGGTCTCAGCACCTCCCTGTTTTGCATTCCTTTATCATTCCCCTGTTCTCCCTGGATCTGTGGGCTCATCCCAAGGGAGAGACCCCCCCAGATCCCCCATGGGGACAGCAATCCCAAAAAACAACTGAGGGAAGCTGGGAAGGACATTCCCTTCCAGATCAGTGGGAAAGGTGAGGGGTTTTACACATTTCCTCCAAAACCCCATAATTTTAGGGCTCATCCACCCTTTTTTTAAATCTCAAACAATTAAAACAAATAAATCCAAATTAAAAGGAAGTCAAACTTCTCCCTTCAATGTGATCCAAAGGGAGCTGGGTGTCCTGAAGTGAAATTTCTTGGTTTGAAAACAGCAGAATGAAATGTCCCAGCTCCTCCCTGACACATTCCTGGGTTGTCCCTTTGCTGGGGTTTGGTATTAGAATAAGGGACTCTGCCATTGACACTGTTTAATTCCACAATTCCAAGTCATTACATCCAGGATAAACCACACAGGGATAAAGATGGAGCCCAAAACCCACCCTGGGTATTGCAAATGAGTTAATCACAGGGTCACAGGAGCCCCAGGAGCTCCAGGTATGACACTTAAATCCCCACCCACGTCTTCATCTTCAACCCAAATAAATTCCTTGGAGCAACAAAAATCTTTTTAGGGATAGGGAACAAAATTAACTCCAGACTCCAACCAGTGATGAGAGCAATTCATGTGCTCAACCCATTTCCAGAGGAGCAGGGGTGATTTCCTGGGATTTCTCCTCTCTTTTCTGGGATCTCTCACCTTTACAGACTTGGCCAAGTCTCCTAAGGCCCAGCACTGTTTGTTCTCCCTGCTCCTACTGATCCCTCTCTTCCCAGCCCTGATAACCTTTGGGAAGAGCATTTTGGGAATCTTATCAGCCACAGGGAAAGGTGTCCCATGGCCCTGGGGATGAAAGGAGGGATCAGGATGAGGAATCTCCCTGTGAAATGGGATATTTTGCATCAGAGCTGGCCATACTGGGGGATCAGATGGGAAGAGCAGGACTGGGAGAAGCAGGGAAGTGTCAGCTGGGAAGAAGCTGCTGGTGACATTTTGGGGACAAGTGAATCATGGCCCCAACCCCAGTGATCAGACAGCAAAAGCTGCTGGTGCCACAGGGAACAAAATTCCTGCTTTGCTTAGGTGAGGATGGCAATGGCAAAATGCAGGGATGGGGATCTCTCTTCCCCAGGAGTTTTGGAGTGGCACCTGGAATCCAGCCCTGATTCACCCCAGCAAAATCCTAAAAACCCCACAGATGGTTCTGGGGCTGCAGCACCCGGGAACAGCAGGATGGAAAGTTCCTTGGACCATGGGGAGTCTGTGGGGAAATCAGCCAAACAAGCTGCCCACCCTGCACTGAGCCATAATCCCCTGCAGGAAAAGGGGAAAAAAGGTTGGGATATCTAAACCCTGCCAGCAGCAGAGCAGGAGGGAGGCCAGGCAGCTCCCTGTGTTAAAGGAGAGAGAGAAAATGAGTCCTTTTTGGTCTCCTCACCCATTTACACACATCAAACTTCCCAAATGCTAAGCCAAATAAAGTCTTCTTATCGGTGTATTACCACTTAAGGCTCTTTCAGGCAGATTTAGGATGAATTAGTGCTTTTTTTAACCACAAAAAAAAAGAGCAAATTGAAATTTCTCACTCCATCAACCCATGCAGCCTCTGCCTTAACCCTTGGAGGGGAGAGCGGGGTCAAGGCTGGGCCAAGGTCCCTCCTGGTGCCAAGTTTTGGTGTGGAAAGTGCTGCTTCCCATGGATCCTGGAGATTCTGGGAGAGGTTTTGGATTGGCTCCAGAGCATCCTGATGTTCCCCTTGTTAGGGTGATTTATGCAGCTTTTGGAGCACAGGGAGTGCTCCAAAGTCCCACCTCAGCTCCAGCAGTGGGAAAACGCCATTGTGGCTCCTTAGGAAGGTAAATTGGCCACTTGGGATCCACAGGAGATCCAGGTCTTGTCCTCCTTCCCACCCAAGCTGGATTTGGGACACAGCAGGACGTTGTCCCCACCTGTGCATGGAGGCAAGAGTCATGAGGAACTGGAGCACAGAACCTGCCTCAGCTGGGAAAATGGGAATGGGGAGCCTGGAAGTGCTGGGAGATGCCCCCCCTCTCCCAGTGCCCTGGTCTCAGGGGAATATTTGCAGCTCCATGCCCAGGAGCACAAAAGATTCACTTGCTGTGAGTTCACAGGGGTGGAATTGTCCTCCCAGAGGAGCCACCAAACCCATCAGAGAGCCACCACTCGTTAGCAATTAACTGCTTGACTTAATTGCTCTCCATCCCTCCCACTGTTCCGCTGTTTCAGGAATGCTGATGCTTTCCAAAGCTTTTATTTTTATTTTTTTTCCCTCTGTGTGTGTGTGTGTGTGTGTGTGTTTAGCAGGGAGCAGCCGTTGGAGGTTTTGTGGCTAAAATTATTCCTGGGGATGAATGGCTGTGGCTTCTGGAGCCTCCAGGAATGGAGTCACCATCTGCTCGTGCTTCTCAGGGAGACACATCCTCAGCACACACCCACCCACACACAGCCCTGCTCCTCCTGGGCAGCCACAGAGGGCCCAGCCTGGCTGGGAAATTATTCCAGGGGGGGAAAAGCAGCTCCAGAGGGGACCACAGCACTTGGGAAGCTGCCAGGAGGATAAGGGATCTCCAAAGGATGCTCCAGCTGCTGTGGGTCCAACCTGATTGAGGCTGGTGGTCCCTGCTCTGGAGGGGGGTTGAGGAGGGGTGGTTGAGTCCCTGGGGTTGGTGTAGCCACCATTCCACCTCCAGCCACCATTCCTTCTTCTCCATCCACCATTCCTCCCTTCTTCAGCCCCATTCCTTCTCCAGCCACCATTCCTCCCTTCTCCAGCCTCATTCCTTCTCCTCCAACCACCATTCCTCCTTTCTCCACCCATCATCCCTTCTCCAGCCACCATTCCTTCTCCTCCAGCCACCATTCCTCCCTTCTCCAGGCACCATTCCTCCCTTCTCCAGCCCCATTCCTTCTCCTCCAACCACCATTCCTCCTTTCTCCACCCATCATCCCTTCTCCAGCCACCATTCCTTCTCCTCCAGCCACCATTCCTCCTTCTCCATCCACCATTCCTCCCTTCCCCAGGCACCATTCCTTCTCCACCCACCATCCCTTCCTTTTCCAGCCACCATCCTTTCTTCTCCAGCCACCATCCCTTCTCCATCCACCATTCCTCCCTTCTCCAGCCACCATTCCTTTCTTCTCCATCCACCATTCTTTCTCCAGCCACCATCTCTCTCTTTTCCAGCCACCATCCCTTTTCCAGCCACCATTTCTTCCTTCTCCAGCCACCATTCCTCCTTCTTCAGCCACCATCCCTTCTCCAGCCCCATCCTTTCTCCATCCACCATTCCTTCTTCTCCATCCATCATCCCTTCTCCAGCCATCATTCCTCCTTCTCCATCCACCATCCCTTCCTTCTCCATCCATCATCCCTTCTCCAGCCACCATCCCTTCTCCAGCCCCATCCTTTCTCCATCCACCATTCCTTCTTCTCCATCCATCATCCCTTCTCCAGCCACCATTCCCTTCTCCATCCATCATTCTTTCTTCTCCATCCACCATTCTTTCTTCTCCATCCACCATCCCTTCCTTCTCCATCCACCATTCCTCCTTCTCCAGCCTCAGGAATGTGCTCCTACTCATGTTCCAGAAAAACCTCCTCCGTGTCCCCAAAATTCCAGGCTGAGCTGCCAGTGCTGGAGATGCTGCACAAACCATCCCTTGGGAATAAAGCTGGGCTTTTTTTAGGACTTGGCAATGTTCTTCCCTATCCTCAGCTGCTCCAGGGCTGAACCAGGATGGGAACAGGCCACTCCAGGGTGGCTTCCAACACCTCCTTCCCAATATTCACGGGGCTGCCATGGGCACAGCATTTTGGGCTTTTCAGTTGGGATTTTCCAGGGTCAGCCACAATCCAGAGCTTTGGGAATGGGGCTTTTGGCCACTCTGTGGTGGTTCCCTCTGCCCTACCCTGCACACAGCTCCCTTTGGGACTCACCACCAGGAATTCTAATTCCTTGTCTCCCAAAAGAAGAAGCTGCTGAGATGTTGCTCCTCTTGGAGACCAACCTTCTGCAGGATGCCCCAGGCTCTGGGGCAGGATGTGGAGACCCAAAAAACCTTGGGAATGACCTAACCAGTGGCCACCAACCCCCAGAAAGCCTCTCAGGCCATCCCTGGTGGTGTGGAGCTGATCTGGACCATTTGTGAAGACCTAGAGCCAAACCTTGGCAGGTTCACCTTCAAGAGGGACAGCCCTGGTTCTCTTCCCAAATCCTGCTATGGATCAGGAGCCATCAGCAGAGCTGGGAAAGGTCTCCCAGGACTCAGCCTGGCAGAGCCAGATGGGGCAGGAGGGATGGTGGAGGAGCTCCATTGGCATCTCCTGGCATGGGAGGCACCTCCTGCCACATGCCAGGGGCTGGATGGTGCCAGGAGAAGCTCCAGGTGCTCCCTTTCCTCGTGTCCCTCCTGGAAATCTCAGTGCCCTGGGCTGGGCCCACGAGGCTCTGCCACACGTGGCTGCTCTGGTGGCTTGAGGGAAGCTGGCTGGGAAATTATCTGAGGTTTTCTGGTCACTCCTGGGCTCCATGGGGATTCCCCCACTCTCCAGCAGACTCCAGTTCCCAGCTCTGGTTCACACCTTCAAGAGGGACAGCCCTGGTGCCCTTCCCAAATCCTGCTATGGATCAGGAGCCATCAGCAGAGCTGGGAAAGCCTCCCAGGACCCAGCCTGGCAGAGCCAGATGGTGCAGGAGGGATGGTGGAGGAGCTCCATTGGCATCTCCTGGCATGGGAGGCACCTCCTGCCACATGCCAGGGGCTGGATGGTGCCAGGAGCAGCTCCAGGTGCTCCCTTTCCTCGTGTCCCTCCTGGAAATCTCAGTGCCCTGGGCTGGGCCCACGAGGCTCTGCCACACGTGGCTGCTCTGGTGGCTCGAGGGAAGCTGGCCAAGAAATGATCTGGGGTTTTCTGGTTGCTCCTGGGCTCCATGGGGATCCCCCACTCTCCAGCAGACTCCAGTTCCCAGCTCTGGTTCACACCTTCAAGAGGGACAGCCCTGGTTCTCTTCCCAAATCCTGCTATGGATCAGGAGCCATCAGCAGAGCTGGGAAAGCCTCCCAGGACCCAGCCTGGCAGAGCCAGATGGGGCAGGAGGGATGGTGGAGGAGTTCCATTGGCATCTCCTGGCATAGGAGGCACCTCCTGCCACATGCCAGGAGCAGCTCCAGGTGCTCCCTTTCCTCGTGTCCCTCCTGGAAATCTCCGTGCCCTGGGCTGGGCCCACGAGGCTCTGCCACACGTGGCTGCTCTGGTGGCTCGAGGGAAGCTGGCCAAGAAATGATCTGGGGTTTTCTGGTCACTCCTGGGCTCCATGGGGATCCCCCACTCTCCAGCAGACTCCAGTTCCCAACTCTGGTTCACACCTTCAAGAGGGACAGCCCTGGTTCTCTTCCCAAATCCTGCCATGGATCAGGAGCCATCAGCTGGGAAAGCCTCCCAGGACCCAGCCTGGCAGAGCCAGATGGGGCAGGAGGGATGGTGGAGGAGCTCCATTGGCATCTCCTGGCATAGGAGGCACCTCCTGCCACATGCCAGGAGCAGCTCCAGGTGCTCCCTTTCCTCATGTCCCTCCTGGAAATCTCAGTGCCCTGGGCTGGGCCCACGAGGCTCTGCCACACGTGGCTGCTCTGGTGGCTCGAGGGAAGCTGGCCAAGAAATGATCTGGGGTTTTCTGGTCACTCCTGGGCTCCATGGGGATCCCCCACTCTCCAGCAGACTCCAGTTCCCAGCTCTGGTTGGAAAGAGAGTGCTCCCCTCAGTGAGGAATCAGCTGATTCCTTTTCAGGGACTGCCAGGATGAGAGGAAAAATCAAAATATGCTAAAGCTCCAGCTGGGTCTGAGAGACCCTCCTCGACCCTTCTCTGCAGTCTGTTAGCAGCAGCTCCACTCTCTCATTCTCACTGATTTTTGAGAGCTCCTGGGCCATCCTACTGAATTCTGAAGCTGTCCAGGCTTCTTTTTTTAATTTTTTTTTTTTTTTAAAAAGAACACTTTCTTCCCAAGGCAAAAGCCAACTCTTTGTGTCCTTTTCACATGAGGCAAGTGGAGCTCACTTTGAAAAAAACACCACAAAGGCAGGAGTGATCCCACATCCCCCCATCCCAGCTCTCCTCCACTGCACCAAAGCAAATTAAAAGGGAATTTTCAAGTCCTCATTCACAATGGGGAAAGTGCAAGGGCTGAGTTTGGATTCAGGTGGGAGGAAGTGATGCCTTGATTCTTTCCTACAGCTGCCCCCAGCATCCCCATCCTAATATTAGATTAGATGTGCTTGTGGAGAACTGCCCCCAAAAAGCTCCATCTTCTCCCAGGAAATACAAATTCCAAAAGAAAATTTTATGCAAAGAAAAGATCCTTTCTCCCCCTCCCAGCTGCAGCCACAAATTGTCATTTATTGGTGAATTTAGAGAGGGTTTTTTTGGGAAAAGATGTGCTTGAAGACCTTTGCTTGCCTCCCACTTCCAGCCCTGTTTTTCTGACTTTGGAAAAGACAAAAATCTGGTCTTGGTGAAAACCTCACATTGCTGCTGTGGGAGAATCCAGGTTTATTTTTTGTTGTTTTGCCCTGGGATGGCTTCATGGGCTCAGCGTGGTGAGGAACAGGAGGCTCCTGGGAAATGAGGGGTGAGAGATGGAAAACTGACAAATATCCAAATATCCCACTGAGTCCCTCCAGTGCAGCTTGGACCTTCTGGGGGGCAGCAAGACTTCAAAGTGGGGCTGGAGCTGCCTTCCCAAGAGCTGGAAACCCCTGGATTGTGCAAATTAAAGGCATAATTAGGTGCATCAGTCATTAATGCAACCCACAGACACCCACAGCTGCTCCCTCCATGGATGTGGGGCATGGCTTTGTTCATTTTATCCCAAATTCCTGGGATCACTGAAATGTGGGGAATGCATCCAGCTCCCAGATCCCAACATCCCAGATCCCAGTTCCCCTCTGAGCCCCCAGAAAAGCTCTCAGCTGCTCCCAGTCCCCCAGCCTGGGGACACAGTGCTGCAGGGGACAATTCCCACCCTGCAGTGACACTTTCTCCATGGATCTCCATCACATTCCCTCCAGTGCAGCTTGGACCTTCTGGGGGGCAGCAAGACTTCAAAGTGGGGCTGGAGCTGCCTTCCTAAGAGCTGGAAATCCCTGGATTGTGCAAATTAAAGGCATAATTAGGTGCACCAGTCATTAATGCAACCCACAGACACCCACAGCTGCTCCCTCCATGGATGTGGGGCATGGCTTTGTTCATTTTACCCCAAATTCCTGGCATCACTGAAATGTGGGGAATGCATCCAGCTCCCAGATCCCAACATCTCAGATCCCAATTCCCCTCTGAGCTCCCAGAAAAGCTCTCAGCTGCTCCCAATCCCTCAGCCTGGGGACACAGTGCTGCAGGGGACAATTCCCACCCTGCAGTGACACTTTCTCCATGGATCTCCATCACATTCCCTCCAGTGCAGCTTGGACCTTCTGGGGGGCAGCAAGACTTCAAAGTGGGGCTGGAGCTGCCTTCCCAAGAGCTGGAAACCCCTGGATTGTGCAAATTAAAGGCATAATTAGGTGCATCAGTCATTAATGCAACCCACAGACACCCACAGCTGCTCCCTCCATGGATGTGGGGCATGGCTTTGTTCATTTTATCCCAAATTCCTGGGATCACTGAAATGTGGGGAATGCATCCAGCTCCCAGATCCCAACATCCCAGATCCCAGTTCCCCTCTGAGCCCCCAGAAAAGCTCTCAGCTGCTCCCAGTCCCCCAGCCTGGGGACACAGTGCTGCAGGGGACAATTCCCACCCTGCAGTGACACTTTCTCCATGGATCTCCATCACATTCCCTCCAGTGCAGCTTGGACCTTCTGGGGGGCAGCAAGACTTCAAAGTGGGGCTGGAGCTGCCTTCCTAAGAGCTGGAAATCCCTGGATTGTGCAAATTAAAGGCATAATTAGGTGCACCAGTCATTAATGCAACCCACAGACACCCACAGCTGCTCCCTCCATGGATGTGGGGCATGGCTTTGTTCATTTTACCCCAAATTCCTGGCATCACTGAAATGTGGGGAATGCATCCAGCTCCCAGATCCCAACATCCCAGATCCCAATTCCCCTCTGAGCTCCCAGAAAAGCTCTCAGCTGCTCCCAGTCCCCCAGCCTGGGGACACGGTGCTGCAGGGGACAATTCCCACCCTGCAGTGACACTTTCTCCATGGATCTCCATCACATTCCCTCCAGTGCAGCTTGGACCTTCTGGGGGGCAGCAAGACTTCAAAGTGGGGCTGGAGCTGCCTTCCCAAGAGCTGGAAATGTGCAAATTAAAGGCATAATTAGGTGCACCAGTCATTAATGCAACCCACAGACACTCACAGCTGCTCCCTCCATGGATGTGGGGCATGGCTTTGTTCATTTTACCCCAAATTCCTGGGATCACTGAAATGTGGGGAATGCATCCAGCTCCCAGATCCCAACATCCCAGATCCCAGTTCCCCTCTGAGCCCCCAGAAAAGCTCTCAGCTGCTCCCAATCCCCCAGCCTGAGGACATGACAATGCAGGGGACAATTCCCACCCTGCAGTGACACTTTCTCCATGGATCTCCATCACATTCCCTCTCCCCTTCCCACCCCTGCCTGGCTCTGAGCCAGCAGAAGCATTTCTCTGCATTTCCTTTGCAGACCTGGAAGGCAAAAAAGGGATGAAGAGCCGTGGCTGTGCATCCCAAATGTTTGAGGGAAAAGCTCTGGCAGCTTGGAGCTGTGAGGGGTGAGAAGCAGGGAAAGAACTGAGTTAATTAACAGGAGCAAAATCAGGATCTGAGGGAGATGATGGATCAAGGGCTGCTCACAAACTCTCCAAACACCTCCTGTGTGTCACAGGACTGCAGCAAATGCAACTTTATTGTCCAAGCCTATGGCAGAGACAGCTTTTCTTGGGAAAAAAAATCCCTTTTGTGCTGGAGGTTCACATCACTCTGACCTCCTGCTTTATTCCCATCTCCACTGCATTATTACCCCTGAAAAGTCATCATTTTTCCACTTGATCCCCCCAGCTCTTGGGGAGGGAGATGGAGCATCCAAGGTCCATTTCCAGCATTGCTCTGACCCCAGGGCTCCGTGTTTGGGCAGCTTTGGGAAGCTTTCCTGAGCTAAAAGCCTGCTCCACTCGGGTGGCTCCTCTCCACAGACACCACTTCCCTTGGTCTCTCCTTCTCACACTTCCAGGGCACTTCCAGCAAGTAAATGCCCAAAGTTTTCCCCTGGGAGGAAGCTGGGAACCTTTTCCCTTGAACAAAACCCACGCCAGTGTGAGGAATGATCCTCACTTCCAAAAAATTTAAAGGTTTATTAAAACCTTATTCAAAAATACAACAGAAGACTGGATAGAGAAAATATTACAGCTCCAGGAGCAAAGGATTTTTCCCACCATATGCTCAGACACAATTGTGTAGTTTCACCTTTTAAACTTTTAACCCCTCCCAGAGTTCTGTCCATCTCCTCCTTCACTGTCCAGTGGTGGAGATCATTCCTTAAATCTTGATTGGAGCTCAGGTGCTGCCATAGTGACAAAATCCTCCCAAATGTCCCAAACCCAGGCCAGCCCCTGATAACAACACAAGGGAGGTAAAGCATAACTATAAATCTATAAAATTTCTCTTAACATATATATATATGTTATATATATATGTTATATATATATATATGTTATATATATATATGTATATCATATATATATATCATATATATATGATATTTGCCTTTTAATTGTGAGAGTCAATCATCACATTGCTCATCTATCACACCAGGAATTGGCTGATCCTCTCTGCACAGGTGGAGTGGTTGGAAGGGCAGCACAGAGCTGAGTTCTCCAAGGGGGTTGGACAGGCAGAATCTGGATAATTCTGATTTTTGGATCTGTTATCCTGTGGAGTTTTCCCTCAGAGCTGCTCCCAGTATCCACATTCCCAGGAGCCAGCCCTCTCTCAGGGCCAGGTTTAAGCAGGAAGCATTTTTGGCCCCTTTGGACACCAAACCTTCAGCTCAGCATCTCTCAGTGAAGTTAAAAATGAACAAACACTCTCCCAGGCCAATCCTGTTGTTGTGTCCTCTAAATTCCAACACTTTGCTTGCAGAGCCCCTTCATTTTTGCTTTTTTTAAGCCAAATTTGGTCCTGTTCAACTTGAAGAGAAAGTTTTTCCTTCCTGGAGCAGTGGAATTTGGTGCCAGACACCCATCTGACTGCATGGCTTAGGGCCAGCAGCTCCCAGCCTCGCCAAGGATCCGAGGAATTTCGGAATTTCACCCCCAGACTCCAGATTCTGTTTGCTTCCCATAGCAGGGACTGGTGCTGGCACCGAGCTGGAATGGGAACAGCATCCCCAGAAGTTGTTCTGGGAGATGAAAAGGGTTTTTTTTTCCTCTTTTCATGGAGCTTGGAGCTGCAGATGGGCCCAGCTCAGAGAAGGGATGGACTCAGCTCTGTGCCAAGATTAACCTCAACCCAGACATTCCAGACACTCCAGAAAATTTCCCTCTCCAAATTTTTGCCTTTCTGGCACAACCCAGACTGTCCTTCCTGGGTCACCCTTCATATCTTCCCATGTCCTGATTCTGCACCCTCACACGATGCACAGGGGATCTCTTCCCATGAGCAGATCCCTGAATCCCTGGGAGCTGGTACCAGTGGGACATCAGCACTTTCCTGGCCAAAACCCCCACAAATCTGTGCAGGGATGAGCCCAATTCACCTCCCTGATGGATTTTCAGGCCTAACCAGCAGCAGCCCGGGGTTTCAGCTGGAGGCTGAACTCAGAATCCTCCTCTGCTTCCCTCCCATGCCCATCCTTGGGGAGTGACTTGGCTTTTCCCACCTTGGAATGGCACTGGCAGGAATTGGGTGCTCCAGCTTGGAGCAGCCTCTTGCAGGAGCCTGTGGCAAGGGAACAAGCCCACAGCAGGGCAGAGGGTGGGTGAAGGTCCCAGGGTGCATTCAGGAACTTTTTTTCCCTTTTCTTTCCCTAAAAGCAGGGCTGGAACATTGCAGGGTTTATCAGGGATCTTCCCTGGCTTGTCAGGGCTGAGCAGGTGGGTGGAACTGGAGCAGCTGCTCAGAGTTTGGGATATTCCTGTCTCATCCCAGTGGCTTGGAGAGCCCTGTAGGAACCCTTTCCTGATTTATTGCCCTGTTGTCACCTCCTGTCCCCACACCTGGGGAGGAAATCAAAGCCTGGAGCTGGAGAGCACTGGCTCCTCTCTGAGCAGGGATTCATTTCCCCAAACAAAGGAGAGTTTCTCCTCTCCCAAATGTGACTGTGTTCACAGGGGTCTGAGGATGAGGGAAGAGAGGAGGATCTGACTCCATGTTTCAGAAGGCTTGATTTATTATTTTTTATATATATTACATTAAAACTATACTAAAAGAATAGAAGAAAAGGTTTCATCAGAAGGCTGGCTAAGCTAAGAATAGAAAGGAATGAATAACAAAGGTTTGTGGCTTGGACAGAGAGCTCGAGCCAGCTGGGCTGTGATTGGCCATTAATTAGCAACAACCACATGAGACCAATCACAGATGCACCTGTTGCATTCCACAGCAGCAGATAATCAATGTTTACATTTTGTTCCTGAGGCCTCCCAGCTTCTCAGGAAGAAAAATCCTAAGGAAAGGATTTTTCTGCGACACCCAAACCCCGTCTAAATCCAGGAATACACCACAATTTAAAGCAAAACACAAAACATCTTGTTTAAATCGCTGAATCCATAAGAAAAATCCATCCTTTAAGTGCGGGGCTGGGCCAAGCCCCACCTGTGTCCTCCCGGGGGATGGGCTGGGGCGGGATCGGAGCTCTTTGGGATTTTGGGGGAATTTTGGCTGCTGGGTGGTGGCGGCGGCTCCATTTGGCAGTGCAGCAGCAGGGACCTATTTCTGTCGTCCTTCTGGCGCTGGGAGGGCTCAGGCTTTTTTAGGGGCTGCGGGTGCTGCTTGGCTCCCGTTTCCCAGGGAGGGGGAGCTGCCAATTGCATGACTCAGGGTGCTTTGAGGAAAAGCGGGATGAAAACACCAGGGGCTGCTGCTGGCTCCCACCTCCTGCCTCTCCTGCTGCCAGGGTTCATACAGCTGTTTCCTCCAGCTCCAAACCCGCTGCTAAAAATACTTGGGAGAGCTCGAGGATGCTGGCATTCCAAATCGCCTCATTCCGAGGTCTTTCCATGGTTTTTTTTTTCACTTTTTGTTGTTTTCCCCTGTGCAAAGGAGCTGCCCAGGTGCTTCCCGTGCTGTTCCAGGGTTTGGGATGGGTCATGAGCAGGAGGAGGATGGGGGTGGCAGGGACAGTGATGAGCTGAGCCCAGCTGAGTCAGAGCTGCGAATGTGACCCCTGGGAATGGCTGGATTTACACCAGCCCCAGGCTGGTCTTGGTCCAGCAGGGAAATATTCCTGCTCTCCCACTCCCTGCTGGCTGTGGCACAGGAGCTCTCCAGCCTGGAGCTGCCCACGAGGCAAGATTTGGGGAGCTGGGGCATCCCATATCCCTAAAATCCAGATCCTGGGAGCTGGGCAGAGCAGCAGGATGCTCCCATGCTCCATTTATCCTTTTTGCTGCTGGGCACAGTCAGATTCTGGGGAAAGGCTGGATTTGGGGCTGTCCTGGGAGGGCAGTTTTGCTTTGCCAGCCTCTCCAGAGCAGCAGGAAAGAGAAGCAGGAATGTCGTGGCTTTTTCTCCACATCATCCCTGGGGAATTGGATTCTGTGATGGTGTTCACAGGGGTCTCAGGTTGAGGGAAGAGATGAGGATCTGACTCCATGGTTCACAAGGCTTGATTTATTATTTTATTATATATATTACATTAAAATTATACTAAAAGAATAGAAGAAAGGATTCCATCAGAAGGCTGGCTAAGAATATAATAGGAAAGAGTGATAACAAATGCTGTGTCTTGGACTCTCTGTTTGAGCCAGCTGGGCTGTGACTGGCCATTAATTAACAACAATTAACATGGACCAATCACAGATGCACCTGTTGCATTCCATAGCAGCAGATAATCAATGTTTACATTTTGTTCCTGAGGCCTCTCAGCTTCTCAGGAGGAAAAATCCTAAGGAAAGGATTTTTCATAAAAGATGTCTACGACAGGATTCTGCCCCGTGTGATCCTGTCCATCAATTCTCCCCACATCCTGAATTATCTCCTGCTCCCAACCTGGAAGGAGAGAGTCCAGGTGCTGTAATTCCAATAAAACCAGGGAAACCTCTTTTTTTTTCCCCCCTCTCTGGTGTCCCCCATCCCAGAGCCATCCTTGGGCAGGGTGCAGCCCAAATTCTTGGCCCCCAGAGCTGAACCACAGCGGAATTTGAATTTCAGGTGCTCTGGACTCTCTCTGCAACTCCCTTGGGGCCACAGCTCCCCAACCATGCAGGGAATCACCACGAGGAGCAGTTTCCTTTCAGATATTCAATTTTAACTCCCTCTTCCTTAATTTAATTCCTTCATCCCTCCCTTCCACCCCGGGGGAAGCGATAGCACATCCTGATATCCGGGGAGGATTCGCTTTGCTTGTCTTTCATTTGCCTCTGCTACAAAAAGAGGAAAACAAGATGCCACAATTAATCTGATGGGATTTTTTTTGTTTTCCTCCCACCCCGTGCTTCCCAAATCCCCTGAGTTTGTGCTGGCAGCACCTTTAGGAGCTGCTGGTGCTGTGGCAGCTCTGTCCCAGTCCCTCCCAGTTGCTCCACCAGTTAATCCCTTAATGCTCTCCCGACACGCTCCCATTTCCTGAGTGTTTCTCTTCCCCTCCGAGCTATTTTTATGAGGCCTTTTGTTACTTCCTAATTGTCCAAACCACTTTTCCACATTTCTCTTGATAAAGGCAGATTTCTAAAAGCAGTTCTGCATCTCAGCCATTTCAGCCTCATCATCTGTCTCATCCCTTTTATTGTTTAGCAAATGCCCTACTTTTGCTGGAGCATTTTTATTCCCCCCCAAGAGAGGGTTTATTTCCCCCCCTCTTTTTTTTTTTAACAGCTTTTTCTTTTCTTAAATAATTCCACTTACACTGATTCCTCTTGCCTTTATTTCACTATTTTATTCCCAGCCATTCCTCTGCTGGGCCAGCCTCCATGGGCTCTCCCAGTGCTTAACTTGGGTTAATTTATTTTATTCCCTTTTTCTCACAAACATTTTGGGTTTTGGGGGGGTTCAGTGCATTTATCCATGGAGAGGAAGTGCTGATGCTGAGTTCTACCCACCCACAGTGATGTGCTGGGGACATCTCAGCGGCCAAACAGAGCAGGTTTTTGAGGTTTTTGAATTTTCCAGCCTTTTCTTGGCCAAAAAAAATTCACACTTCAATGCTTCTCTGGTGATTCCAGTTGTTGGAGAGAAATCCCAACAGGCCCTTGGTCCCTCACCACAGTGAAGAAGAATTTGGTCCCTAAATGGAGCTTTTAGGGCTGCCTGGGGACCACTCAAACAAATTATTTCCTCTCAGGGGGAAGGAAATGGAGAGGAGACAAACCTTTGCTGCACAAGGAGGTTGTTTGTTTCCAAATACTGGAATAAGGGATGTGAAGGGAAAGGGAATCTTGGAGACAAACAAAGCCTTTCCCTCCAGCTGAGGCAAGAGAGAGAAAAATCCCTCTGGGAGAGGATCCTGAATCCCACCCTGGATGGTTTGTACAGAACTCACTTTGCTCTGAGCTCGACAGAACCAGGAGCTTTTTGCTGTTTAAGTCATTTTTCTTACGAGGGAAACAAAAGATGTCAAGAAGATTCAAGCCCAGGTTTGAAACAAACCTTTCTATGAGCCCTCCTGAGGATCCAAACTGGTGTTTCCTCAGCTCACAACAGCCACATTCCGTGGGATTCTGGGCAGACAAGTGACATTTTAAGATGAAAGGGATGTAGAGCCCATCCCTGTGGCTGAGTGGGAATGGCAGGACAAGCACACGGGGATGGTGTCCGTGCCTGGAAAATGAGGGCAGCACAGCCTCAGGTGCCTTGGTGGAGGGTGAGGGTGGGGGGAAGGATCCAGATTGAGAACTGGGGTGTCCATGGGCTCCTGGGCCTGGCTGATGCTCCTTCTTCCTCCCATGAGTGTGGGACAGGAGGGGACAGGGAAGGTGAGGATGGAGGGAGGGATCCAGGCAGGAAAGATTCATGAATTCCTTGGATCTGGTTGCAGCTCTTTGTGCCACTCGTTCCACAGGAGGGGACAGGGAGGCTGAGGATGGAAGGAAGGATTCAGACTGTGAGGATTTGGGTGTCCATGGGTTCCTGGGTCTGGCTGATGCTCCTTCTTCCTCCCATGAGTGTGGCACAGGAGGGGACAGGGGAGGTGAAGATGGAAGGAGGGACCCAGCCAGGAAGGATCCACGAATTCCTTGAATCTTGCTGTAGCTCCTGCTTCCTCCCATGAGTTTGGGACAGGGAGGGTGAGGATGGAAGGAAGGATCCAGCCAGGGGGGATCCATGAATTCCTCAAATCTGGCTGCAGCTCCTTGTTCCCCTCATGCTGCAGGAGGGGACAGGGAGGGTGAGGTGGCTGCCAAGCAAGGGGAAAGGGAACTTTTCATCCTGGAGGCAAACCAAGCCTTTCCAAATGCACGGAGCAGACAGACACCAGAGGATCCACACAGGACTGGGGTCTCAAACAGGAAACACCTCCCTGAGCCAGGACTGTCCCACAAACCACCCCAAAGGAGCCACAGCCAACTGTGGATTTCTTGCTGCTGCTGGAAAATGCTCCAGGAATTTCCCCAGGGACTGCTCCTAATTGCCTGGAGAGTCCCTGATGGCTGGTGAAAAAAAGGACAACATTCCCAGCACAGCCCTTTCCTCAGCAGGGCCATTAATTATGTCCTTCACTCCTCTGGCAGGCTGGGGATCCTCACCAAGCCTGTCAGAACATAATTCTCCTCAGATTCCCATTATTGCTGTCAAATCCTGTTCCACTTGCTTCCTAAAGTGGAACATGAGGAGAGCAGACGCTCCAGCTGCCTCAGGCACAGGGAGGGAGACCCCATAAACCTCTTTTCCTCAGGAAATCAGGCTTGCAGAAATCGAAATACTCCTTTTTTTTTGTTTGTTTGTTTCTCTGGAGCTCAGCACATCCATGCTGGCTCTGGTCTCCAGCAGAATGCAGGGGTCCCTCTCTCCAGGAATGTTGGGGCACTCCTGGAAAGCTGTCCCAGCAGGAATGCCCTGTCCTGGAGCCACAGGAAAAGCTCCTGCAGCAAACCCAGCCCTGGAAGCAGCTGATGAGCACCAGGGTGGGAGAAATTCCTCTGCCTTGGCATTTCACCCTGGGAATTTACACGGGCTTTAGCTATGGGATAATTCCCTTTTTTCCCTTCTCTCTGTGGGGTGCAGAGCTTGGTGCTTTCAGGGATTGGGAGCAGCTCTATTTTGAAGGTTCAAAAATCAGTCAATCCCTTCCCTGGGGTGCACCAATGTGCTCATGGACAGCTTGGCACTTGCCATCTGCAGGGAAAAAAAAACCAAATAAAAATATCTTTACAAGGTGGAATCGTGTCCATCTTTGTCACCATTCTACAGGGAAAGCAGGAGCCAGCTGGGGCTGGAGGAGGGATCCTGAGATCCAGATCCATCTCAGCCCTGGAACAAACTAGAACAGGAATTCAATGTTTTCTCTCCCTTTTTAGTGTGCCTGATGCCTTTTTTAGGACTCTCATGGGAGGCAGGGAGAGCGCAGGGATGTGGCAGAATAAAGCACAGGCTAAAGGTGGGGGAAAGGAATTCCAGGTGGGAATAATCCTTCCAGGGGGAGTGACACAGGGACAGGGACCTGAGCTGGGTGGGGACATCAGGGCTGGGAGCAAAACACAGCTCAGGAGTTGGAATATAAAAGGTGGGGAGAGAAAATCAGCAGTGGATGAGGGTTGGGAACAGGACAGGACAGGACATTGGGGACAGCTGAGCCAGTGTCACCTTGATGGGGACAAAGATTTGGGCTGGGGTGTTGTGACAGTGTTCACAGGGGTCTGAGGAGGAGGGAAGAGATGAGGATCTGACTCCGTGTTTCACAAGGTTTGATTTATTATTTTTTTATATATATTGTATTAAAACTATGCTAAAAGAATAGCAGAAAGGAATTCATCAGAAGGCTGGCTAAGAATAGAAAAAGAAAGAATGATAACAAAGGTTTGTGGCTCAGGCTCTCTGTCTGAGCCAGCTGACTGTGATTGGCCATTAATTAGAAACATCCAAAACAGACCAATCCCAGACCCACCTGTTGCATTCCACAGCAGCAGATAATCAATGTTTACATTTTGTTCCTGAGGCTTCTCAGCTTCTCAGGAGGAAAAATCCTAAGGAAAGGATTTTTCATGAAAGATGTCTGTGGCAGGGTGTCACAGTGGGAAGGTGAAAGATCAGGATGGATCTTTCCTGTCAGGGATGAGAAATTTTAGGGGCTTCTCTGGCCCTTGTGACAAAGAAGCTGCAAGGAAAACTCTCCCTGAGTGCTCGGGGACTTTGTTCCCTCGGCCCATCCTCGCTGCCCGGGCTGCAAGGTGGGATTTGGGAGAAGGAATCTGGTTGGGATGAAGGTGCTGAGCTCCCCTCTGCTGCCTGAGCACCCAGCCCTGAGCACAGCATGCAGCTCCCAGGACTCCAGAAGGAGAAACCAGGAGATTCTCCCCCTTTCCCAGCACTTCACAGCTCACAGGAGCTGCTGGTGCTGTAAAAGGAGCCCTCGCTTCCTCTGCTGGGAAAGAACCAGGCAAGGGAAGGAAGGAAATGAAATCATCCTCCTCCTCAAGGCACCAGAGTGCCAAAACCAGCCAGGATCCAGCTCACAAACACCTGCAGAGTGGTTGGGGGTTTGGTGTCAGGGTGTGACAGCACTGGGGGCTCCGTGTGCTGGGTGTGCTACAGCTGGGCAGTGCTGGCTTTGCACCTCCCTTCCCTTTAACATCCCAAAGAAATGGAAAAGCTGGGAATGCTGGAAGTGCTGGAAATGCTGGGAATGCTGGAAGTGATGGGGATGCTGGAAGTGCTGGGAATGCTGGGAATGCTGGGAATGCTGGAAATGATGGGGATGCTGGGAATGCTGGAAGTGATGGGGATGCTGGAAATGCTGGGAATGTTGGAAGTGATGGGGATGCTGGAAATGCTGGAAATGCTGGGAATGCTGGAAATGCTGGGAATGCTGGAAATGCTGGGGATGCTGGAAATGCTGGAAATGCTGGGAATGCTGGAAATGCTGGGAATGCTGGAAGTGATGGGGATGCTGGAATTGCTGGGAATGCTGGAAATGCTGGGAATGCTGGAAGTGATGGGGATGCTGGAAATGTTGGAATTGCTGGGAATGCTGGAAATGCTGGGGATGCTGGAAATGCTGGAAATTATGGGGATGCTGGAAATGCTGGGAATGCTGGAAATGCTGGGAATGATGGGGATGCTGGAAATGCTGGAAATGCTGGGAATGCTGGAAGTGATGGGGATGCTGGAAATGCTGGAACTGCTGGGAATGTGACTGCCAAGGTGCAGAGCTCCGTGCCTTGAGCAGATGTTGCTCCTCCTGCTACACCAACACTCATCTGCTTCCCAGATGTCCCTGACTAATGAGCAGCTCCTTCCCCTCGTTCCAGGGTCATCCCAGGTCTGAGGGGTTTAAAAATATCCATGGACACTGCAGCTCAGCACAGTCAGGGTGTTTGCTGTGTGTTGGGATGTTCTGGTCCAGTGACTGACCAGGAGGTGCATTTGGGGAGCATTTTAAACTCATTTTTACACTGGAATGGAGCAGAAGTGTTGATGCATGATACATCCCTCACTTTTGCTCCAGCAAAGTCCATGGGTGCTGCAGCCACAGGATTCACCCATCCTGGTGCAGGTGGGCTGAGTTTCTAAATCATCCCATGCAGGAGATGGATGAGGAGCCCCCAAATCATCCCATGCAGGAGGTGAATGGAGAATTCCCAAATCATCCCATGCAGGAGGTGGATGGAGAATCCCCAAATGATCCCATGCAGGAGGTGGATGGAAAATCCCAAATCATCCCATGGAAGAGGTGGATGGAAAATCCCAAATTAACCCATGCAGGGGATGGAGAATCCCAAATCATCCCATACAGGAGGTTTATGGAGAATCCCAAACCATCTCATGCAGGAGTTGGGTGAGGAGCCCCCAAATCATCCCATACAGGAGGTGGATGGAGAATCCCCAAATGATCCCATGCAGGAGGTGGATGGAAAATCCCAAATCATCCCATGGAAGAGGTGGATGGAAAATCCCAAATTAACCCATGCAGGGGATGGAGAATCCCAAACCATCCCATGCAGGAGGTGGATGGAGAATCCCAAGGTGGATGGAGAATCCCAAACCATCCCATGCAGGATCCCCCATCCGGTCTTTTTCCAAGGGATTTTGGAAGGGGATGAGCATCCTGCCCCTGCCATCTCCACTGAGCCATGTTATTGGGCTGGGATTAAACAGAAACCCCTTTGCAGGTGCCAATAATGTAAAAATAAATCAGTACCAGGGCTGGAGTGGTGAGGAGGAGGCAGGAGCCTGCAGCTCTGGCTGCACTCGTAATCCAGGGGGAAATGTGTGTGTGAATAATGAATGGGCACTGGAAAAATAAAGCACATTATTGTGGGGAAGATAAGTCTATTAAAGCCCTGCTTGCAGAGCCTGCCTGATGGATTATGGAGCTCTCTGCCTCTGGCTGCAGCTCTTCCCTGTGCTGGGCTGGGTGAGATCCACCCAGAGCTTTCCATGGGCTGTCCCTGCATCCCAGCTCACCTGGATGGACATTCCTGGCCTCTTTTCCTGCTCCCCAGAAGTGCCCTGCAGGGGATTTTAGCAAGCTCAAGGGAATCCCCCATGGGATGGTGGGGCTACCTAAAAACTGAGGTCAGACAGAATTAAGGGAATAAAAAGCAGTTTATTTATATTTATTGAAGGGCCTTCAGGTATATGTAGTGCAGATGAAGTCCCCCAGGGACTACACCCAAAATTGGATGTGGGGTCACAGATTTTTATACTCTTATAATTTTGGTCCATTTTCATATTGGGGATTAATCTTCCAATTACATCTTCAGGTAATGAAGTCATTTACCCCAAATTTGTTCCTCCCAACTCACTTTTATTTACATTTCTCAGGGCCTGAGGCAGTGAGGTGTCCTTGATTCCCAGGCCTGGAGAGGAATTTCAGGTATATTTAGTGCAGATGAAGTCCCCCAGGGGCTACACCCAAAATGGATGTGGGGTCACAGATTTTTATACTTTTATAATTTTGGTCCATTTTCATATTGGGGGTTAATCTTCCAATTACAGCTTCAGGTAATGAAGTCATTTACCCCAAATTTGTTCCTCCCAACTCACTTTTATTTACATTTCTCAGGGCCTGAGGCAGTGAGGTGTCCTTGATCCCAGGCCTGGAGAGGAATTTTTGTGTCTGACCGAAATGGGAGAACAGCAGCTGACCCTGAATATGGAATTCAGAGTTATGCACTAAAGAACTGCAGGATTACAAATAAATGAAAAACACAACAGCTAAAATCCTAAGGGATCAGTGGGAGCTGGGTGAATTTGGGTGAATTTGGGTGAATTTGGGAGCACAGCATCCTCAGTCCCTGAGTCCTGGTGGCTCTGTGCCCACCCCTGTGTGGGGACAGTGTTGCACCAGGGTTATCCTGGAGGGAAAAGCCTCCTGCTTGCCAAATCCTGAGTATCCACACTCAGCTGCTGGAGGAGATGGGCAGCCAAAGCTTGGCCACCATCCCAGCATCTCCAGGTGCTGACAGTCTCTTGTTCTCTCTCCTTGCACCCCTGAACCCCCCTGAGATGGCTGGAACCCAGCAAGAGCTGGTGATGGGGGGTCCTGTGGGGTCTTCAGGCCTTCATCATCACCCTCCTCTGCCAACACCTGGGCAGGGAATCCCCCACTCCTGTCCCTCGGGATGCCCCCTCAGGTGCTGTGCCCTGCTCTCCTCACAGAGGTGTTGGAAGCTCTGTTCCCTCCTCATCACCCCTGGGTGTGCTGGCAAAGCCAGGGGTGATGGGGAAGAAACAAAGCCTCCTCCTTCTCCTTCTTCTCCTTCTCCTTCTCCTCCTCCTCCTTCTCCTTCTCCTTCTCCTCCTCCTCCTCCTTCTCCTTCTCCTTCTCCTTCTCCTCCTCCTCCTCCTCCTCCTTCTCCTCCTCCTCCTCCTCCTCCTCCTCTTTCTCCTTCTCCTTCTCCTTCTCCTTCTCCTCCTCCTCCTTCACCTTCTCCTTCCTCTCCTTCTCCTTCTCCTTCTCCTCCTCCTCCTCCTTCTCTTTCTCCTTCACCTTCTCCTCCTCCTTCTCCTTCTCCTTCACCTTCTCCTTCTCCTTCTCCTTCTCCTTCTCCTCCTCCTTCTCCTTCTCCTCCTCCTCCTTCTCCTCCTCCTGCCATCCCTCCTGGCTGTGAGTTTTGCTGCTCCAGGGGATAAAGGCAGCTCCTCACTCACCATCTGGACCACCCTCGAGCTCCAGAACAGCCCCACCTGAGCAGGTGGGCAGCAAAAGCTGCTTCTCCACTCCCTCAACCCCAAAGCAGCAGCAGTCAAAGCCCCCATGTGCCAGGACCTCGTGGGACACACAACGTGGGCAGGGATGGGGTCACACTGCTGTCCCCAGAGTCACACTGCTGTCCCCAGGGTCACACTGCTGTCCCCGAGGTCACACTGCTCTCCCCGAGGTCACACTGCTGTCCCCAGGGTCACACTGCTGTCCCCGAGGTCACACTGCTGTCCCTGGGCTCACACTGCTGTCCCCGGGGTCACACTGCTGTCCCCGAGGTCACACTGCTGTCCCTGGGCTCACACTGCTGTCCCCAGTGTGACACTGCTGTCCCCGGGGTCACACTGCTGTCCCCAGTGTCACACTGCTGTCCCCAGAGTCACACTGCTGTCCCCGGGGTCACACTGCTGTCCTTGGGGTCACACTGCTGTCCCCGAGGTCACACTGCTGTCCCCAGGGTCACACTGCTGTCCCCGGGGTCACACTGCTGTCCCCAGGGTCACACTGCTGTCCCTGGGCTCACACTGCTGTCCCCGAGGTCACACTGCTGTCCCTGGGCTCACACTGCTGTCCCCGGGGTCACACTGCTGTCCCCAGGGTCACACTGCTGTCCCCGAGGTCACACTGCTGTCCCTGGGCTCACACTGCTGTCCCCAGGGTCACACTGCTGTCCCCGGGGTCACACTGCTGTCCCCAGGGTCACACTGCTGTCCCTGGGCTCACACTGCTGTCCCCGAGGTCACACTGCTGTCCCCAGGGTCACACTGCTGTCCCTGGGCTCACACTGCTGTCCCTGGGGTCACACTGCTGTCCCCGAGGTCACACTGCTGTCCCTGGGGTCACACTGCTGTCCCCAGGGTCACACTGCTGTCCCCGAGGTCACACTGCTGTCCCCAGGGTCACACTGCTGTCCCCGAGGTCACACTGCTGTCCCTGAGGTCACACTGCTGTCCCTGGGGTCACACTGCTGTCCCCGAGGTCACACTGCTGTCCCTGAGGTCACACTGCTGTCCCTGGGGTCACACTGCTGTCCTTGGGGTCACACTGCTGTCCCCAGGGTGACACTGCTGTCCTTGGGGTCACACTGCTGTCCCCAGGCTCACACTGCTGTCCCTGGGGTCACACTGCTGTCCCCGGTGTCACACTGCTGTCCCCAGGTTGACACTGCTGTCCCCAGGCTCACACTGCTGTCCCCAGGTTGACACTGCTGTCCCCGGGGTCACACTGCTGTCCCCAGGGTGACACTGCTGTCCCCAGGTTGACACTGCTGTCCCCGAGGTCACACTGCTGTCCCTGGGGTCACACTGCTGTCCCTGGGGTCACACTGCAGTCACCAGGGTCACACTGCTGTCCCCAGGTTGACACTGCTGTCCCTGGGGTCACACTGCTGTCCTCAGGCTCACACTGCTGTCCCCGGGGTCACACTGCTGTCCCTGGGGTCACACTGCTGTCCCCAGGGTGACACTGCTGTCCACAGGGTCCCACTGCTGTCCCCAGGCTCAGCCCCACAGCCCCGAGCCTGGCTGTGCTGCCCTAATTAGAAACACCCAAATTAATGAGTGCACTGCAGCTCTGAGAGGAGCCTGTGTTGTTCTGCACTGACCTGAAAGGATTTGTCAGTGGTCACTGCAGCCGTGGTGGGGAATGGTGTCTGCTCCCATTCCAGCTTTCCCTCTGCTCTGGGCTTGTTTCTTTTTTATTCCTCAAAGAAAAAGGGGTTTTGTTTGTGTTTCTCCTTCAGCAGCAGGAGATTTCCAAAGGAGCAGCCACTTTCAGTCAAAGTCTATCCTTTCTGAAGGGGCTGCTGAGCTTTGGGGAGGTTTTCCCCATTTCTTTTTGAAATTCTCTGGGATGGGACTGGGGCAAGGTGCAAATGGGGAGTGGGGTCAGCACCCTCAGCTGTGTGCAGGGACAGATGTGAGGGGACAAACTGCTGTGGCATCACTGCCTGGCAGCCAGACTCATCCAGGGACAGCTTTGGGCTCTTCCTCCCTCCACCTCAGTCTGGAGCCCTGACAGTGCTGAGTTTATCACCCCAAACAGGGCAGGGAGGCCCTTTTTGTTTCCAGCTGAGCCTCAGTCCTGAGCTTTGATGGGGACACTGGAGGGACACCTGGGGATTGGGTCCTTTCTCCCAATTAACAAGAGGAAATGGCCTCAAGCTGCTCCAGGGGAGGGTTAGGTTGGACATTAGGGAAAATATCTTCATTAAAGGGTTCTCGAGCTCTGGAACTGCTGCCCAGAGCAGTGGTGGAGTCACCATCCCTGCAGGGATTTCAGAGCAGTGTGGATGTGGCACTTGGGGACATGTCTGTGGTGGCCTTGGCCGTGCTAACATTGAACTTGATAACCTTGGAGGGCTTTTTTTAACCTAAATGACCCCGTAATTCCATGCCCACGGTGCCAATGCTCCCACGAGGAAAAGTTTCCATCCCTGTTTGTGTTTCCTGCCCTCCTCCAGACACACACCAACCCCTCAGTCCATCTGTCACTCCCTGGAAAAGGAGAACAGGGCACAAACCAACCCTGAGCAGAGGTGGGACATTACCCCACTGTCACTGTCACTGCTGAAAGGCAGCAAAAAAAGGAGGGATTTGGTTTGGGATGGTCATGGAACCTCCAGCCACAGGCAAGGTGGCATTTTGGGGCATGTGAGAGCTGCTGGGCATCATCTCCTCACTCAGATCTGCACCAAAGCAGCTCAGGGATGTTGATCCAAAGCAGTCTGGGGTGTCACAGCCCATTGCAGGTTTGCTCTGTCCCAGAGGGATGCTCACAGTCTTGAGGCAAAGATGCAGCTTCTCCTTTTCCTTCTCTTTCTCTTTTTCCTTCTTTCTCCTTTTCCTTCTTTCTCCTCCTCCTTCTCCTTTTTCCTTCTCCTTCTCCTTTTTTTTCTCCTTTTCCTTCTTTTTCCTTCTCTTTCTCCTTTTCCTTTCTCTTTTTCATGTTCCTTCCTTCTCCTTTTCCTTTTCCTCCTCCTTTTCCTTTTTCCTTCTCTTTCTCCTTTTCCTTCTTTCTCCTTCTTTTTCTCCTTCTTTTTCTCCTTTTCCTTCCTCTTTCTCATTTTCCATCCTTCTCCTTTTCCTTTTCCTCCTCCTTTTCCTTTCTCCTTCTCTTTCTCCTTTTCCTTCTTTCTCCTTCTCTTTCTCCTCTTCCTTCTCCTTTTACTTTCTCTTTCTCATTTTCCTTCCTTCTCCTTTTCCTCCTCCTTTTCCTTTTTCCTTCTCTTTCTCATTTTCCTTCTTTCTCCTTCTCTTTCTCCTTTTCCTTCTTCTCCTTTCTCTTTCTCATTTTCCTTCCTTCTCGTTTTCCTACTCCTTTTCCTTTTCCTTCTCTTTCTCATTTTCCTTCTTTCTCCTTCTCTTTCTCCTTTTCCTCCTCCTTCTCCTTCTTCTTTTCCCTTCTCTTTCTCCTTCTCCTTTTTTCCTTCTCCCTCTCCTTTTCCTCCCTGTGTTCCACCCTCACGTGAGGTTCCTGCAGCTCAGAGGCAGCCCCAAGCCAGGATTGATGTTTGGAGAACAAGCTCGATGCCTGCTGTGTGATTTGGGGAATTGCAGGGGGGAGCAGCAGCAGCAGCAGCTGGGAATGTTGGGGGTAAAATCACATCAATAATGGAGAGAGCACGAAGGGAAGCAGCCAGAGCTGCCTGATTTAGGATTCACTTTGAAAACAGATCCCCCTTCAGGGGAAACACGTGTGTGCCCCGGCAGGAGGAGAGGAAAGGGGAAGGGGAAGGGGAAGGGAAAGGGAAAGGGAAAGGGAAAGGGAAAGGGAAAGGGAAAGGGAAAGGGAAAGGGAAAGGGAAAGGGAAAGGGAAAGGGAAAGGGAAAGAGAAAGAGAAAGAGAGAGAGAGAGAGAGAGAGAGAGAGAGAGAAAGAGAAAGAGAAAGAGAAAGAGAAAGAGAAAGAGAAAGAGAAAGAGAAAGAGAAAGAGAAAGAGAAAGAGAAAGAGAAAGAGAAAGAGAAAGAGAAAGAGAAAGAGAAAGAGAAAGAGAAAGAGAAAGAGAAAGAGAAAGAGAAAGAGAAAGAGAAAGAGAAAGAGAAAGAGAAAGAGAAAGAGAAAGGAAGGGTTGCAAGACCAAAGTGAAGTCAAATCCCCTCGGGAGAGGAGCTGGGCCAGCAATTCCCACTCCATCAATGGAGTGTGAGTGGCCCAGCTTTGGCTCCGGGAAGGGGAGAGGCTCGTTCAGCACAGGAATCCAGGCACATCCCTCTGGGAAGAGCTTCAAGGCTCTCACACACCTTTCCTGCTTGTAGCCTCTGCTTTGCCTTTTCATTTCTCAAAACGCCGCCAAATCACTCTAATGAATTCATTCTGGGATAATTCTCCCTGGCTTCCATCGAATTGAAATCAGATTTTTATCAGCAATTTGCCGTGGCTGTGGTGGTTGGTCAGGTCCTGGTGCTCCTTCCCCAGCCGCTTTCTCCTCTCCAGAGGTGACACCACAGGATGAGGCTGTTTGGAATTGCCCTTTACAGCCAAAATTGATCATTTTGTCCTTTGATCCTGCTGCTCTCCTCTTGCCTCCCCTTCCCTGGTGCCAGCAGGAGCAATGAGGGACGCTGGGGATGGGTCAGGACAGGCACAGAGGTGGATTTTTCTCCCCAAAACCAATTCCTGGAGCACACAGGAGCTCACACACCCTCCTGCTTCATCCTTGTGGAGGATGGGGGAGAAGGAGGGGCTCAGGTCCACCAGACATGGGATGGGAGCCTGAATCCTTCCCCTGCATCTCTAAAAGGGGAGAAGTGGATGT